>RSEF01000001.1:214269213-214286467 GCA_003993805.1 Himantopus leucocephalus | reverse complement strand
TACCGAACAAAATTGGTCCTGTTTTACCTCAAACCAGGACACAAGGAGAGGTTATGCTCCCCTTCTTCTCTCCTTCCTTTGAAATCTTCTGCAGACATCTGCTGAACTCACTGGCTCTAGGCGTTGTGAAGGCTTGGACTAAGTTGGCTTCTCCTTGTTCTCCCTTCCTTCCCAAATATATCAGACAAAATATATGTAAGCAGAGACTTACTCAGCTTTCTGCTTCAATGCTGTGGCCTCCACTGCCTTCTTCAGGCAGACAGGAAAGTCTCTGACAGCAGGTTGCTGCAGGAGCAGGAGAAAAAGTCCCTACAAAGGGAAGCTCATCTTCCTGAGCTACAGCATACAGCAGAGAGATCTCAGGCTTTAATGAACAGCACCTGGGGACTTGTCTTCCATCCCCCTGCAAAAGAAGAGGTCCAAAGTGTGTAGGATCATGGGATGATTCAGGCTGGGAAGGACTTTGGGCATCTCTACTCCAACCTCCTGGCCAAAGCAGGATCAGCTATGAATGAGCTCAGGGCTTTATCCGGTTGGGTCTGGAAAACCTAAAAGGACAGGGTGCAGAAACTCTCTGGGCCCCTGTCCTACTCCCTGACTGTCCTCATGGTGAAAAAACTTTTCCTAATATCTAGTCTGAACGTCTCCTGTTGTCTGTCATCCTTGTACCCTGTGAGGACCTCAGCTCTGTTTTCATGATGACACCACAGGGAAAGCCTTGCCCAATGTCTTTCTGCAGTGCTGTAAATGGGCAATGAAACCATACTATTTAGCCCCCAATGAACGCACGGGGCATATGATGCTTGCCTGACTTAGAGCTGCAGTCATCTCTTTGCCCCATATCCATGGTACAGGGGCAGGTTGGATGCAGAAAGAGACTGTGAGAGGTTTTATGAGTTTTAAACAGTCCTGAAATGGCCTGAGGACATGGGAAATCAATCTGGCTTCCCATCTCAAGTCCCATGTCTTTACTGGTGGCGTCCCGTGGGCAGGAGAGAGCTGGGAGCCAGCAGACACCCTGATGTACACCTGGGCTGCTGGCACTGCTCTCTCCCCTTCCTGGGCAGTGAAGAGTCCAGCTGGCTCCTGAAGCACGGCTCTCTGGAGGGATGAAGTTGGGTCTGGTCTAGGTAAGTCAAGGTTCAGCTGAAATACAGCGGCCTGTGGTTGTCTGAATAGAGCACAGACGTGCGGTCAGTACAAATGCCTCTGTTTTCTGGTGTGTCCTGTCAGCCTGGCGGGATTATCTTCTGTGCGCCTCTTTGCTTTTTGGGTGGCCTGAGGCCTTGGGGTGGAGGGGACGTTGTAAGGTCCACACTGCCAGGGTTTTGTGTGTGACAGTGACTGCGAGAAGCTTTGTGCGTTTGAGAAAGGAAAGGTCAAACCTCCATGTGATACAGTTGTAAGAGGAAGAAAGAAACCCCAGCTGGGAGGTTTGTGCTGAGATTAACAGCATTGGCAACTGTGAAACTGCAGCAGTTTTGCAAACAGTGCCCAGACGTCTCCCAGCCCTGGGGTGATATTTCTGCTATGAGGTTGTCCTCCCCCATTCCCAGGAGAGGCAAAGTGCAGTCCTTGCTCTGGACTCTCCAAAGGCTCATTTATAACAGAAGGGATTGAATACAGCTGTGTACTTCATTTTACAAAAATAAATGACACTTCTGTCCAAAGACGCGTCAAGGAATCGTATCGTTTCTTTGCTTACCCGAAAAAGGAGTCAGAAGAGTTTACCCTTCTCTTTCGCAATGTGAAATGCCCATTCATTGCTCTTCATACTCGTTCTTGCTTTGCTATTCATTTCTCCACCTCTCGAGTTCACAACCTCTCTCACTTACATCCTCTCCTCTTCTGGGCAATTACCTCCCTGCCCGTGGAAGAACTGCTGAACGCAGACTGAACTCTGCAGCAAAGAGCTTCCCATTCTGAGTGTGCTTAGGTATCAAATCCTACTGCAAACTGGAGGTTAACACAGATAGCCCAAAATATGGTGTGTGTGTGTGAAATATTAGAATATTTAAGCAGCCAGGATTGTTTTTACAACCCTGTGATTGCTCCTTACCTACTAGGAAGGATTTATTAATTGTTAGCATTAAAAGCTAAAATCCGTGAAATGAAGCACTTGCCTTCTCTTCAGGAAGATCATAAAGAAATTTGTTAGCTGGTTGGACACATACTGATTGAGCAAGAGCCTGTCTAGAAAAACAAGCATATTGCAAACTAAGGGCTTTCTCATAACCAGTTTCGCAATATATTTAATTTGTGTTCTCCAGGATGACATTAAATTCAGTGTTTTCACTTCACTTATTTTGCAGCAGCTGGTTTTGTTCTGAGTTTTGTTTTTAAGCAAGCGCGAAAAAACAAAATCAGAAGACATGGAAATGTGTTATCAACATTGAATCACCTCCTTCTTTACTGGTCATCTATAACTTCACTGGCTGTTAGCTTACAGTTGAGGTTTTGGGGTGGTGGTTGGGTTGCATTGCAGATAACAGCATCTCCTGCCCTAAGTTCCCCGTGTTCTCACTACATCTGTCCAGGGGAGAGCTGCAGAGTCAAGGTCTGAGTGGTTTCTTGAGGCACAAAATGAAGAAAAACAGGAAATTCCAGAAGGGCAGAGCAAGAAAGATCAGCTGTTTGTTTGTAGACATAACCCTCAAAGAAGTTTGAAGGTTGGTTATTAATATCTTGAGAGAATCTGAAGGCTGCAGGCAAACTGATGTGCCCAGATACCTCATTACCGAAAAAGACATTTGGGACAAACAACAGGTGGGAGAAGAAAGGAAAAAGGTATAATTTAGGGCTCTGACAGATCTCACTGGTGTTCATGTTGCTGTCTCAGCTGAGCCGGCAGGACAGAACGTATACGATATACGTGTCCAACACAGACGCGGTACAGCCTGGCGAGCCCGCAGCCTGGCGTAGCAGCTCGCGCTGAGGCTGGAGGGACAGGGGTGGGTTACCCAAGGCAGAAGGTTTGCCAGGAGAGTCTGGGAGAGTGGCTGTAGCTCCACGTATATGAACAAGAATCCAACTGCACATTAAAATTTGCAACTTATCAGCCTTTGAGATTAGCTTAAAGCTCACAGGCAGCTGTGAACCCAAACAAAATTTCCATGGATTTAATGTTTAGTGTAACTTTCCTTCTCAAGAAGGGGGTGCCTATGAGAGGTTTGTTTTCCTTAAGCAGCCAGTAAGAATGCTATGCATTTTTTTCTCCCTAAAAAACTGTGTAGCACTAAAATACGAAAATGATACTGAATGATACTTGATACCTGAATTCTTGAGTTTTTCAGGCAAATTGCGGAGCAGCCCTTGAGAAGCACACTGATGTTTATGCGAGCAGAGGATTCCCCGTTACTTGTGGGCTCCAGCCAAAGTGATGTTCTCCCTGCCCGAGCTGGGCTGTCCTGTTGCTCTCTCCTTTGTGAGAAAAGCCAGGAGCGTGCAACCCTAAAACAGAGCGCGGTGCCAAGCACTGTTCAAAAGGCTCAGACGAAGCAGAGTGCATGGGGTTTAAAATACCGTCCTCTGATTGTGGAGGGAGCTGCTGATGAAAGGGACTAAGCAACAATTCATCCTGTAACACCCACTTTTTTTGCGTTCTTGGCTTGCAAGAAGCAGCCGTCATTGCCCAGCAGCTAGGCTGGACAAAGTCTATTAGCTAAACATGAAGTTGTGTGTGGGTGGAAGCACAGGGGCTCAGAATCACTCATTACCACGGAGTAAAAGATCTCACTATGAGGACTAATCCTGAAAGCCTTTTCTTTTTTCTTTTTGTACCCAGAAAAAAAATTATTCTGAAACAGTATTAATTCTAAGAATCTCTGAATTTATTTCATGCAATCGTGCCAAAAGGTTTTCTGCTCAGACTGAATTTTGGCAGGGTGTTTGATAGAATATGAACTTAGAAATGAAGCACACAAAGAATCTGGGCTATTTATATTAGAGCATCTGAACTCTTTCTAGTAGTACATGAAAACATGTAATTAACCTCTTCCCTGAGTTGTTAAATTCTCTTTTTAGTGATTCCACTTCCTCTGGCGTGAAGGTTAACAGTGGATGTTTGTTTTGGGAGAGTATTTTTTTATTTTATAGGGAAAAATAGTGCTTGTTAGGTAAAAATCTCTCGACCTGGATGCTCCTATGCTTTTTTTTCCTTTCACCAGTACAGAAAGTAGATGAAACACCAATCCACTAAGATTTTACATTCCTATTGCTCAAAAGCAGAAGCAAAAGACAACATGGGTATTGGATACCTGGTGCAAACAATTAGGTGTGAAGTTTCCTGTTGCTGCCTTGCTAATTTTAGTGCCATCTTGTTTTGGGAAGAGTCAGAGGACTGTGTGGTTGTCCATTTCGTGGACCTTGCTGAGAAGGTCTCAGTGCCTTGTTTGCTACTGAATCTTTGTCTCATGGAGCTGGATTCAGATCACCAGTTACGGGTCTTGTTGACTTCTGGGGTACTAAGAACTTGCGCTAACCGTTGGTCGCAGCATACAATTGGGAAAGACTGTTTTCAGTTTAAACATATTTCACTGGTTTTATTTCAAAAAATGAACATATGTTTTTCTAAAGAATGAGCTGCCAGCCAAGACTTTAATGACAAAATGATCTAGTTTTCAGATAATACGTGCAGTAATGAAACACAGAGATAGTAATTTGGATTTTGGAAAACAAGTTGGAGATAAAACCCCAGGGGATTTCTTCCTCCTTTGAAGTGCTCATGCAATTCTCATTCACAACAGTGACAGCTACACACACCTGGCAGAGAGATGTGTTTAGCAGAGCACAGCTTCCATGGCAACTTCGGATGAAGTGAAGTCACCTCATTTGCACAGGTGGAGGAAGCGGGTAGTGGAAGAAGGAAGTCTGCCTAAGCCACAGACTCCACATGTGACTTTTTACAACTCATATATAAGCGTGCAAGTTTGCCATCTGGGGAGCTGGGCAGTGCTTTAACGTTTTGATTCATCAGGGGAGAAACAAGAGTAATTACCAAGGAGAGATATTCTTGCATGTGGTCCCAAACAGGGAAAAATGATAGGGGAATGGGATCTCTTCCTATTACTTGAGAGCCAAAATCTTCTCCAAGGATGTGTATTAATTTATCATAAGCATAGTCATGCAGCTGCAGTCCGGCCCATTACCTGCACCTCCCAGGGACAATACCTAGCATTTATAATGAGAGTCAAAGGGCCAAGCTGCATACATTCATGGGGTCTCCACTAGCCAGCTCTGTTCAATACTGTTAATAGATTTTCCTGAGCTGTTGCTTATTTGTTTTTCAAGCAGCATTCAGCTGTTTTCTGACTGTGCTAACATAAAAGATAATGAAATTTATTAGTTCACCAATGCTTCATGCATATACACAAGCCTAGCTACAAATGAAATATTTCTTGGAACCTGACAAATGCCTCCATGCATGCTGATGATCGTTGCGGTGTAATAATAGAGACTGGAGAAAGGAATAAGGGGTAAGCTTTAAGTAGGAAATAAGGAGCAGAGGTTTATTAAAGTAGCTTTGCAAAATGAGGGTTTTAGTAGTGAACTGGGAAAAGAGGCAAGGTAATTGCAGCCAGAGAGCAAATATAATAAATATCTTAGTGTTTCTTTTTCAGATAGCTTTGCAGTTTTTGTTCAAAAAAGAAAAAAAAGAGTAGTGATGCATGCATCCTACAAACCCTGCATTTACGATCAATAGATCTAATTACGTCAAATATTACTCCTCAAGTCAAATGGCTTTGAAATAGGCAAAGGCAGTTAGGTAGCTAGCAGCCAGGATTCAGAAAAGATCTCTGAGCTGAGGCATTAAACCGCAGCTTAATGCCTTGTGACTTCAAGAGGATGATTAACTCTTGATTCACAGTTCTGAGAAGAGCAGCCAGCAGCCACTTCCTCTTGAGCGGTGCTGGTGTGCGATGCAGTGCTGTCGGGCAGAGAGTGCATCTCTTACAGGCTTCCCAGAAATTTTGCAATTGCTTTCTACTGTCCCTTGCACTGGTTCTGCTCATACACTTAGATTGAAGAACTCCGTTCTTGTGCTTATCTTAAGACACAAAACTTGCTATGCTGCTGGAAGCTGGTGGCATGTCCACTCTAGGGAATTTGCTGCCTATAATTTTGGTGAACATCCGTTAGCAAAATGGGGAGATGATACCTGCGGGTTTTTTGCAAGTGTATTGCTAACAACATGATGAATGCCAGATTGTAGGAAGTTTGTGTGCTTAAATGAAGTATGTAGGTTAGTAAAGTACATTCCTACCCTTTGTCAGTGGAGAAGAAATGATCAGAGGGTAACTCAGATCCTAGAATTCAGAGGTTGTTATTGACTGTGGTCAACATGAGTGACCATGTGCCTAACTTGAGCGTGTAGATTAAACTGTCTGTACTGCTAAATCAATTACCAGTTACTAACTCATTTTCTCACTGTTTGGAGTTGGCCTTCTGTGTAGCAGATGTTTCATGGGGAGTGCTGGTTGAAATGGTCCAAAAAAACCCTAGAAGGAGAGCAAGCTAACCAGTAGTGCAAACCATATAGGTCCAGTGCTTCAGCTTGCTTTATGGCACTCTCTGTTTAGCAGCACAGATATACTCTTAGGTGCTTAAAGATGGGTGAGATGGGCACAGGGTTCATTACCCTGTGGGGCTGTGTGATCCTTTATCTAGGTGTAGCATTTGCAGATCGTTCCATCAGGGAGCTTTTTGCTTCTCATTGAACTCTACAAATGGTGCTAATAAATACAGGATGTTTCCACCCATCAGAGCTATTCCAGGGGTTATTCCAGGGGGATTTCTAGGGCATTCCTTTCTAAAGCCTAAGTACAGTACGAGTTATTCAAGATAAGGAAATAAGGGGGCAAAAGCTCTTTAACAGCCTGTGTGGGCAATGCAGAGGTGATACAGCAATTGTGTTGCCAAACCACGAATTGCATAGGTCACCCCTGAAGGTCTGATTTCATGATTATTGATCCTGCTGCTACTGGACCACACAGCAAAACACACTCCATGCAGTCATACTTCTGCTGAATCAACCTGAAAGCTCTCTTTGATGCCTTTTTTTTTTTTTTAACGATTTAGCTTGTGGAAGACACGCAATACCTGGTAACACCATGATATTAGTGATGTTTTGGACAGAAACCACTCAGAGCCTGCTGATAGAAAATTAGCCTACCAATATTTTGTGAAGAACTGTGAATCGATAAGAAGTTTCCTCACTTTGAAGCCTGAGGCTGTGCTGGTTATCTGATAATAGGAGCCGTATAGCTGTTTTCACATGACCTGCAACCACAATTCAAAGAGAGGAGATACACAGTGAAAGAACAAGAGAAGTCCTAATCAGTGGTTTTACAGCCAGGTTTTAAGTGATCTTATTGTTCACTCATGTTTCTTTTCTTACCAGTTTCCATCACGTGGAAGTTTCATCATGTTTTTTGTCACTTCTAAATCTTCCCTCTAAGTAGGACAAAGTGCAGCTAAAATCTTATCTTCTCATGTCAGGCAGCTTCATGACTTTGCATCAGACTCTGTCTCATTCCTAAAGATTAACTTACCTTTGACCCTCGCTAGAGGCCCAATTAGCCCCCTTCTTGCTGTTGACTTTTAAAAATAGTTCTCCCCACTTGCTTCATTTGTCTTAAATCCAATGCCTAGAAGCTGGTAATTTTTATTAGATGCGTTTCAAGTCTTGCACATTCTTGCACAAAAACCAACCGAACCCCAACAAAAAACCCACCAAACATTAAAACACATCACTCTCAAGAATACCGCAACAAAGAATGATTTACAAAGAAAATATATTTGTTGTGTAACAGTGCAAAATGTATCAGTAAAAATCACTTGCAAAGTGTATTTACCTGTTTTTCTCAACACTACAGGTACAGGTGATTCAGAGTTTAATTTAGCATGAAAAGACTTTGCAGTTCTTGCTAGATTTCTAGCTCACTCAGGCAGAAGAGTATCTGTCCTGTTGATGGGATGGTCTTACCTGGCATTTGCAGAAGGGGATACCAGATGAGAATAGAATAAGGTACGCGATGAGAATGGCGTTGGCGGAACCTCACCCTGCCCAAATCATATCTTCCTGTACATTTTAGAATTACTGAATGGCCAGATCAAGGAAACGACACAGTGGTTAAGCACTAGGGTCTTGTGGATCCATTCCTGCCTCCCCTCCAAATCTTGCCTGTCATTGCTTCAGATTCCCAGCTGTAAGATAAGGGAATAATCACCGATTAATTATGATGCTGCAAAGCTGTAGCTCACAAATTATTTAATTTACAAGTAATATCCTTGGTTCCATAAGTCTTTTCTTTAAGGTGTGATTTTTTTTGCCTTTTTAAATAAAAACCTTCAAAATGAGCTGGAAATGAACCGGTAGATGGGCACGTGCGCCTGGAGGAAATACTCATCCACAAATCCTGAGTAAGAATTCATCTGTCATATTTTGCAAGGAGAAGTACAGGTTTACCTTCCAGCTCTATATATTTTACATTCATGTATTGTGTCCCAGAAATAAGTACTTGTGTTTGTCTGACTATCCTAAAGATAGATACACAGACAGTACAGTAAAGAAAAACCCCAGACAACACCTTCCCCCCACCACCGACTTCGTGTTTGTGCTGAAAGCCAGGGAGAACCTCAGAGCTTCTGTTGCAGGTTCTTTCTCACAAAGGTCTGAACTGGAGCCGTTTTGCTTTTAGCCATTCATCTCACCTCTGGTTATGTTCAAGTTGCAGTTGGAACGTGTTGGTTTATTGTCTGAGAAATCTGGCAGTGCCAAAGAAAAGAGGGCCATTTGCTGGAATGTGAAAATTGCGTCACAGTAATCTTTGGGAGATGAATCATGTTTCAGGCAGAGTTTGCAAATGCTTTACTGGGGAGACTGACTGACTTAGGAGTTCATTTGGAAACTCTTCCAAGATGCTGGTCTGGAAAAGAGAGAAAATTCTGTGACTTTTGGTATAAGAAACTTGGTTGAAAGTGCTTTCTGACTTTATATAACTTTTCCTTCATCTGGGCTGTATTTATGAGCTTCTTTTGTCACTCAGGCGGCCAGCTGGATAGAGTTTATCATAGCAATGGAGGTTAAACAAAACACTCATGGTTTGAATCCTGAACATAGACAGCTGGAAAAGAGGAACTCTGTTCTGCAAGAAATGCTGATATTTTGAATTGTTAAAATAGAGAATTGTTAAAAAAAAAAAAAAATCCCCATCAAATAAAATTTCTGGCATCATTAAGTTTCTGAAACATTTAAGTATATAAAATAAGGGATACTACTTTAAAGATATATTTTATAAACATTAAGAAAAAATAATATTTTTTTAATATAAAAGTCATGAAAATAAGTCTTAATTAAGAGGCACTTTCTAAACATCAAGATAAGAACTGCAATAAGGGACTGAACGGCCAAGTTCCTTGCTTTTTGAATCTGTAATTTTGATCATGTGGAAGGTAATCAAAAGTGCTCACAGCTATAATTATTTGGCTGATTTTTCATCTTTCCTGAACATCCCTCTAATGTCTATAGTCTCTAGTCGCTTTGATTACAATCTGCTTACCCTGGAGGATCACAGCGCACTCAGAAGAAGTAGCTTCACAAGACAGAAGTTTCACTACAGGCAGATCTGCTATTTTTATTTCATGTGTCCAGATCAAATGATTCGGTCACCTTATATATTATCTACAAACTCTGCATGAATCATTTTCTATCAAGCATGGTTACTGTGTTGTTACTATAACCGATGGATTCATTTTAGTGGAGTCATTTTAAGCTTGAAATGCAATTCCTTTCTTTAAACCAAGTATTATGAGGATTCCACTGTGCAAGCTCAAGATTTATACCAAATTATTCCTGCAAAGCAAACAATTTGAGAAAGATTTTGAGAGGGTCTTTCAAACCTGAAACAGCAATCAAATCTAGATGATGAATCATTTAACTTGAAAAACTAGTAAACAGAAAATGACCTCTAAGTAATATTTGCAATGATTAAGACGACCAATCAGTCCTGAATGCACTTAGGTTGAATTCATTGCACCTGAGATCACTTATATGAAAGGTATATGTCAATGTAAGCTCCTTTCAGAGGACTAGTCAATGTCTCTTAAGGCACTGGCGATAGGATGGGGTCAAATCAAATCAGAGTTGTCCATTTTTCTTCCTTACCTGTGAATAATTTACAGGGGTCACCTGGATTTAGCCCAACGAGATGACTTATCTCTGAATATTTAAATGAAATAAGTATCATCCTTGCTATAGTCATTTAACCCGTACCTGCCAATGATATACAATAGTACTGTATGCGGAAGTCTATCTCCAGAATACTCTTTGTCCAAAAAAAAGTGATTAATAGTGGGAAAATTAATCCTCAAAGCTGACTCTTCATCAATAACAAAGTCCCCGGTGAGGTGGGCAGGCCGATGACTAGACCCTGGCCTGAGGCTTAGCCAGCTGAACAGACCACAAGAAACTGCTGGATCTAACAGCTTACAGGGTGAGAGAGTGACAAAAGTCATGGACAGCACCATGAGGGATGAACAAATTTTACAGGTGTTTAAGGTTGAATTGTGTGAGAAACAGCCAGAACCCACCAACACCTAGAGGGGAGCACTGGGGACCACTGGGAATTGAGGTGGCAAGGCCTGGGAAACCACTTCAGCAACGCCTGGTTGTGGCTGAGAGGGTTGAGGTAACAGCATCAGAAATACCAAGTTTGGATACAAAGGTAGCAAAAGTGGGACCAAGAGGGGAAAAAAACCCTGGCAGGGTTGTTTATTTGGGAGGATACAGCGCCAGAAAAAGGGAGACATTGAGATGGACTGGGAAAGAACAAGCTTGGGAAAACAAGGAGAAGGGAGAATAAATGGAGCTTGTTGTGTGTAAGAAAGTGACTGGTTAATACCTTTGTCTGGCAAACCCTGTGCCCCATCCCTGCAGCCTACCCCATCTTCTGGTTAAAATCTGTTCCAATTTTCTGTATGAGCATACTTTCAGTTTTGTATATGAGGTGTTCATCAACCTTCATTAGCTGGTGTATAGGACAAGGGGTCTTGTCCTGTTCTAAAGAAGTGAAGAGGTGAGCCTAAAGAAAAGGAAGAGGTGAGACAGCTAAGGTAAGACCTATAGATTGCTGTCAAAGGGCAGCTCCTACTGCCTGTGGACTTTATATTACACCAGGGGGTGGTTGCCCCAGGGTGCCTGGATCATTCACTTTGTTTTCTGGAACTAAGTAGGCACGGACTCCATTTTGAGTTCCTTATAAAATAGTTTACCACAACCTCAATCAACTAAAAATTCAACTTTTGATTTTAACTATTCTTCAAAGTCTATCTGTGCTTCTGAGAAAATTTTGTCAGGAAGGTCTTGCTTGAGCCACTTCTGATCCAACAAATAACTTCTGTAAGTCACCGGGATTTAGGAAATTGTCTGTTCTGCAAAGTAGATGAGCTCTCATGACAATAAGTGAACAACTGGAAAGAGAGCAAAGTATTTTAAAGAATGAAAGGATCTCAGTCTGAGACGAAATGCTTTTTTAGACAAAGCCAACAATCTATCTCCATATGCAGTTCTCATTTATTTTCTTTTTTTTCTGGAATATTCGGGTTTGAGTCTGACCTTGAGAGAGCTAAAGAAAAGCACAAAGGAAAACATGAAAGACCACAGATAAACCTTGTAAGGGCACAGTGCTTCTATCCTAAGCCAGTTGTTTTCCGAGACAGTATCTTACTGCTTGGTTTCTTAAAGAAAAAAGCTTATTGCTAAAACAAATGACATCAATAGCTTTGTATATCAAGTATTTATTCTCCACAGGTTTATTTCACTAAAGGTCTTAAATATGCCTGGTTCAAAAGTGCAGAAATAAACTATCGTGGCATTAGTTGAAGAGACTATTGTATACAGAAACAATTCGGTTTATCACCACTGTTTCCTAAAAGGTGATGCGTTGCTAACTTCTGTTCTAGGACTTTTAGGGTTATTCCAGCATCACCTTCATGGTGAGAGATGGAACTAATTTCTCACTACATGCTGCACGCGTACTTTTCAGAGGCTCCCTGTGCCCTTGGGCTCTTTGGGGAAAGGGCAGGACTTGTGGATTGTTGCTGTCTTGGGAAATTTACTTCTCAGTCTTGAAGAGGCAACCCACTATGACTGAACTCTAAGCATTGACTCTAACTCATTATTGGATCCAGCTTTTGACATATAAAATACATTTCAATTTCAGTGCACTGTGTTACCAGCACACAGGCCAGATTTACTTCACTGTAAAATTGTTTTCAGAGACTTGAGATAAAGACTTGTAGAGATGCTCCTAATTCACATCAATGATTATAGCACCAGCCTGGGACACAGGTGTTCAGAGTGCTCCAACTGTCTTTTGATAGATATTTTTCTTGAAGCTTACAGTTAATATACCATTGAGCAAAACAAACATCAACAGCAATCACTTCCATTCAACTGAATTTATAAAAGCAAGATGGTTTCGTATGTGTCAAGTCCACGGACCATGTGATACTGACATGTTCCAGTGGGAGGAAGAAATACAAGACACTTTCTTCGTAGTGCTTCATGTTTCAGCTGCAGACAAATATTTTTTAACCTTTTCCTCCCCAAACAAGCAACAGATGATGTTTCCAAATACACTCAGTTTGAAAGGAAAACACGGAATTGGAATAAAGTGATTCCAGGTCACCATGGAGTGTAGATGTCTTGTCAAGAAATCAGGAAATGTGAATATGAAAAATAATGAACACGAAAAATATGAATATGTCCTAAACATGAAGGACAATGGCAATTTGTGACGCATTTATTGCGTCTATGACAGCTTAAGGAAATTAATCCCTCCCTTTTGCAATCATTCTTAAGTTGATGGCTTATTCAGGTTTGAAAAGTCATGGCACACAACAAGAAGACATCAGAAGCTGTGAAACCAAAGCCCTGTTTGATGAATGTGGGTAGGATTTTAGCTTTGGCCCAGCATTTTCTGATGTAGTTAGCTTAACTTAAGCACATCTCTGTAAGCACTGAAATATATGAGTGATCTGGTACTAAATACTCATCAACCTAAATGTGAGACCAAACAGACCATCTGCACATTAGTGACAAGTTCATGCTCATTATTAGCTTTAATTTCAATGTGTCTAAGTTTATAGTTGCCTGATAGGACTACTTACCCAGTTTGGTTTAACGTGTTGAATAAGTGGAGACTTTGGAGTGACTGCCTTATATCACAGATACCTAAAATTAGTGAATCCCATCTATGGTGTCCAGGGCTGCTAGAATCACAGCTGCTTGGATAACGTCTTGAAGAATTTACAATATAAGATGAAAAACGTGTGGAAGTAACGGCTGGGGAGAATGCAATGTGCCAATAAGATCAGTGTATTACCTGTATTTCAGCTAAGTTAGATACAGAATGTTTCATATGTAGAGGTGACCTTTAGCTAAATGCTTGCCACACTTCTGGTGCTTTACAGAGAATTGATAGTAACACTTAATTAGACTTCTAAAGTTCATGGTAAAATATTGAGTCCTGTGCTGTATATGTTAGCTTTAGAAACCAGACTTGCAATAACCATTCAGCAAATGCATCTGTTCACCATCAATATTTTTCTATCACATTCTGATTTCTTAATTAGTGGGATCGACTAGTAGAAGAAACAATATGTTTATATTGTTTTCCCTGAGCGCTACTTGTCATCCCCTGATGACCATGTCAAACTCCCATTGGTCTTTGTGATAGCCATTTCCTATCCAAGGGAGTAATTTAGCGCAGTGTATTTATCAGCTACAAAATAGACATTAGCAGCTCAGAAGAGGCAATAACACCATATTTTAACTCATCCCACCGTCATTATGCTTGATGAGCTATTTCTAAGTCTGTCACTAAGGGAAGTGTCATTAAAACTGAAAGGCTCCAGGTGTTTGGAGCTACTCTGTAAGATGACTTCAAAAAACCAAAACAGTCTAGGCATTATGGGGTGAAATTCAACAAAATTCCTAGTGAACCCAAAGACATTATATGTTTTTTCCCCACATAATTTGTCTGTGAAGAAATCTCACTGGTTCTTCCTTCATCAAAGGAGAGCCTATGCCTCAGACCCTGGAGCGGGCAATGACACAGCACAGCCATTCCCCTTAACTGCATCTGGCTGCAGTTGCTGCAAGCTCTGAGCGAAGACAGTTGGAAAGGCTAAAGTCAAACTTTTGGTCTTGCAGGTAAGAAAAAGTAGAAAGCGATTTGGATATACTGCTGAGATATAATGAACACAAAGAGAAAACGACTTCTGGAGAAGTGTTAGTAAGCTGCCTAGACAGTAGAAATGCATAAAAAATAAGGTGGATTCTCTATCAAATCATACTGAGAGTGAGGAGAATTGGAGTTAAAATAATTGGTCTCTGTGAGAGAGCCAACCTCATTTGCTTCTTGGAGGGATGACTTCCAAAGTGCCCTGGAGCCAGAAAATCCTCTGCAGCTCAAAAGAGCATATGTAGTTAAAAGAAGGTGAGCAAGGTACAAGAACAATTGCATTAGCGTAACAGACTTCTGTGATACATAGCAAACAAAGACACAGGTAGGAAAATACGTACAGTTCATAACCAAGAGTCCCAGAAGGACTTTTTTCATCTGATTTTTTATGACCAAGAGCAAGATGATATGGAGAAGATTTTAAGGAAGCTCTTGAAGGAAAAAGGAAAGCAACAAGGTTTATCCAAGCTAAATCTGGTATGAATCATTCAGTATAAAGAGCATTTTACTATACCTAAGTCTTTCAGGCAGACTAAGAAAATGGAGATTCTACAAATGATATTGTCATTAGTGAATAGTTAAATAGTGTGCAAGAGCCACACAAGCCAAATTATTCATACTTGGCTGCTCAATGTCTGCAACAGCATTTAGAAGTCTGGTCAGAAAAACCCCCAAACCAATTCCTTTCAGAAATGTTAAGGTATGTCTTTCACCGATGTTTCACCTCAAAGCCTCTGGTGTGAGAGCAAAAGAGGTCTTTATGTTTTTTCTACTCTACATAACTAAAATCATAGAACAGTTGAGATGGAAAGACACTTCTGGAGAACGCCTAGTCCAAATGCCTGCTCAAGGCAGGGTCAGCTAAAGCTGGTTTCCCAGGGCCTTGTCTAGTTGGGTTTTGAGTATCTTCAAGGATGGACACTGTACAACCTCTGTGGGCAGCCTGTGGCTGTGCTTGACCACACTCACCGTGAAACAGTTTTTTCTTATACTTAAGTGGTATTTCTTGTATTTCAGTTTGTGCCCACCGCATCTGGCCCTGTCACTAGGTGTTACCGAGAAGAGTTTGGCTCCATCTTTTTATCTCGCCCCATGCCAGGTACTTCTACATATCGACAGGGTTTCCTCTGAGGTTTCTCTTCTTCTGGCTGATCAATCATAACTCTCTCAGCCTCTCCTCATGTGTCAGATTCTGCATGCCCTCAGACATGTTCATGTCTCTTTCCTGGACTCACTCCAGTATGTCCATGTCTCTTGTACTGGGGAGCCCAGCACTGGACACAGAACTGCAGATGTGTCTGACCTCCCTCGTCATGCTGGCGACCCTCTGCCTAATTCAGCCCAGGAGGCAGTTGACCTCCTTTGCTGCAAAGATTCATTGCTGGCTCGTGTTCAACTCGGTGTCCATCAGGATGCCCCGGTCCTTCTCTGCACAGCTGCTTTCCAGCTGTTAGCCTCAGATTGCCCTGGTGCCTGGGTTTTTTCTCACTGGGGGCAAGACTTGATATTTCCTTTTCTTGGACTTAATGAGGTTCCTGTTGGCCCAATACTCCAGCCCTTAAGGGCCCTCTGAATGGCAGCACAACCCTCTGGTGCATCAGCCACTCCTCCCAGTTTTGTATTGCCTGTAGACTTGCTGAGGGTGCAGCCTGTTCCATCCAAATCCTTAATGAAGATGTTAGGGAGTGTTGACCTGAGTATGGACCCCTGGGGTACACCACAAGTGACTGGTCTCCAGCTGGGCTTTGTGCTCCTAATCACATCCCTTTGAGTCCAGCAGTTCAGCCAATTTTCAATCCACCTCGCTGTTCACTTACGTAGTCCTTACTTCATTAGTTTGTCTATGAGGTTGTTATGGGACGCACGGTTGAAAGACTTGTTAAACTCAAGGTAAACAACATCCACTGTTCTCTCCTTGTCCATTGACTCAGTCAATTCAGACACCTGAATGATTTCTTTTTCCTCTTCAAATACCAAGTCTTTCTAATTGACAATTAAATGGACTGGGAATTGCAATCAGCTTTATATGTTCTCAGTTCCATTCCCATAGATGGTACTGTCAGAAAGAATTTCAATTTTGAGAAAGACCACATTACCTTCCACTGAAAACTGACAGTGAAAGTAATGCTGCTCACCCAATTGTAGGTGTCTAAAGATGAGCCTTTAGTCTATGCTAGTCATATATTTTCCCTGTTACATGGAAAGACAGAGCGTGAGACATCTCCAGACAACAGCTTTTCCTGTCCTGGTGTAAAAGTCTGAGGTGGGAGGATGAATTTCCTCTTGGAAGTAGTTGTCTCTTAACATAGATGATCTATGGAGTCCAAATGAAATGACACCTATAGCTTTTATACAGCTAAGTGAAATTATCCTCTCCCTTACATGAAAAATACTTTAGTCATGTCTACACCCTTAATGCTGTACTGATGTAGAACACCACCATGCTGTACCCATAGCCAGGGCAAATGGGGAGAAAGGGTAAAGTATCAGTCTGTGCAGACTTGATCCCAACCACTGGCATGGACTTCTGATCTTATCAAGGAACTATTTTCATCCAAGACTGACAATATGGGGAATAATCCCTCCACTTATACCTCTGCCCACCCCTCTGCAGAGCATAGGAACATAGTGGCAGCAGCAAAACTTCTCCTTGCAGGGCTCACCAACAGCATCTACAGGAGAGATGCTTCCAATGAAAGTGTAAGTGGCACCCTACTGATGCTTCTTTGTTGACAGAGAGACATCAGACAGCCTTCATCAACAGAGATGCTCTCTACATGTTTGGATCCTTATCTGCTTATTTTACTGCTTATTGCTGCTCCTTTTCTCCTCTGTCTACACTGGTCTTACTAAAGACCTCAAACCAGGACACAGGGCCACCTCGTCATAAACACGATCTTCTACGTGCTGCCATCCAGCATGACCTGGACAGGCTGGAAAGCTGGACAGAGAAGAACCTAATGAAGTTCAACAAAAGCAAGTGTAGGGTCCTGCACCTGGGGAGGAAG
>RSEF01000001.1:214251216-214269113 GCA_003993805.1 Himantopus leucocephalus | reverse complement strand
GAGGTCCCTTCCAACTCTGAAAATTCTGTGATTCCATGATTCTCCTGTGCAGGTCAATTGCACCAATTGCAGTATGATTAGCAGCAGAATTCAGCTTTGGCAGAGGAATGACAAGAGCCCTCACTACAGTTAGATCAATTAATTAGGAGTCCTATAGCGAAAAAAAATGCTATAAAAATGTCCTCACCCTGTAGATTGAGAGTGGAATGCATTAGCACAGAAGACTAAGTTTTTGTCAATATAACATTTAATAGTTCATTATTCGGAGGAACTAAAGATGGGTTTTTACCAATTTGAATAAATCCATTTACATGTTGCATAAATGCATGAGATTGCATCTAGTGTCTGTTATAATAGGTCAGCATTATAGAAAATTTCTCCATTACAATAAGAGTACGCCAGATCTGGAATATATTATTCTAGAATAGCCAAGACTGGAATACATTAATACATAAAGATGAAAGAAGCTATAAAACCTAATGTATTTCTATCTGCTGCAGAACTCTGTCTTCCATATAAAAACTAACAAAGCATCTTTCCAGCGTATCAGACTTAACTGTCCTGCAATAGGTACCTTTCACAAGGGTGTTACGTGGATGGTAGTACACACACAGCACACTCCTCCTTGTAGCAGAGTGATTTCTCATTCTGGGGTTTCAATTACTAGTTGCATTGTCTTAATTTTAAGTAATCGTGGGATCTTCGATTCCATAGACTTTTAAAATTTTTTTTTTGCAGTTTGATTGTCCGAAGAGGACACTTGACTCGTACTTAGTTTTGAGAGCACGTACTCACCAGGTTCCTCTATACCATGGGCCAAACATCAATTTGGCATATTTCACTTTTATCCTGATACACTTCGTAGACATACAATTCTGGTTTTCTGTGAATTCTTGTAAACAATTATTGTCGAGGTTTTTACTGTCCCTTTTTGATATAAACCTTAAGGCACTGTTGGCACCACAATACATTTTGTAATTTTTTATCAATGTTTTGATGTTGATAAATATTGAGTGCCTGATGGTCTGAGTGTGTGATAAACTGTCTCAATTACTGGTAACCGTAATAGTTTTAAACGGTCCAAAACAGTGAGGCAGTCACCCCTGAGGGGTGAGGTTGCTTTGCTGTTATCTGGCTTGCAACTTCCGCATAGACTTACTTTTCTTATTTAATTGTTTACCTTGAAAGAAACTTCTGTGAAATCATCGCCATCAGTATTGACCTTTATAGTAATCTATATTCTTAATTAAAGCCAAGAAATAAAGTGTAATTGAATTTATTAGCCAAACATTTTAAAAATTATTTTTCCTGACCTGACTCTACTAAACTTTTAGCTGTCGTCTTCTACAGCCAGTCCATAGGAAGGAGAGTGTCAGCCACCTGCGCCAAGAGCAGTCCATGCTGTTACTGTCCACGCGCAGCTCAAAGTCCTTACAGTTTTTCTGCCATGCTGGCAGTAAGTTACGTATTGTTACATATGCTGTATCCTTAAAGATGCATTCATTTCAAAAGTGAGCTATTTAAATGTTAAACTCAATAAAAGATGAAAACACATCATCTTTTCTTTTTATAATTACTATTTTAGCAACCATAAAATACCACAGCTCAGTAGAAAACAATATTCTGCCTGGCTTGCTGACAGTTTTTATCTGAATTCAGATTTCTAGAGTATTCCTAAAAATTGCTAATTTTTATCTGCGACTGTAGATTCCTAGGATGAGATAATTGGGCAGATGGCAGTACCTTATGGCACATTCAGATTCAGGTCCTGACTGAGTTAAATAAGAATATTTCTGAAGAATTAGGTTCTAATCCTGCTTTGTTCTCAAATTAGATTTTTTTCTGCTATGGTGGAGATTTGGTCACTAGTTCATCACAAACTCTGATAAAAACAGAAGCTGTTGCTGTGCAAAGGCCTCAGATTAGAAGAGGCAAGGTGCTGTGATCTCTACAGAATTTGTAAGGAAGCATTTAAAGTGGAGAAAAATGCACATTCAAGGGCACACCAGGCAGTTAATCTGCATGAGCATGGCTGGGACATTGGCTGAAGCTGACTGTCTACATAAATAGATTTCTGGCTAAAGATTCAATTTTAGTTTACATGCTTGGAGTCATGTCTTAGTATTTGTGCCCATATGTATGTATCTGGAACCTGCTAATGAAAATAACCCCAAGAGAAAATATGATTTAACAGCAAAAGGGAACAACGGGAAATGGATTAAGAGAATGGCATAAAGGGACTCAGCTTTCTGAAGATGCTGGATTTGCAGCACAAGGGTGAAAACGTAAAAAACCAAGAATTGAACCTGTGTCATCCATGAACAAAAAATATGAACAGAAGTTAGGGAAGTAGGTTAGATTTTTTTTTTTTTGTTTCAGTGGAGAAGAAGAATGAGGATTGAGTGAGACCCTGCTGTCAAGAATAATGCATAACATGCTGGAAGATCCAAAAATGTGACTTATGAGTGTTGCAATCCCCTACACAGTGAGGCTTTAGAAAGCAATTTTTTTAAAGCCAAAACCAAGCAACAGAAAAGAGAATACATACCAGAGCGAAGAACTTCTGCATCCACATGGACCTCGGGAGTCATTCATGTTATGTTAATAAGGCATTACACAGCCTTATTAAAGGTGGAATCATATGCAAAGCAGTTGGTACAGGGTTTTAGGACATATCCTTGAGAGAAACAGTTACAGCTCCAGAGACACCTCACTTACTATCAAGGACAGAAGAATTTGTCCACTGAAAGAGTGAAGACAGCGATAGTCAGTAGCTCAGAACAAGTTTACAGCACTAAGAAAAAGAACCTTTTTTTGGACAGGGACAAGAGCATCAAGAAGATAAATAGCATGATCTGGTTTGTCCATCATAGAAGTCAACAGGGAAGCAGAAGTAAAAATGCCTGAAGTATGGCCAGTGAACCAAGCAGGGTTTGAAAAGAATTAATTAATGTCCTATTCTAAGAAAGAAAGAAAGATGGAATGAAAGAAGAAAAGAAAGAAAGAACAAACCTTGCTTTCTGCACTAACCAGTATGAGGAGAGCACTTCCAGCAAGCCTGGCAGATCCCAATTTGCTCACTGCACTGAAGAAGAAGGATGCTGCATTTTATGATCTGTTTTTACATTAAAGAGCAATTGATTTCCTGATAAATGGTGCAGATAGCCATAGTATCAACCCACAAAAATGATAAAAGGTGATTTTAGACTGGAGAAAATGTGGCCAAGTAAAGGACATATACAACAAAAGCAGTCTGAATCTGTTAGTAAAAGAAACAAAGGGGATGAGTAATAAACATTGTTCCTTGGAGTTCATAGGAGCTGAAATGGAGGAGTACCACCACATGCAAAACTCAGCTTCAACAAAGCTCCTCACTCAGTAAACTTTGAGTGTAACTAAAATCTTGGTGTGAGAGAAGAGGCAGACAAGTCGCGGTGAACTTGGTCAAATTTTAACAGAACATGTGCTTCAAGGAGGGAATTCAGAAATCAAACAGAAGTTAAAACTCCACAAACTGTCCCTGAGCTCATTGACATGCACAATTCCTTTAACTGGGAGGGAAGCCTGAAGGTTGCAAAGAGGTCACAATGCACTTACTAAGTTTAGCACTGAGCATGACAGCAGTGTAACACTGGCCAGGTTAGCTGCGGTGGTTGAAAGACACTTAACACACAATATAAAAGAAGCCAGTGCTTATTGTGAGTGACTAAAGAATTTCCACTAGATTTACCCAGGATAAAAGTCATATGGTATATTGAGTGACATAAGTATCCTACCCCTCTGAAAATCTTTGAACAGGAATAGCTGGGTGAGAAAGTCTTTGGATCTCATCTTCCTTGGAGAGGTGGTCAATGTAAACCGAGCAACACCCTCATCTAGAGAAAATCCTGAGTGCTGGGATTTTTACTAGTAGTATTTTTACCTCGAGATAAGAAATGACATGTTGCTGTGTGTTGCAGCTGGCATCAGGAAACTGAAGGCATGCACAGCAGGGACAACCATATCCCAGCCATCCCAGTGAAGCAGTGAGTCACAGAACCTGCCACTGAATTCAGACACTTCAACACCACATGGGAACATGAGCACAAGATGTCCTGTTCTGTGTACTAACAATGCAACATGAAAATGGCATCCATAGTAAAGTGGCTGATGGCAATGGCAACACAGATAGGAATGAAGAGACAGTGCTGACTCATCTCTTGGATTAGAAAACACAGAGATTAGTGCTGTGTTTGTCTGCTTCACATGATGGACAGTCTTTTGCTGCCAAGGAGAGTTGGAGCCCCTGTTGCACTGGGAATGACATCAAATAAAAACACAGAGCAAAAGCAGCCATCCAAATACTGTGGGATGCGCAGCAGATGAAGTAAAAGCAAATCAAGCAACAGTAGAGACAACACTGAAGATAGGTATTTCTACCTGAAGATAGATTTTCAATTTTCTCAAACAAACAGAATATTGACCAAGAGGTAGAAGACGACCAGGATTTCAGCAAGACTAACACAGATGTGTTTGAAAGAAAGATGCATATAAGCAAGACTAACAGTGTAATTGAAGGGTTCTGAATCTTAACATGGGTTAGGAATTACAGTTAAGGCACATGGCTTTGATAGGATATGTCTTAGTACCCCTGGCCTTAACAAGTGCTTGCACTGCTAATAAATTAACCATACTGTTAGAAGAGAAAAGGCAATGATCTCTATGAAATTTGGAAAGAAGGAGGTGGAATACAACAGGGAATAATCTGGAGCAAGCACTAGAAAGTTTATACATGGCTTGAAAAGAATCCTTAGTTGACACACCTCTGTAAACAGTTCTCTTTACAAACTTCACGTTAGTTTTACAAACGCAGTATTATCCAACATATCATATATATTATCCAGCGTATCATATATGCAGTGTTGCAGATATTGCTTATGAGAAATTTTGACTCATCAGCTATGTCCACTGTGGTTTTTCTGTATTATCTTTTTTTGAGATGCCTAGTACTACAAACCTTTGGTAGGATAAAGTAATAAATTATTAATTCAGAAGAGCTCATCAGCTTGATCATGTACTCCAGAACTGACACTTGGCAGGTTTCTGTAATGAAGACATACTACATTCATCTAATACATGTTCAGCATACATCCTTCTTGCTTTCATCATTCTGGCAATGAAAACATTTGTTGGCATAGTGCAGTGACTTCAAAAATCTTCTGAGAGAAGGTCAGAACCTCTGATTCATTCTCAGTTCAAGAAGTCGTAATTGCTGTAGAGTTTATATAGGCATTGATTACATACATAAGTGATTACTTGGAACAACATGCTAGTTGGCAGAATGTGTTTCAGCCAAACTGCCATCTTTTTACACAGGAAGAAAAGATCTTGGAGAGGGACAGAGAGAGACTAGAAAAACACCATCAAGTTCTCCAAGGCATCTCCCTAGACAGAGAAGGAGAGTGCAAGGGGCAAGCAAGTGTGTCTACTTTTGCAGCATATAGGGACTTTAAACCCTTTAGATCAAAGAAAGCTTACAATGAAAGCTGTCTCAGCTTGTACTTGAGTTGCTCTACACTAGCACCCTCGTCGGGATAACCAGAACAAGTTAGTATTCTTTAGAAGGAGCAAGTTGCCCAGAACCAGTTAGTACAAACGCATCTTTGCTCCAGGTCTCTGAGGATTTCTATCAATATTCAGCCACAAGAAAAGAGAAACCATATTTTTTTCAGACGCAGTGAGAACGACAGTAAAAAAGAAAGACCCTCCACTTTCATCAAATCTGAAATAGAGGGTTCTGCAGGGAGTCCACCAATGTCACGTAAATGCTGTGCCTACACTATCTACACTGTGTTAAGCGAACTCTTAGTTATTTTATTGGATGTTTGATAATGACTACACTCACAGCATCCTTACACCTACAGACTCAGGAATGAGGTCATGCTTTCCTTCGGTTGTTCCACAGTCAGGATCTGGAGTTATGATCTTTGTTTTCTTCTACATTTCCTNTTTTTTTTTTTTTTTTTTTTCCATTTTGTACTTGTATTATTCCATACTTTTAGAATGGGAAACACAGTCTGAATCAAGAGAGAAAACACCTTGTGGGTAGTCTGTAATAGAAATTTTTCCAGCAGAGTGTTTTCTTCTGTGAAAGGCTCCATCTGTGCACACTAGTATCTATCTGTGTAATTTACTTTCAGCTTACACTGCTAATTTAACTATTGGATACTTCTAAGTATGGCTGGCTATACATTTTAAAGAGAAAAAAAGGAAAGAAGGCAAAAGAGACTTCACCAAAAACACCAAAAGTGCCATAAGAGCTGGACATTTTGGGGAATTTCTTTTCGTGAGTTTGGAATCTTTTTCTGCCAGAGCAACAGAAATAAACAAATACAGACAGAAGCAAAAGCTGAAAGCATTTTAAAATAAATGCAAAACCAAGCAATAAGCATGATGCTTTGGCTTTTCTGGAAATACTTCAGTGCAAGAGTTGATTCTAGTTTTAGATTAAGACTGTGCATAGCAGGAGGTGAACAACCCCCTCAGAGGAACAAAATGCCTGGGTCCATGGCTTTGGGGTTTGGTAGGGCTCCAAGGGAGGCCAGAGAATACTCAAACCATAGAGAAAACCAAGTTCAGTCATCACTTTCAGAGAGTCAGGCTTTGTGAGTCTTGCTCACTTTTGTATGCGAAATCAGTGAGGATAAAGCCCCAGTTATCTAAGTTTTCAAACCCATCTCTCACCTTCTGGATTCATGTAGTCTGGTGGTATACAGTGGGAGGATTTTGTGAAAAATTATTAAGAACTGCTTGGGGCTGTTTTACCAAGGTCTACTAGCTAAAGTATCATACCATATTTTGTTGACCTGCTTGGGTTTAACATCAACAGAATCTCTAGCAGTAAATGTTACATTATTGTGAATGCCATTGATAACTCTTTGGGCCATCTTGGTTCTCTGAGTAGCACTGGAGAACCAGCTGACACAATGTTATAGTAATAATTTACCACTTCATAATGATGCAAAAAAAGAGAAGACAGATGTATATAGGATAACATCCTTGGATTTATTACTGGCCACCTCACATTTTTCCTAATTTGAATAAATACGATTTCTTTTTCTTCTTTCCACCAGGAATCAGTAAAAAATATAACTCTTGTGACTTTATATAGCACATACTGAAAATAAATCTCATGTTGGAGTAAACAAGGCAGCTGGTAAGACAGTCTTGGGAACAAGGTCACTGGCTATTACATACCCTTGACGGTTTTTGAATGGTTTGGTAGTGCTATCAAGCTTTTATCACTTCCCCTTTCATCTGTTAATCTCAAAATATGGAATTTAATGGAAGGACTCAGTTAACTTTGCCAATCCAAAAGCCAAGCATCTTCTATAAGCGAGTTGTCTAGGTTCTTTTTTGAGGGAAAGGAGTAAACACTTCCAAAGTACGATCCATCTCCATGCAGAGTGGTGTACTGAGGCACAAAGGACCGAAGGGACTTGCTCAGAATTATCCAGCAACAACCATGGATCATTTCTACTAACAGGAGGGTACAGTGAGGCATCGGGCAGAGCTATTCTCAGTTCTACGATGAGTTAACAACTGTGTATAAATCACTTAGTCATTGTAGCTTTGTTTTGTTTTGCTTGCTTAAATTTCCAACTCAGATAAATAAAGATCAGTTAAACCAGACTACAGCCTAACTCGAACATATCCTAAGACCCATTCTTGCTGTGGAATATGATAGACCCCAAGATTACAAGATATTTTGACTTTCCCAGTAGAGGACTAGGACACAATAAGTCTCAGTTGCGGAGTGAGAAAGGCTCTTACTTATTATTAAGAATTTGTGATAATTTTTTCAGGCAAACACAGCTTTCAGAGTCTGTGAAAGTAACATTTTTTGAGGACTATTGATTACTTCATCAGAGCTGAAGTTCTGATAATTGGGTGAGTTGTTTTAACAATGACAACGGGTCTTCTTCAAATGAGTTCCGAGTCCCAGTATAGGAAAATCTGAGAAAAATTATGTCACTTGCAACATTCAGAAAGTTGGAGCATATGAGAGATAGTAGATTCTGTGTCAGGTTGCCTATAACAGTGACAGGACAGTAAAATAATAGCCATTGCACAGTTATATTCTCAAGCATGATGTCCTTTATGTGTATAACGTGACATGTGTAACAGCTGTCTTTCTTATTCTTGGCAGTGATATGCTTAGTGCTTATATAAGTGTTTTCATCTTCAGAGTGTTTTCCAATCATTTTCCTATGACTAGTAAGGAAGGTAGATGCATGGTCATCCCTTATTTGGAAATGAAGAAAAGAAGATTTAGGATTTAGGATTGTGAAGTTTCCCTGAAGCTGGTATTTTTGTGCAAAGAATTCATAGTCACTTACTGTTGATTTTGTCATTAGAATTAATTTTATGAAGTTAGCAGTCTGTATGACGGACCAGCACTTGTTTAGCTGGTCTTGCCAAAGCCAAGTGCTTTTGCATAACTTTAAACAAATAAAAGTCTCCAAAAATCAATATTCATGAAAATCTCTCTTCTAAAGCATCAAGCTGGAGTGCTTTCCAGACTGCTTCTTTTTCATTACTCTTCTGTGGCTCCCAAGAACGTGTCACTAGTGTTTCTTGCTATTGATTATGTTTGATTTATAGTCTCAGTGAAACATACTTAACCCAGGAGAACATGCTCCTCATCCCTCTTCCTTTAATTTAAACCCTCAAGCAGTTACATTCCTGATCCTCCTAACACCTATGAATTACTTTATGACAGCGTATACTATGCAATGGATGACGACGAATATTCAGTTTGTTTTTAAATTACTTTATATTTCCTCATTTGCAAGCAGGGCATTAAATAAGCAACAGCCATCTGACATGTCTCTTCACTAGATTTCCTCCTCTCTGTGAATAATTTTGATGACTGTTGTGAAAATTGTTAGTTGCCTAGTAGCTGAAATGAAGAATAGCATTCTGTTTAATGGTATGAAAAAAAATATTAGAACCAGAAATCTGCTACAAATGTTTTCTTATTTAATGGACAAAAACAACTCCCTCTGCTATACAGAAGTATTAGTGTCATGACATAAGGAAACACGTCTCAGATGGAAGGCATTAATTTCAAGGAAGCGGAAAAAAGATGCAAGAATTGAGCCTTCAGGATGGCTTGAGACTGGACTAGCATCCTTTATTTATCAAACCCAGATTAATTTCATACAATACATGTGATAATTGCAGAAAAAAAATATACTGTAAGTTAATATTTTATCATAATCAATAGATACAATATTTGAGCGCTAACTTTTAGCAAATTTCCTGGCGGGTCACCACGTGGTTTTCTGCATCTAAATAAAATATATACGTGAGCCAGCATGTTCTGCTTGCTTCACAGATCACAGGGTGTTCTCCAGGGTGTTCTCCAAAGCTAAGAAAAACAGTATCTCTGTATCTGAAGTGGCAGGAACTATGATGGGGTGCATAGATTGCCCGACAATGATATACTAACTTCTGGCAATTCTGAAAAATGCAAAGGCAGTTAAATGGGGCTCTTTCAATTTCTCTGTTAGTTTAAATAATCATTATTATTAGAGGTCTGGGATCTATCCATGTTATTTGTCAAAACAGAATTGTTTTTTTCAGGCTTTGAAGGTGAAAGTGATAGTGCACGTGCAAAACAGCAGATGGAGGTAGTAAGATGTGAGATAACACATTGCCATGGATTAATTTGTGCATTTCTGCTGTTCCAGGGAAAAGCAGTGACGTGCAGAAATCTTAATCTGAAAAATTTTGGATTGCTCATATTGTGCCATTTTTTTGGACTGTTGTCTGGTACATATATATATACATAACTGAAAATGCAGCAGGTTAAAGAACAGTCTGCTGTGTTTGCTGTTGTGATTAGGAGAGGAGCTCAGTACTGGTGTTCAGGCATCTTGCTTTGCTAAGTGAGGGAGACTCTCCTTCAGATGAACCCATGTGGATGCAGAAAAGGCAGGAAATTTCCAAAGTACTCACAAATCAATTTTTAAAGCTACTCAGACATCAGTGCTTGTTGCTGCCAAGGGGAGATAGAGCCCACCTTATTTTAAACAGCTGAGCTCCCGAGTTGTGTGCCTGCAGTTCTTGGTACCATCACCACTGTACCTGCGGTGGGGTGCAGATACATGTGCCCTAGCCCTAGACCACCCGGGGCAGTTGTCAATACCAGACGAGCTGTGGTAATGAAAAACATGGCATGAGTTGATGTCTAAGTGTTTGCTAAGGTCACAGGTAGATCCTGCAGTACCTCTGGCGAACTGCTACCAGTCCCCAGGCTGGCTGGTTTAAAGCTTTCACAGATACAGCAACACCTTAATGCTGCGAGCAGCGCGGACCCTTAGTGCTAAATGCAGCCCTGCTTCATGATAGTGGATGTATCACTTCCCTGGTGCGAGCCTTCTATTTCTCCTCCTGACTTTCCTATTTAGGTTTTACAGCCTTTTTGGCCAAGCTGGCTTAAAAGAAATGAGAGCCAAGCTAGCTTTCACTTGAATTGTTAGCAAAATTGAGCTAAATTCCTCCTCCATTACCCAGCTGGTGTAAATCAATAGAGTTCTGGTGAATTCAGTGGTACTTTATGCCAGTTGCTCTAGTTGCAAACTCAATCCAGTATCTCCCTGATAACCGCCATGGATGAGAACAAAGTATACCAACAAAACAGCATTGCATCTTGTATTTCTCCACTGGAGAAGGTTTCCTTCCCAGCAGTCCTTCTTCTTTTTGGTTTTTATTTTTAAACTTTATTTCATTTCTTTGCCCCGCACTGTGGAGAACAGTGGTGTAATCTCCTTTTGTTACACTGGTCTTATTGCAGAGTTATCCCCTGCTACCGGAGCGGTAAGCTAAACAGGTTCCAGTGGCACTTGCTACTTGATACCTGCAGAGGCTTAAGTAACAGTTTTAGACAAGAAGGAAAGAAAAGGCTCCCTGAATGCTAAATAGTTCTGTGTGGTTCGCCACCCACCCACTCTGCTGAAACATGGTCCATTAACTCGGTATGGCTGATGCAATTTGAAAAGGGGCACCAGTTCATAAAGCCGTCTGCGTCTGCCAGTAATAACTTCACAGATGCTGGGCAAAAAAAAAGGTGGCACAACGTGATGTTGTGCAGGAGTACTTCTAATTCACTCTGAAAAACATCTCATACTTAGCAGTGACTTTAAGGAGCACGTGTCTTCTGAGGTGAATAATTTTGAGCATGATACAACTGAAGGCCAATATAGAAAGTTTTTAAAAGTTTGATTTCCTCTCTTTGGATTTATGTGAGACATAATCAGAGTAAATAAGTGAATAATGTTATGGATAAACAGTACATCTGCCAGGATGCAACTATCTGTATATGTGTTTGCTTTAAGACTGGAGTATTTATTGAACTGTGAAATGGTCATAGCAGTATTTCCAGTACATGTACAAAAACAATCAAGCCTGAACCTATCCTCTCCATAACAAACCATAATATTTCCAGAGCACAACAGAAGGACTAGCATAATAAATTTTTGTGGGAAGGAATGGTTAAAAGGAGATGAAAGAGGGAGATAAAAGCTGCTGATCATGAGATAGCCTTTTTGGGAAGGCTTTTGGGAAGACTTTAGCTGTATACCTTTGCCAAGTTTAAAAGCCCAGCTCTAGAAATGTATATTGGGAAAAAATCACATTCAGTGATAATTTTTAGCTGGCTCCAAGCAACCGAGAAGAGCCAAAGCGTTATTGATTTGTTGGGGTGAGAGAAGAGAATATATGTTAAGGGTGTTGCCTAGAATTTGGGATTAATTCAATTCTTTGTTCTGCATAGATTTTGGGGAAGTCACTTACCCTATAGTATCTCATTAGAGGTTTGATTCAAACACAGAGAGGGGTTAGTGAAGATAAGGATCATCTGAGCCAAGTAATAAGGCATAAAAAGGAATCGAGCAGGTTGGAATGAAGTGTATCACCTGAAAATTTCCTGATATTTACAGCTTTCTCTACTCCATAATGTGTTGTAGGTTTTATTTCATTTTTTTCATCTCTTGCTTTATAGCTTTTCATTTTCTTCATCCTTATGAAGCGAGTTCAAGGAAGAAATAATAGGATTATCTCTGATGTGACAAGAGAGTAAAATCCATAGAGCTGACAGCCAGCCCCGTTCTTGTTCCACCGAAGGGATTTCTGACATTAGGAAGTAGGGCTGTGCTAGACAGAAGAAAAACAGTGCTTAAATTTCCTATTTGGAAATAAAACCCTCAGGAAGAGCTTTGCAAAGATATTTCTCCTTGCAGGTTCTTTTTGCTAATACTTTAACCAAGTGGCAGTTGAGACGGGAAGTGTAGAAATGGCAAAGCTAAGGTTCTGGCTGTAAGATTTATTGCACTGGATCAGAATATTTGCCTGCAGAGCCCGGGCTGAATGAAGCTGTGCTGAGGAAGTAGGATGGATGAGAGGGTTTCAGACCTTTTAAGCTGACCATTAAATCCTTCCCATAACAAAACAAGACTACGTCTTTTTACAAGTCTTAGAGATAATTAGCTAAATCCCACTGAGTACGAGGTATGAGGGGTGGTTCACAGGATGTGTTCGGGGTCAGCCTTAAATTATCCACTGTGGACTGACCTCAGTTTGCTGCACTGCATAAAAAGCTATCACTGCCTTGTCTTCACTCAGATTTTGCAATGTTAAATGTATCAGTGCAAAACAAAGTTTTTTATCATTTTTTTGAAGTGGAAACACAGCTAATGGAATGAGAAAGGCAGAAGTTACATACCGCATTTTATTCATACTTTTCCCCCATGTTTTCATCTCTTTTACAATGGACCAAAAATTCTCTTCCTTATAATGGACTCATTAATTTGGAACTTGGTTCCTTTTTGTCAACTTATTTTTTGACTTTCTATAATGCTGAATATTTAAAGACAGACAACTTTGTTAAAAGGAATACTAGGAAGAAGGGAATTTACTTGCTTTGGATTTTTGGGGGGTTGTCATGTACCACTCAGCTTGCTGAGTTACCGTATTTCGGTTGATGTATAACAGACCATGCGTCTGCATTAAGCTCATGCAAAGGGAGGCAAAATTCTATAGCTTAAAGTTCAGGGAAGAATGTTTGAAAGAGTACATTTTACCACACAGCTGCATTAGGCCATCAACGTGCATCAATTTGGGTGATCATGGCAAACTGACTCAGTAACTCTGCGTATTGATGCCAATAATGAAGAGATGTCTCAAAGAATTATCCNTAGTAAGACAAAAACACTAAAATAATACTAAAACAATTAAGTAAATTTTCCTTTTAAAATCTGTACCACTTTGCCATAAGGGATCCACTTTTTATGTCTCTACTTCTCCTACAAAAATATTACGAAAAGTGATTCAGATAGAATATGGATCCAATTAGTCACTGAAAATGCCAAACTAAATTGTTATAGATAATATCACAGTGGCTTTGAATATCAGAACCCTTATTATTGCCTGTCAAGTCTAAATTGACAACTAACAAACAGAAATGTTTGAAGAATGAAATCATGTCATACAAACTGTTATTACATTTGACCTATTCTGTGACTTTTGTTTTGATGTGTGGGTGGAGGAAAAAAAAACAGTCTTATTTCCTTGTGTAGGTAACATGCTTCACCTGTCGGGTGCTGTGCAATGTGAGCTGACGTGCTGCAGAAATACAGCATCAGAGGTACCGAGCTGTGCTAGAAGGAAGCTGTAAAGAGAAAGAAGAATACCAGGGCAATGAACAATTAGAATATTTTTACTGCTTTCTAGTGTTAAAAAAAAAATCATAAATAACAGAAGTCAATTCTAGTGTTTGCATAAATGGCAACTTCAGAAAACACAAAGTGCTACGGGAAAAAGCAGCCCTTATTATTTGCTGAATGCTGCATAAAATACCACCTTGACCAGCCATGTACCAAACCTCCTAATGCAAAAAGCAGTTAACATATACAAAAAGTACATTTATTACCTTGCCAGTGGGTATTAAGAAATATTGGCATGTATTCAACCCAGCTAAATACCCTTCCGCTGCCTGATAACTTCACTGAAACCACTGTCATCACTGAGGAGAATGAAATTTAACTGTTGGACTGATGACTGGGATTTGATGTCCCAGCAGCTGTGGCAAAAACTCCTTGGGTCTGGGTTTGAATACTGGTTTGGAGCTCTTCCCCTCTTCCCCGTAGGACAGAAGAAGAGATGAGAGATAATTATCTAAATCCCACCGAGTACGAGGTATGAGGGGTGGTTCCCAGGATGTGTTCAGGGTCATCCTTAAATTATCCGCTATGGACTGACCTCAGTTTGCTGCACTGCATAAAAAGCTATCACTGCCTTGTGACTGCCTTGAAATTTGTTAAATTCAGAAAGTTTTTGACCACAGAGTGATCATTCCCTTCAGTTTTCATCCAATTGTGTTGACCTCTTAGTGTTCCACCCTGAATTTTTTCATGTTTCAAGTTTGAATAAGTGCTAAAACAGAGAACATGAGTTTATATCTGGTCTACCCCAGTAAATTTATGATGAATGGGAATATATTTTTCTGGCACTGAGACTGCTGGCATGATGTAGCCTTTGACTATCCTAGTGAACTTACTCTCTGAGAAAACTAGCTTTGTGTCCAAGGTAACCGGTGCAGAATAAAACAGGGTCTTAGTCAGGAAGAAGTCCAGCTCTAGTCAGGAGCTGTATTTCTGTGACCATGCAGTCTGCAGAAAATTATCCCCCTTCAGCTATTACTTACCAGGAACATTGCCCCTGCTGATGCATATGAGCTGTTATCAGCTCCAACACAAATAGGGTTAACAATAAACTTAAGACTTACTCACTGGTTAAGTAATCCTATGACTGAGTTCCCATTGGCTTAATTAGAACTGGGGTTTGTTTTTCTGGGTTTTAGTTTAAGTAAAAAATAACCAGTACTGGCAGTACTAATACAAAATTACCAAGGACTGATTAAAATAACAAAAGTAAACAGTTTTAGGAGATTTCCAATGGAATTCAGGTACACTGTTTTTTGTAGACAACTTTTTGAAGAAAATTCAACGCCAAGAAATTACTGAAAATTATCAAATATAGAAGCTGGGAAAACAAATACTAATTAACAAAAGCTGCACATTCTCTGGCAAACTTCTGCTATGGAAACATATTAAGAAAAACCAAATACAGCGAATATTATACTGCCAGTCACTCTGAACACAGCCTCAGACTCCCATCTGTTACACACTCATAAGTCTCATCCACACTCATCACCGGTATTTTCAGTGAAATTATTCAGGATTGATATTGCTGTAATCTGAGTCTTTTTTTTTTACCTTGTTTGGTAAAACATATGTGGTGTTTTGCTTCATTCAGCTGACTGCATGTTCCCTCTCAGCCAGCGTTGACTCATTGCTTGTATCTCCTGATCTGTTTTGAAGAGAACTGCTATAAATGCAGTATGAGTTTATCGAACATCCCCTGTCGGTTATCATGGGAATTTGTTGTCTGCTTGGGGCAGTGAAAGGATAATGAAGGAATTAAAAACTCACTATCCCATGATCTGTCATCAGCAGATAGCTGAGGAATAATAGAACAAAAGATAATTCCTATATTTTCATGTAAACCATCACAGCAGAGTTGGGCTTTTCTCTGCAATCCTATATGATTTCTTTCCTTTCCTTTGGCATTCAGCCTGTTTTAACAAAGCTACAGGCAAAATTTTGCCACGTGATGCAAGAAGTGTGCACCTTTTGGACTGAATTCAAGCTGTCGTTACCCGATGATGTCTCCTTTATTTCTGTGGGTATTTGCAGCAGAAGTGACTTCTCCGTATCTGTGTTCAACTATAGATGATCATCTGTATTTAGGGGTTTTTAATTCACCAGAGACATACATGTCATGTTTTATCTGGGCTATCGTTGTGCTTTTCCCCATCCTGAACAGATGCTGTTTGCTGTCGGAGCAGCAGTGCAACCAAGCAGCCTGGTATTTTGTAACCTAATGAAGTCGTCGTTCCAAGCCTCCCAGGGCTATTTGGAAGGCAGCTGGGATAAACTGTAAGTGGCACAAGCCAAGACACTCTACTATATTGCTTTAAGACGGAGCCTTCTGTTTGGCTGAACGCTTTCTGACATTTGGTATTCATATATGGACAACGCTTGCCAGCCTTATCTTCCCAATGAAGAATGTGGCACGTCTTTGTGTTTTCAACTTTGCTGCACTAGCTTGCTGCCAGATTTTCCTATGGCAATTATCTAACTGTCCAGCATCTTTCTGGTCAGAAAATAACAAAGAAAAAGGCTCAGGAGAGGAAATGGGATGAGTTTATCTGGAAGGAAATACTAGCATCTCACCCAGTTTGTAGCTTGTGGCAGGATTTCAGCATGACACTGGCATGGAAACTTAGTGACCTTATTAAGATCATTATAGGATTTGCTTCCTGCTCTTTAATCTCTCCCATCCACAGTCTGCTTCATGGCAATGTGGTACTTGGCACTTTTGAGTGGTTTGCCTTCAGGTGGGCCTCCAGAGTTGTCTTGGCCTCTTTAGTTGCTTCCTAAATTCACAGTCTCATGATTACACTTCCAGTAATATCTCAGCAAGCGCTTCTAATACAGTCTTGAATTTTTGGTTTTGGTGTCTTTTTCCTTATTTGTCTTAGCCAATTTATCTCAATATTCCATATGTTACTTTTATTCTTTCTACATACAAACATATCTCCTTTTCATATTTTGCCTTGCTGACATTTCATTTGCAAACTTCACATTGACGCCTCAGTTTGTGAACACCCTGTAGTGTTTTTTTTTGTCCTCAGAAGCCAGTCTTGTCCTCTTGGTCTTAGACTGAGATTCTTAAGAGTCTGTGTCCTCTTTACATCTCCCTCTCCAGGCTCATCAGTGATATATCAATACAGTTAGTTAAATGTGAATCTAAAGTGATTCTTAAGTTGAGATTCAACTGACATCCTCGTTGCCTACACGCATTTAAGTGCACTCATAATTGAAGCTCTGGAGCACCCCGAATAGTGGCTCAGGCAGAGGGTGCTCAGTAGAGGAGACCCAGCGGGTCCGAATTGCTCTCATTAGGGCCAAGCATCAGCCCACAGTGTGTATAACACAGCACATAAATCTTGTGGCAAGCGCTAGAGCCTACTCTCTACCTTACTGAATAAGCACAAATCGGGTCTCACTCTTTTCATGTACGTGTGAACATATATATGTTCACAACATACGTGAGAAAGCCCAGGCAACACTTATCGGTGAAGCTTATAGCTTACTGATCTTTGGGAAGGACTTAAGTGTGGTAAGTTATGTAGAGGGAAGTTTTGAATCCCTGTTACAAAATCATAGTGAATAAGCATGCTGGTTGCTTTGTTTTAGCCTAAAAAATGACTACATTGTAAGACTTGGCTTACAAGCAGACAAACAAATAAAAACAGGTGGTGGTTTTAAGCTGAGCTTCCCTGAAAAAACGTAAATAAAGCACACAGTTCTCCATATATGTGAAACAACCCTAGTCTAATTCTTTTGCCATAACAAATGCCTCATGCACTCGACTGCGGTTTGGTCTTAAACTCCTCCAATAAGAAAAAAAATTATTAAACAGACCCTAAGCAGACACAAAGGCAGATTGCAGTCCTTAAAATTCCAGGCTTGTTCCCAAAGTTCATCCCTGCTGTGAGCAGAAGGTGGGTGGGAGAAGGAAAGAAGCACCCGGTCCACTTATTAGTTCCGCTAAGCAGGGCCTAGGGAAGCCTTGAACCTGCTTAGCTGCTCTTGTCACGTTCTGCTTCCCTTAAGGACAATTTTTGCCTATTGCTGCTTCATGACCTAGGCAGCTGGAATAGGGTGAATGTCATCAGAAGGGGCTTTTTAAAAAACAACTTTCTACTCTAAAAGCAGTGATTTTTGATT
>RSEF01000001.1:214217139-214251206 GCA_003993805.1 Himantopus leucocephalus | reverse complement strand
CTTCCCATTTTTTTTTTTTTTTTTTTTTTTTTTTTTTTTTTTTGTAGGAACATAGCAGCACTGGCAGCAAAGCTTCTCTGGTATATTACATTTATGGAACAAACATGAAAGAAAGATCATACTCCAGACAGGCAGAGAAATTAGACTCCAAACTTTCCAAGGAACTGAGCTTTTGCTTTTCTCACCACTAAGTGCCCCGATATTTCTGAAAGCATGTAATGGAATTGAACCCCTCTCCTTTTAGGTAAGCACTGATTTTTGATTAAATCTCTGATGTGATTTATTAGTTCATTAGTTTCTGAAGGTCATCATACTGTAGTGATAATAGAAACTCAGAAGAAACACAGCTGAGAGGTGGTGATGGAGCATGGCATAAACTACTTTTTCTTGCAAACAAAAAAACCCTGAATCCAGTGTTCCAGAGAATGCTTTAAAAAAATATTCTGGAATGAAGCAGGCTTTTGCATATTGTTTTCAAAATCCTTGTCTCTAAAGTGTAATTGCACTGTTTCTTTTGCTAAAACACTCTTCACCTAAAGCAGTGTGTTTTGCTGAAAGAACTGCCATGGAATTCTGCACTGAAAGAATTTACTTTGGGATGTGGACTTTTAGGTGGTTCAAAGGCATGAGGTGAATTCACATTATTTTTAGCTGGAGATGGGCACTTTACCTCCCATTGCATTACGAAATTATTCCCCTTAATTCTTCAACAGCAAATAAAGAAAATCAGCAGTCTCTCTGGAGATGTGTTTAGAAAATAGTGTGTATGATAGTCTTTTGTCTGAGGGCCGCAGTTCACGTTCTGCTGCTTCACTGCATGCAGTGCAATTATTCCAGATTCTTGCCAGTCTAAGTAAGACCAGATTTTGGAATGGGGTGGAGAGGACTTCTAAATAGGAAAGGTGTCTTTTTGGGGGGGTTGTTTTTTTGTGTTTTATTTTTGTTTGTTTGTTTTGGTTTGGTTTATTTTTTTTATTTTTTTTTTCTGTTTAACAGGGAAAGTAAAAGACAATCTATTGTAGCCAGACTTGAGGTAAGGCATTGATTTCTAGTGGTGACAGTGGCAGAGCACTATAAACCAAATTATTAAAGGATACAGAAAATTTTCTCGGGTGTTCTGTTTGCAATTCAAGATTAGATGTGAACCTGCAACAGTAGGAGTAATGTGGTTTCTTACAACAGCACTTTGCTATAGGAATTCTCAGTTAACAGCTTTGTTTTCCGGTACTCAAGACTAGATTATTATACTATTTCCCCTTGACCTGAAAATCCGTATATGCCTCATCAAGGAGATTGTGTTTGTTTTGAAAGAGAAAGATCAAACTGTACTAGAATGGTATGTAACTTATTTATGGATGTAAAGTTAATCCTTTAAAAAACAGAGAGAGAGAGAGATTATCATTGAAGAATTTGTGTATAGGCAGACCTGGTTTGCAGAAAAATGCACTGAAAACATAACTGTAAGTATTTCAGAGAAAAAAAATATCCAGTTTTCAGTCATATCACAGAATTTTTTTAATACTGTTCAAAAAGTACCTGACTCTACATAAACACCAACTATAACATGATGTAGACAATCGAGAAACAAGCAAATGTATTTTTCAATGCTAAAATAAATTACATTTGTACAGGTAGAAAGCAAAACCAAAGCTGATAAAAATGTTAAATTTTATGAAAAATCATTTTCAATTCACATCAAAATAATAACTTTACATTCTCTATTTTTTAATAGTATAAGCAGCAACAACATAAAAAAGAACAAACGCTCACAGAATGTCTGAAACCAGTTGTTCATAAGTTATTAGCAAATTAAAAAAATAATTACAAGCACTTGTAGCCCACACATATCTTTTAGAATTGGCACCGTCTCTCTAAAACATCTATATTCTATATAGATTTCTAATTACAAATACCACCAGCAGCTGCCATATAATCCTATTAGTACATGTAATATACATAGTATATTTGTTCCCATTTGGCAGATTGGAGTGACTTAATGATTATTGTTCGTTTGTACTGTCGTTACTCAGATGAGACAAAACCAGCCATATACACCAATTCATCACGAGATGAATTTTTTACTTACCTTTATGCTTCACTGCTCTGTATCTTTTTTCCTTTTCACAGTATAAAATTGTAAGAGGCAATTGCAGAGATTTGAACAGAGGGTATAATAATAAACCATAGCAAAATTCAGATATTCAACTGAAGTCTTTAGTATGTGCAGTGCACACTGAGATGGGTAGCAGATGAATGATTTTCTTGTTCGTGGAAAGTATTGACTTCCTTTTATGAGATTCATGAAACTGCCAGAAAACTGTGACCTGTTTCTTATTCTGGGACATGTTCTCTCACATCCCTTAACACATTTAGTCAAAGTACGGTGTTCCCGTTGGGGTACCTGCTAGATTAGCAATGATAAAGAAGAATGGTGGGAAGGTACTATTCACCAAGCCAAGTTGTTTCAATAATGAACCTAATAAAATACATCTGCTGTTTGATTCAAAAGAAAGTGGGAAGAACATCCTGTCATTATCATTCTCTGCTGAAGCAAACAGCCAAGATCTAGACTTGGTTGGCCACTATCAAGCTTTGATTTTTTTTACATGGATATTAATCTGGAATGATTCCATTGACCTCAATAGGTTAAGGGCCAATTCCAGTAAAGGACTTCAGCACTTAATGTTATGCCATGTAATACCTATTTTTTTTAGACTGTTTGGCTCTAGTGTGGAGGCCAGAACCCTTGTTGAACATCTAACCTTACTGTGAAGTTTGTGAGAAGAGTTAGGTGCCCAGGAAAGCAATGCGACAAGGAAAGAGATATCTGAGATTACTCTACTTGAGCCAGTATGGAAATGGAATGCACAGAAAATACTAATTTTCAACTGGGACCCATTTCTAGGCATGGCTATGATTTTTGTTTCAAAGATGGGTGGCCTTTGTAAAAGATAGCTGGAGGAAAATGAAATGAGTCCCTTTTTTTCCACAGTTTCAGAGAAGTGGGAACCCCAAGTTTAATTCCTTCACCTATCCAAGGAGATTCAGACTCTCCCTTTCCACGGAAGCTTCTGAGAACTCCAGGTGGAAGACAAGATGGTTGCAGACACTGAGATAAGGAAGGGGACGTAATCCCCTCCTGTCACTAAAGCACTTTTCACTGAAGTATTTAAGGGTTTTTTTGAGCCAATACATAGCACAGAAAAAGTGCTGTCTCCACTTTGTAGTTAAAATACTCACCTGGTTCCTGCTCCTGAGATTTTTAAAGTATTTTGTATTAAATGGTCACAGACCATCCATAATTAAATCAAGTGTATGCCCTATGAAGGTGCAGAGTAGCTGTTCGTTTTTTGCTCTGGGACTCTCAAATTTGTTTCTATCTTGCGAGATGTTTCCACCTTAGTGAGATGAACAGAGGGTGCCCCAACACAGAGTCATTACAGCACTTTCCAGCCAGGAGGAAGATCACCTCTGGCAATGTTTGGGTCTGAATTTAGGTCTCTCGCCTTCTGCCTGACTGCTCTAACCTCAAGGCTATTATAAAAACAGCAGCATAACCAGACCCACAGCCTTAAAACAGGATGATTTCTACTCCACTTTGTAGGAGTAGGATCCTGTTGGCCTATGTGCTGTGTGCTCTGTGTACTCTCTCATGGGATATACAAGGATTTAACCTAGAAACCGCTGTATTCTGGATCCCTGATGGGTTTTAGCATGAGTTAGGTGCAAAGATCCTTAGATGTGTCAAGATCAGTGTAGTTCTGAGCACAGGCAGACACACAATGCTAGATGCCTGATTTAGGTGGGGGTTGAATAGTGCTTTTAAAATTGAGTTTTAAATGTAGGTATTAAATTCCGCTGAAATCTTAACTTTAGGCACCGAAGTCCTTTTTTGGGTGAGCCCTGACGCTGGTCTCCAATATAATAAAAAAGTCATGGTCACATTATTAATCCTGAGCATAGTGCTCCGATTTCCCTAAGGACCCAACATTTTCTGTATGCTGTCTGTTGCTGTCATGTTTTTTCCTTGCACCTCATAAATGATGTATTAAGCAGAATAACAAAGTTTCACACTTTCCTCTACAGAATTTACACCCACAGCTATGCTGTCTTTCAGTCTGGTCTTGGTCTCTCTAAAGAAAGCATCCCCAGGTGAACTCTGCTATCATCCAGAGCGTGAATCATGAATTGGCCTTCCCGTTTACTCTCCTTGGAGATCTTATTCTCCCAGTTTTGATCACAAAATTTTCCTTTGCAAACACAGCAACTGAATAAACATCCAAGCAAGCTAACTTTTTTTTTTTTNCTTTTTTTTTTTTTTTTTGGCTTTTAAAACTTTTAACAGTTATTTTTTAATTGGCATTTAACTTTTAATTAGTTTTTGTAGCTGGAAATCAATGGAAGAAGCCAGCACCTTGTGATCAATCAGACTTCCATGAAACATCAGCCAGTGCTTTGTGGAACGTGGTCTAAAAATCTCTGGTCTAAGATATCTGTATGAGTCTAGGCACCAAATATTCAGATAGAAGTACAAGGAAGCACATCTCCAAAGTCATGCAATTGTTCTTCAGAGCCAATTAAAAAATACAGTTCTTCTTCAGTATTGCTAACACTTCTTCCCAACTGGCCTGCCAGAGTGATTCACTTTTTTTCAAAAGCACAGATTCCAGAGGTGGTTACACCTCCACTCTTCAGGGTTGGCCTCAAGTACAAAAGAAACAAGTGATTTTCCGAGGTCTCTGTGGTCAAGAATGACAATAGTTTCAACTCTTTTAATTCCCTTTCTGGCAGCAGCACTAAATTGGAAGGCAATTTCAAGCCATTCAGTTGGTACTTGCACATTCTTTAGTTAGATTGGAAAGTGTTCAGGTTTGTAACCTTTGCTTTTATCGCTGAAAAACCCTGCCGTTATATCTTAATGTCCTAAACGGAGACTAGCATACAAACAGCATAATGAAATCATAATGTCTGTCATTCATAATTTTCTTTTTTCTTCTGTCAAACCCATTAGCAAAGTGCTTTCCAGTCTTGCAAATCTCCCACTGGGCTCCTTTGAATTACTACTACAGGCGTTACCTAATTGTTATCTTCTTCCCCAAAAAACCTTTCCTACCTTTAATGAAATCCAAACATATTATACAAGGTGACATTGGCACATTCCAACCTGTACAATTAAAATGGATTCTGCCTTCTTTAAATGCCACTAACGCTGACCTGTGTTTCATTAAAGATAGACCGACAACTGGGAGGTACAATCTCAGCAGTGTCCATCCTTGGTTCCTTGCGCAATTAAAATTTCTGCTGTGGCTAATGGATATACAAAAGATGCATGAGTCCTCCCAAAGTGAGAATGAGCAAAAGTGTTTAAAATTTAGGTTTTGTAACATTAGGGTTTTAGCCTCCTAAAACATTTATTCAGGTGTTAGATTGAGTGGTTTGTGTGTGTGTGCACATGCGCTTGTGTGCACGCATATGTATTGATACCTTCTTGGCAAAATATATAAAAGTTGTCAAGAAGCTCTGAGGAATAGCTATTGCCAGGATTGTGCAGAACTGCAATCTGGGAGCAGAGGAGGTATATTTATGCTGAGTCACAGTTTGACAGTTCCTACTTCTTACTCCTTTTTGCTAATTTTATATTTAAGAAAAGATTTTTATGTCTGTATGTGTAATCCTCATTTCCGTTGTTGATGATTTCATAGTGCGGTGAAGCCCACAGATTGCAGCAGGAATACGTTAATATTAAGTGCCCACCAAAAGAAGAAAAGACTACAGAAATGGGAACCTAAAAGGGTAGGTAAACATCAAGATGGAGAATGTCCTAGTAAGGACATTTTGTCAACACCTTAAAGTATAAGAGAACAGATAGTAATAAAATCCCTTTGAAACTCACATTAGCTATCGTAGTACACTCTCTATATATCAAAACAATATTGCACTGATGGGAAATATATATTATCATATAAGTCTTCCATGAACAACATTTAAATGGTCTAGACTCCCTAAATGAGAATGTTTGTGTCACAGACTAATTGGATATGCCCTTCCCTTAAATGCGGGTTGTAACCTGTGAAAGAAGATGCTTTCTCCTAAAGTCATGAGCAGCTGGGGAGCGATGAGACATGCTGATACTGTGAACCAGGAGGGCAAAACCAAGCTCTGGTCTGGAAACCATACAGCTGCACAGAACTGAGTCTTTGCTAACCAGTCACGTGAGGAGGCAAGAACTACATAAAAGCAACAAGGACCTACAGTCATGACTTGGTGTATCTACCTGCCTTCTGGAGTAGAGCTGTTTTGTGACCTGCTGGTTCATCCTGTAGGCATAGCTAGTAAGTGACTGTACCTGGCAAAATAAGCATGCCCACAGACTGCTGTTGGATAACACTGCCTTGTGCAGGATGTACAGAGTCACTAGAGTATCTCTGTGAGGTGTTAGCCTGGATTTGGTCATCTATTACTTTTTATTTTAATGTTGTTGAGCAGCAATTTGGGGTGCAGCACATAATGGTGAAAATAGTTTCCCAAAGGAACAGAAAATGCTCTTTGCTAAAGTATGTGAATGTGCTTTCATTTTTTTTTTTTTGTTTGATCAAATATTTATTATTTTGGACATGGGGGAGAAAAAGGAGGTATGAATTTTGATTGCAAAATATTTGTTATCTTTGAAGAAGTAAGATCTAAAGGTTTTGAAAATGAAACATAGCAGCCTTATTTCAAGGCTCCCTTCCATGAGGCTGTCTTCTATATAAGGCTACCTCAACTCACTTTTGAATTGAAGTACATCACTCGCCACTTCACACTATCCTTAAATAAGATAAAACAAACCCATACAAGTTTGGCACCTGAGGACAGCTATATCATGAAGAAGAGAGCCAATACAGTGTGCGTTTAGGGCCTGACTTACAACTTCTATGTAACTACACCTATCAAAAATTATTTAACTTCTATTCAAACTTTAAAACTCTTCCCTGCCTGTATTAAAAAAGTGCTGTGACAATATGAAGTGCACTAAACTGTACTACCTTGATATAGGAAAAAAATATGAGGAATCCCCTTGCTTCTTCTGTGAGTTGCTAAGAAACAAAGACTCTATTGGTTCATATCTCATTAGTTCTTCTCTGTTGTAACCTTTACTCTGTATTGCTTTGAAAGTTTTTTTTTCTTTTTTTTTTTTTTGTTACAGTTCATAGCTGCGAGGCATCAGCAGCCAAACAATGTTAAAATTGTTGCTTATTAAAGAGTAGCTAAATCACCTCTAAGCAGATTTTGACACAGGGTTTTTTTCCCTATATATGAATTATGAATATGACAACCTTTCCACAGACAGTATTCATCATAATCCAGCTTGGCCTCCTAGAATCCTGTCATTCAAAGTATAGAGAAAATCCTTAGGGTGTTTACCTGTTCCTTACAAGCAAAGACTATGGGAGCCCGAATAAATATTTTAACTGGTAATGTTATCATAAGAACGTCCATAAAAATGTATTAATTTCAGTAGGGAGTGCAGCTATAATATAGCTTGGTAGTGCTGCTAGAAAGAGAATATTCACCTCAACAACTTGCCCTGATAAGGGAATTACAAAACAGTACTCCAGAAAATATTTTTTGCTACTTCATTATTAGTTGGCAACATGGTGAAATAGTCAGGAAATCTTCCTTGGGTTTTGTTGCTGTGAAGGTGAATCCAATGTTAACAAATCGAATTTTTGATACTGATAGAAGAGAATTTCATAAACAAATATTTAGGTTGAGAAGAAGTCACTTGTAAAGCCCTCCATATTGCAGTCACTCACTGCAAAGCCTCAGCTTAGTGTTATCCACGTGTAACGCATCACGGACACAATATGCTTCAGCAAAAAGTTTGGTAGTTATTGAACATACATTACTGCTTTTTGAGATCTTCATAGAAAAAAAAAGAAAGAAAGCTTGACAGGTTGGTCCCAGATTTGAGTCTGTTAGAAAATGTACATTCAATGTTTGGTCTTCTATTCTTGATAAAAGATCAAGGTTCACTTCTGGGTAAGGAATCAGAGTAAACAAACAAACCATTGTACAGTTGTTTACAATCTAGTTTCCCCCCGCCCCGTATATTGTACACACGGTTCATTGTAATACTAAAGCAAAGCACTTGGTATGTAACTGATTTAACAGACTCCTTGTAAGCCCTCAAAAATAGATTCAGTGTTTCTGAAAAGCCCATGTTTTTTTAAGGCCACGATAATCTGCCAAGAGTCATTTTGTCTTTAAAACAGGATAATTAATCTGATGTTTCCACTTCTCAAGTAATTCCTCTTCTTCCTCTCCATTTCTCACAAGATGACCCAACGCCTCTCACTCTATCTGCATAAACACTGGAGATCTTGAAGGCTTGGCTGTCCCCTCACTACTTGCTTGTAGTCGTTGAGATCCAACGTTGTCTTGAACTACATTCACAGCGAAGAAGAACTTTGAGCATAATCTCTGATGAGGAGCGTGTCATACTTTGGGGAGGATGGGATACAGAGAGCTGATTCGGAAACTGGAGAGCTGGGAGATGCACTTCCAGAATCGATGGAGTCTCTAAAAGGAGAAGGAGGAGTTAAAGCTACCAACTCCTCAAGGTCTTGCTTGGCTGATGGGGTCTCTGAAGTGCCTTCTTTGATGCTGCCATTTGAAGGTTTCCTAGCTGACTGTGAAGCGCCATTGACTTCAATGGCAGGAAGCGGTTGGATCTCTGCAAACGTGGTCATTGTTGTAGGGAGCTGGATTTCTCGTGGAATCAGGTATGAAGAGCAGAGAGGGGTGGCCACCATTGTCCCTGGAGTGGCTGTTGAAAGCATCATAGAGTTCAGCTCGCTGATATTGGCTGTAAAGCGAGTAACCACGCTACTGATCTGCTCCATGAGGGAGCCTTGAGAGGAGCTACTTCTCTGAGGAGGCTCTGACTGGAAGGTAGGGGCATCATCTTCTGTTCGGCTAACGGAGGCAGTTCTGTGGCTCAAGGTGCTGATAGGCGAGGGAGTCTGCGGTCGGTACTGAGCTGGGTATTGCTCTTCTGCTTCCGAAACGTCGTAAAGCGTTTTGGCACTGGCCTCAGGAAATGTAGCGCTGCTACTATGTCGGCTACTATCTGTGCTTTTAGAAAAAGGCTTGATCACTGCAGTTTGATTGGGGTTCTCTTTTTTGTTGATGTGGATTGACAACCGCTGCCAAAGGTGCGCTCCTCTGCTGCTTTTCTCATTCTGGGCCCAGGAAACTGATTTCCCATTAGAGCTGTAAACAGAAATGAGATAAAATGGTAACTTGCATCAAAGTTAAAAATGTAATCGCTGTACCTATACCATGAGTATGTGGTGTCCCAGAGCTCATATTCATCATAAAGCTGACTGTTATTTTATTATCTGTATCATCTATATCTACATCTATTTCTATTGCGATATAACTATATTTATGATTAATACCTATGTGTTCTAGGAAAACAAGCAGAGTGTGCCAGCTCATTTCACAGGCCACTTGTGCATCTGGCTGTGACCTACTCTGTACTAGTTCATGGCCACTGCTGACCCCTCTGTTGCTGCCCTCGGGACATAGGTAGTGTCCCTCTTGAGGGTGGGAGGAGTTTGATGGTTTCCATTCTGTTGGATCGCTGTCAGGAAGGGCGGCTGTGGGACTGAGGGATGCATGGAGGAGTGAGGAAGAGGTACATGATTGAAGGGAATAGATGAGAGACCTGGACTGGCCAGGCTGCAGGCTGCAGGTGTGTTGGCTGGCCTGGTAAGGAGCTTGGTGTAGGGTGATGGCCATGGGTTCCTGGTATGCGGCAGGGAGTGTAAACTGGAAGATGGAGAAGCATAGTCCATTATGGCCAGGAAAAAAATCTGTTTGTATCCCAGTACTTGGAAAGGGGCTATTCTGGTTGCGGGTGGAGAGACGCTTCTAATGGCTGACCTCTTCTTCGTCAGAGTACTTGGTAAATTAGTAACACTAGCTTAAAGAACTTAATTTTCTTAATTGCAAATCAGATCAGAGTATAAAACTATATTCCTAGTAGGAACGAAATCACAGACAAGCTATGCAAGCAGCTCCCCTTGGTGACCTGAGTTTGGAGACAGCAATAAACACTTTGCTCCACTCTCCTGCAAAATGAGTCCTCTTTGGGTAATTTCCCTTCAGATCCCATCATACCCTGCTCTTTATCAAAGCTGCTTATTTTTCTCCTCTTGCTACCTAAGGAAAGCCATCCGGGACACTTACAAACACATAGTATGAAACCACTCATTTCCTTTTACATCTTCCTTCGGCTGATGAGCTGGTGTTTATACATACATTAACCTATAGTTCTTGGGATTAAGAAAGACCATTAGAAATACTTCTTAACAGAAACAGACAATGACTCTGAAATGATGTCAACAGGAAAAACAGTCTCCACATAAAAATAAGCATGATTTTTATATAAAATGCAACAGAATTTTACACGATTCACTTCAGTTTCCAAAAAGTTTACTACAGCTATTTAGGATTTTTGGAAAGACAACCACATTGGAGACCCTGGCAGAGCATCACAAATTTGTTGTTTGTTTGTTTGCTTTTTAAGCCTGAAGTAGATATACTCACACATGTTAGCCTACAGTGTAACAGTTTGCAAGACGCATAGTTTACTAAACACAGATGACTTTATACCAGCCTTCATGTGGAGGCTTGCCATGCACTATCAGTTTAATAACTCTTCCAGTCATCTAAAAAAAAAAGTTGTGTGCTGAGTGTAAACAAAACCTTCTTGTAGGTTCACATCCACGAATACATTACATGGAATTACGATGGATCATGTAACACAACATATGCCAACAGCTTTCCCCTTCAAAAGCAGCATGACAAAATCCAGTAGACAAACACAACATAAACCAGTGGGTATTTTAAGAGAGGCTAGACTGGGACATGATCTGTATGAGTATATAAGGGCTCACCCCTTTGCTGCAGTGATCACCAGGATGTTATCTGCATCTTGGAAGTTAACTGTTATGCACCTACCCCCAAAATGCCAGGCAGAACAACTGGTGGTTTGTAACTTGCTGTTCGGACAATCCTTTCCTTTTGCTGCACCTCAATCAGTGCAAGCAGGAAAAGTCAAAACTAACCTGTAGCACTGATCACTTTGACTCTTTGCATCTCTGTGGATGCAATTCTGAGCTGAACAGGAGTTGACATGAACATCTGTAACGTCCTCACAGGAAAACTGTTGCCCCTGAGGACTGCCTGCTCCTCTCACTGGAAGATGTACGTGGTGGGTGTGGAGAGCTGTTTGAGAGCCCTGTCTCCTTGGTCATGCTGAGTCCTGAGCTCAGTGGGAGCTTGGTGCCAGCAGCAGGAGCAGGATTTGGATCCTTTGGCAGGTGACATCTTGTCTTTAGTTCTGGTACGATGACCATGAGACGGCCTCCCAGCTCCTGTTGAGTTTGAGATGGACCAGGAGGCTGGGTGACCCGGCACTTGTAACTTTGATCTGGCAGAAAGATAGAGCCTAGTTCCAGTCCTGGATGTCCTCCCTGGTGGGGTCTCTCAACTCCTGCCCAGGTCAGAGCTCAGAGGGATCTGTGACAGACCTGCCTGCCACAGAGGTGAAATAAATGCCGTTAACGTGAAGGATTAGCCAATGCAAATAGAAACGCTTGCCCAAAGAAAGAGGTATATTCTAGCACCCCTCCTGACTTCAAGCACTGGCTTAGTACAGATGTTCAAACCCTACGGCTTTAAATGTGTACATGAGCACTAAATGCATGTAGACATTTTCAGCTGAGTGAAGGTCAGATTGTAAGAGGTAGTGAAAAGGGCATGTTTCTCCCTCCCTGGTCACTGTTCAGAATGACTGGGGAAAGGAAAAGGATGAAATCTGGGGTTGTCTCCAGCCCTGGACAAGGGTAGCTGACAGTTAAATCTTCAATGTGGCAGCTGTCGCCAGTCCCCCTGAATCCCAGTTTGGTTTTGGGTCAGTCTTGGCTGATGCACTCGTTTACTGCCTTTGCATCGTGCCCAAGAGTAATCAAGCTGTACGTGTGACTCTCATGGAGATCCTAGGGCTCTAAAGGAGACCCAGTGGCTGTTTGATGTAAATTTTGTGCAAAAGCCTGAAAGACGTGACCATTATTCATTGCAAATTCCTTGATATAAAAAACTGAATAGGAAGCAAGCAGCAATTTATCAGTAAGGAATGAACCCTATAGTTAAAAGCCCAGCAATAATTGGAATTGTTATCTCAGAAATGTATCATCCATTTTATCATGCTGCACCTACTTACTACAAAGTCAACACTGGACTGAGGTGTGCAATCATTTATCACCTCTGTGAAAGAAGCACCACTTGTTTTCATATATTGGTATGAATCTACGTTTACAATTCTGCTCTAACTGCTTATTGCTACTCTGTCAAGTTAACTGGAAACCACCACAATGCACGCAATTTAAAAACAGAGAAACAAAGATAGATCAGAGACATAGATTATGATGTCTACTAATAGAATTGTTTACATTGATTATGTCCAGCTCCGCCGTGACCCTTTGATGATGGGAAACTTTAGGACAGTGAAATTTTAGAGTTTTCTTGCAAGAGATTTTGGTTCGCTCACATGAGAACAGCAGAATTACACTTGTGAGCTCCCAAAGGAATTCCACCGCTAAGTTTGGCTGAATACACATTTTCCTACCACACTCTGCTTTTCTGCTGGCACATCGCACTGAGAAGAGCAGAGCAGAGTACAGGTCATATTTGGAAAAGAGCAAACTCCAGTCAGTCAGTGACATAATTTCTAAACCAAAATGTCAGCAAAATAATTATTTTTTTTTTATGAAACAAAACCTTTTGCATGGCACGTTTTTTCTTTTCTTTTACTATAGGTTAATTATGTTCAGTTTTATGTATGAGAGGGATTTCCTCAGAACCAGTCATACTAATTGTTTCTCCAGTCTCTTTATGAAAAGCTGCTTTGATTTTGATAGCTAGGCTTTCTCCCAGCCTGCTAGACCTACCATGATATAATACATGTAAGAAATGAAAGTGGCATAAACAAGAGAGCTTTTGAAGTCTCTGATATTTTAAGTATTTCCTCTACAGTTGTCCATTTGCTGACAGAATAGCAATTAGTATTGTTTCTCATTTTCTTCCCTTAATCTTTTTAGAGGCACTTAAGTTTTGTCTTTAGGGCTTTGTTCTGCATTCATAAGGGATACTAACTGCCTTTTATCTACTTAGGTGTTAAGAAAAATGTTCCCTTCCCCTTACACATGGTTTTTTTTACTGTCTAGAACAGATCACTTGGTCCTTTGTTTTGGGTGAGGTAGCAGAAGTTTTATTTCAGCATTTCTTGCTCTGTGGTATGATTATCTATGAGATGGTGCATAGCTCTGCACAGGTTTCTTTAGCCAGATGCTGTTAAAGCAAATGTGTTTTGTGAGGTCCTTCAAAATGTAGAAGAAATGAAAAATGAGAAGAGGCATTGACAGTCACTGCAGCTGAAAACTCATATTCTAGCAAGGGTGCCATTCTCATTAATTACCTGAAGTTGCTAAAACTAATTCTGATAAGTGCCTAGGGACTAGTATTGGGACAGTTACCGAAAGCATATATAATTTGAAAATAAGTTACTTATTCTCTTGATAATATCTTGAAATAAAATAGGAAAATCAGTTTAAAATGATGGAATTTATTATTTTCTAAGAAAGCTTAGAATGAATAGCTACATATTATTCACCAGTAGAAAGTGGAATACAAGGGGAATCAATAGAGATTAATACAAAAATTTCAAGAATTTTCATTCTCTATCATGTATCAATATCTGTATCTGAGTCCAGATTTGAAATGATACAACTGAAAACAGATACTGGATGATAACTTGATGGAGACCTGTATTATTGGTTTGCGACCTGTCCTCACATTAATACAATAAGGAACTTTAATTTGTAAGTCCATGCATGAAAGTTCATATTTCAGGACACTGGTCTAAATTTTATTGAGCTAAAATTGGTGGCAAAGTTATGCTTAGATGTTTCAATGGCCAAAGTAGTGTGTTGTATTCAAACCTGAAGGAATATCTTGTTTATTAAGAAGCTGATGTAGTTAAGTTATTGCTCCAACACTGTGCAGACGAAGCCTGTTTCTGAAGGATAGCCTTCTCCTGTCTTTAAGGGAGAAATCCTTCTGTCTTACCCAGAGAAGGATCTGGCAATGGTAAGTAGTATAAACTTCTGTACTTAACTTAGTCCATACAACGTTCTGCCAAGGAAAACTCTCGTTGTCAAAATAAAAAGTAAGAAGCTGTTGTCCTTTTAAAGTCCTCTGCTGAATCCTTATTAAAGACTCAAGGATATAATTACTGTGCCTGAAAAGGATTTGTGTGCTATCTGTGGATTTAATTAAAACCTGACTCTTCGTAAGGGGCAATCTGTGCGTGCCTGTGATGCATGCAAGCACGGGCACGTGTGTATTTTGTTTCTCTAGTCTGGTCAATTGAGCCTACCTTAGATCAATATACCTTTTGCTTGTAATGACCCAAGTTCTTCATCCCTGGGAGAATGTAAGTGCCTTGCAACTTGCTGAAAACACTGAAAAGAAATAAGTGGTTGAACTGGCAAACTCCAGTGTACCTGTATGAATAAGTCATAGGTTCTTCTGGGACTGTAGGACAACTTGGATGACTGGCTAAAACTGGACACTAGGTGTCTAAACCACGTCAGTTCTACCACTGTAATGGTTTATGTTGTTGCTATTCCTTTCTTTTAAAATTGCTTTTAAGGAAACCTCTACATGCCTATATAATTGTTTCCCTGGGTGAAAGCCAATTCTGCCACACACAAACAGCCTGCTGGTGATATGTCGCTCAAGTCATCTAGCTTAAATTATTCCCATGTTGCTTGTTCTATAGAGATAAATAACAATGAAACACAAAAGAGGAATGATACAGGGCAAAAATTCATTTTGTCCTGTCCTGAGTTCTAGAAGTAAACAACATATTTTGCAATTATATTGCAGAGTTGTTTTCTGTTAACAGCAGCGAGGGCATTTATTTATATTACTCTATGAACTGTAATCTGTTGATACCTCCTTTCCTTATGAAAATCACAGCTGACATTTATATGAATGACTTTAATGTATAAGGATGAAAGAAACTACAAAGTGAGAGAGAGCTGATGGACAGGAACTTTGCCAATGACCTCCCAGAGCAGCCACCAGCAACACTAATGCTGGCAGCTGTTTCAGCAGCATGCCTGGCTAGAACGGGAAGTGAAGTGTCTGGTATCTGAATGAAACATTTCTAGGACGCCTATTATCATGACCCAAAATGCAAAAGTGATTTTGATACCAGATGTGACTTCTTTCCTCTATTACTGTGGCCTCATTGCACTTGTTAATTAAGGCAGCTAGTGCTGGGTTTTGCTTCTTGTCCAAAAAATGTCATTTCAAACATCCCTGAGCATATGTCTGCTACACTGGAGCATCCTGTTCGCAGGATGGAGAGTGGACAATGCCACCTCTTTAACTGTGAGTTCTGCTTCCTGATTCACAGAGCTTTAAGATGCTTTCAACATTGCTTAGTCAATATGTTTTTTCATTTTTTTTCATTGATAACTTACTAATAGTATGAAATGGAAACTGGGAAAAATAGGAACCATCAGCTTACCTGACCCTGATATCAGGAGCACAAGCAGTGCNAAAAAAAGAAAAAAAAAAAAAAAAAAAAAAAAAAAGAAAAGAAAGATTTAACTCTTCCAGTTGTATCTCCAGAGTCAAGGTTGGATTTTAATTCTATCCTCTGCAAAGAGCATACAATTGGACACATTTCATGTGTTTGGCATTCCTGATAAATAACTACAGAGGTATTTATGCACATGGGACTTATCAACAGAAAAATTACTCTTGTGAATTATTAAGCAGTTTCTTATTTGTTGCATTTAATCAAATCAGAAATGCAAATATGCAAGAAATAAAAAAAAATAATAAAAAAAAGATGTTGTGGTGCCTGCTTTGTGATAGCCTCATAAAACATCCTATTCCATAATTGTTTTTATCAGATATATGTGAATGATGATCACAGGTGATGCAGGATATAGTAACTTCTCTTAATCAGAAATATCTTTACAAAGCATCACATAGTGTATCCATTATGGCTATTTTTATGTCACTTTTCATCTTGAAAAATCCCAAACCATTTGTAAGACTAATGTACAGAGATAGTTAGACCCCGATGCGAAAAATATCCACACTAGGGTTGGAACACAAAAATAATATTGCTCGAGGGATTTGAGAACATGAGCTGAACAATACTGCCCAGTATGAAATTGCACAGCATCTTTTACACTGAAAGGATGTTAAGTGGGATTTGGTCAGTATCATGGCACCTCTTCATCCCGTGAGATGAAGAGATTCTTCGTTATTCCCAAATGGTCAGACCCCTGCACCTGTTTTTTCCATCTGCCCTTCATCCCAGTGACTTCTAGCACCGGTCTGATACTTACTGAGACAGTAAAATGGCACCTACTTTCCTTTCTGTAACATCTGCGTTCTCTCTGGGAGGTTCCCAGGCTATTCAGTGGCAACTCTACTTAGCTCCTGAAATTTGACAAGGACCACTGACCAGGACACTGTGGCTGGAGACAACAAAACACAGCCATCAAATGCAATTGCACTCTCTGTTAAGCAGCAGGTGTTCTTAACTGTTTGAGTAGGTCTTGCAGCTGACAGTCTTGCTGTGGAACTATTAGACTGACACAGTTTCCAGTCTTTTTGACTGTTAGGGCATCCTCTTTAACAGGAACCTTTTTCTCCTCTCTACTTGACTCAGATCGATTACAGTCTGGAATGCAAACAGATTCTTCACTGTGAAGATATAAAATATAAAAAAGAAGTTTTTCAAGTGTGTATATATGGCCAGGCAAAACAGAGCTGAATACTGTACAACAAAATACAGTTGTTTGACATTTACATGTACTTTTCTTCTCTTCAAAATTCTCTTATATAGTGACTCCAGATAGCTTTTAAATGAAGAGTAAATATCACTGAAGCCAATGCAATGTAGGAAAAAAAAATAATCCAGACAACACGCAGACAAGAAACAAGATCCCAGCTGACAAATAATAACAGACGTGTATACATCTTGTACAACACTCAGAGATGAACGTTCCTGATGTCACTTAAAAAGCAGGAGTCCCCCAGGTGTGTGCTATGTGGCATTATAGCTGATAGCCTTATGTACATGAGTGAATATTGTTGTACCCAAGGGGAACATAACACTGTGCAAGTGTTCACTGAACACCCTCCTGCAATGATAAAATTCACCTGTGATGTAACACTTGGGAAAAGTAAAGGTATAATTTGGTCATACTGTGCTCTAAGGTTACATTTATAAATACCTTACAGAGGTCGATAAGGAATGAGTAGGTCTTTGAATAAAAGGTAAGCAAAATGCTTCTAACTTGTAGTAGAATATAACACAATGATACAATGCTTATTAAGAGTATTGTTTCATGAAAGATTTATAACCATCTGTGACACATGCGGCTTATTCATTTATTAATGGAGATGTCTGGAGGAATGGATTTTCTGTCCTATGGGAGAGTTCAACATTTGGAAATCTGACTGGACTCAAAATGAGATGAACAGCTGAAATCTCCAAGTATTTCACAGAATTAAATAGTTTGAAATATTTCGATACAAAACCATCAAAATGGCCGTATTGAAACAGTTCATCCCAGTAATGCTGAAAAAATGTAGTACTTGATATTCATTAGAATTGTAATATTGGTGTATAATGTAATACAATATGTAATGATCAAAACAAAATTGAAAATGAATGTATAAATTAAATTAAAAGGAGAAAGTTATGAAAAAGATGTCCTGAACTGTATTTAAAATGTAAAACTTTAGACTTTCCCACAAGAGATTTTGATTGAGAAGAACCAACATTTTTGTATTGAAAACATTTGCATCAATCAGTTTTTTTCTGCTCTTTTTAAAAGCTCTTTTGATTAGACCTACTGTAACCCCTAATATGTAGCGGGACCACCATTCCAGAGGAGTTCTGGAGCTGCTTGCTCCAAGTTTGAATGCTCTCTCTATTCATCTGCTCTACTGGCTTAATGAGTCAGGTGTAAGGTTTCTCCTCCCCAAAGAACCATATTATGACAACATCACACAGGACACGTGGTTCGGATCACTCGAATGAACACGGTGCGGGTTTTTTTTTGGCGGTCAGATGGAACATAGAAATCAGCAGTGGCCAAGTGTTTTCTTTTTTCTTTTTCTTTTCTAGACATACTATATGGGATGCACAGGAATTACAGACAGAGGATCTGGCCTGGCAATGTCCCAGGGCTGCTCCTCGTGTTCACAGACATATCACACTGCCCTAAGGCCACTTGCTGTTTGCTTACCTGGTCATTGTAGCTCTCCCACCATTCCCCATACTCCCTTTTGGGGTGAAACACTCTATTTCCGACTTGGGCGGGGCCAGTCTCCTGCCTTTGTACCTAATAAATCACGACAACAACAGGAGCAAACAGAAAGAAGTGATTGTGTGCTCAGCTTTCTGTGACAGCTGCTGTGCAAAGGGCCATGCACATGACTGCTACTGTGGCAGTGGCGGGGTATAGTGCAAAGCAGCCGCGGGAGTGGTGGAATAGCTGCACAAAACCCCAGACCTGTGCTAAAGCAAACAGGGCTATGCAGGAGAGGTGCTCACCATTTTCTCTTTTTATATATATATATATATATATACATATAGGAGGAGCCAAAAAATTCTACAGATAACATGCTAAACTTCTGTTTTTAATACTTTTTGGAGTTAGACGAGGATGTTTGGCTAAACAGTTTAAGGGAAACAACACTTAAATTAAGGATCAGTGAGAGATCAGCTGGTGGCCACGTTCTCAATCATAACAATCTTTTCCTCTGATCCTCCGTCTCCGTAACATTTGACATGTTCCTCTGCTTGTCAAAGCAAGCGTCAGTGTAGCTGATTGGCTAAAATTTGGGTGGGCTCAGAGTTCATGTTGTGAATGGGCCTTTCTCTCTCCATTAACAATAAAGGGAGGCGAGATGACTTGCCGACTTGTAGACATAAAGTCTAGTGAAATCAAGTCCAATTCTAAACCCAGTCCGGTACTATGAATGTTTTAAATACCATACCTTGCACTTGGATGAAAAATCCACTTGGATAAACAGTTTAATACTTGAGGATCTAATTAATCCCTGGATAGGATACCAGGATAAGACCCGGTCATCATTTAGTCTCTGAGCACTTAATTGGGATGCGAGCATTGAAGAGGTTTTATGCTGGCTTTCTTCCCAGTGGTTAATTTCACCCTAATTGTACAAATTCTTGTGCTAGGTGTTGAAACACCTATTTAATGCTTTAATAAAATTTGGGCAAAATGCCTGCAGATGTCTTCTCAAATAGTTTGTGACATCCCATTCCCACAGGCTGTGAGCTGCATTTTGGGTGTTTAACACACTTCTGTGGAGAAGCTTGTACATTTTAGCACTGCTAACGTTATAGAATAAATGACTTATTTATTGCTTGTCCATTAACCTGATCTAGATAGCAAAAGGTACCTTGAAGAGAACAACCCTGTAAAAGAGAAATAACCTGAGTACACGCAAAGTCAGGCCAAACTTTGGATGCAGTTGTAGTAGATCCTCAGGGGCAGTGTATATTGCGTAGATAACTGAGAAAGAAGCTTAGTGAATCTGAGAGTGAACTGGAGACAGTAAAATGAGGTGTGCCGAGTGCAGAGAAGTCCTTTCATTCACAAATTATAACCTTACTGAAAGGAGGAACAACAGGAGCTTTGCAGGCTGGCTACCAAGGTTTTAAGGCAATCCAGAGTGCGGTATATGCAGCGCTCCCAGATAGGCATGAAGCTCACGCAGGACACATACTTATTAAATGGAAGTCGATTCCTAGAGCAAAGAAAAAGTGGAGGGGCTTAAAGAGTAGATAAATTCACTGAAAATTACAAAGGAAGTCAAAATGGATCATACAAATTCAGTTGGGGCAGCCAGAGAGAAAGAGCAAAGCGAAAAGAACATGTAGAAACTTCACAGGAAAGAAAAGGAAATAAAGTTGGGGTGAAGGTGTCAGATGTCAAAAAAAAGTAGAGTTTAGGAAGAGCAGGAAGGAAACACAGTTACATTTAGACCTGATAACCAAAAGAAGTACTCTGTGCCCAACAAGACAGAAGGAGAAAAAGTCAAGACAAAGAGAAGGAATTTGGAGACTCTTAACTGCTTGCAATAAGCTGAATACTACAAAGTAGCCACAGAAGGAATCAAAAGGCAAGTGCTCTTGGTAACTCCATCCTGAAGAACCCCTGGTTAGGATGTACATGAACCAGATAAAGAAACCCCCAAAACTGCCCATTCCCCAGTCATTAGCATAAATTTCACTGCTGTGAAAGTTAACGGAGAGACTACTATGAACTTCTCAAGTTTTTCCATCCACTCAAGAACAAACTACACCATCAGAAATAGTATGTTGTTACAGAATGCCTTAAAGCCTTGAACCATAGTAACTGCTCCACTCCCATTCATTCAGTGCTAAATATCCATGTAATTATGAAAACAGTGACCAAACTCTAATCAACCCTCCCAGTGTGGAAAGTGCATCTAATCAGTGCATGGAAGCTGCAAAGTTTTCTGGGTGACCATTCTGGAAAGGCACACCCAGAGGTTCTGCCTAAAAAGGGGTTCAGAGCAGATAAAGGACATGATTTTGCCTCAGAATGTTTTGCATTAGAAAAATGTCCCCTTCCTGGTTGATAAAACAAAGGATTGCTTTAAAAGATTTAATCTGAGGAGAGAAAAAACTCTGAAACATTTATTTGCAGCTGTCACAAAATATGCTACTGTGAAAATTAATTTGGTATTTCAGCTGGTGTATGGAGGCGGCATAAAACACTACAGTGGGAGAAGTATTTGCAAGAATAGATGTCTTTTCTTACTGTCAATTCCAGGACTATGTATCGGTTAGAAAAGAGAGAGAATACTTTGCTTCTGTGCAGAAAGGCAGCTACTGCTGTTGAAGGATTTAAAAGATCTTGGGTCATTTTTAGTGTTTCTTTGGGATCTTTGAGTGTGTCATTGTGGGCTGTCATCTTTTTTGCACGGGCGTGAGTTGTCTTAAGAAAAGTGCTTAATGATAGATACTAATATGTTTTATAAGTGTTGATCACTGACAGGAAATTTGGGAAGTAATTCCCAGTAATTCAACCACTGCGGTGCTTATCCATTTGCCAAATACTTTGTCACATCACTCGATCTTTCACAGCAGTGCTCTGCACCCTCCAGAGGGAATCAGTAGAGAGAAAGAAACTTACTCCTGGGCTGAGAGAAAGCATATCTGTACTGCTTTGGCTTTTAGTGAACTCGATGTACATGTGATATGGCAGGAAACACCAGCGTGACTGCCTGGGTTTGAAGGACTGTTAGACCTTTTCCTTGCCTTCTTCACCTTCCAAAAAAGCTCCTCTTGCAGACCAAAATTAATGGATGATATGGGAAATAAAGGGGGAATATGGGAATCATCATCCTGAATGAGACCAATAGTCATCCACTACAATGCTATAGAANGTTAAGATTGCTGTAGAGTATGTAAGAACTCCGCCCCCCCCCCCCCTTTTTTTTTTCCAGTGAAGGTGTAGGCCCCTGTACTGACAAGAGTTGATAGTCTTTAGATATGGACTTTATGAGACTATGTCTACACTTTAGAACCAGGTGCTGGTATCCTGCTGGTCCTAACTTCATGTTAGGGTGTGCTCATGGCCCCTCCTACCCCTGCTCTCTCCTGGTTTCCATGCAGAGGGTCTTGGATGCCTTGACCAGCAGTCCATTCCATATGGCATTATATCCCCTATTTGGAGGATGTTGGCGGGCCAGACCTAGAAGATGTGCCTTAGCCCACATTTCTGTACAGTTTGGTCAAAGACTTAGTCAAATCCTTGAAAAATAGTCTATGGGTAGAATGTGGGTAGTAGTACACAGATTCAGTTAAAATGTCCTCACTTGTAGTTGAGAAAGATTACCCAAAGGACAACTGCTTACAGTAGTGAAAAGTAGTTGTCTCAGACATTCTGTCCTCTGAAAAAAGAATTGAAAGCACTGAAAGATTAAATGAATTGAGGAGAGGAGAGGAGAGGAGAGGAGAGGAGAGGAGAGGGAATTCAGAAAGCTTTACAGTGTATTAATGAAACACCGTCTTTTTGCTTTCCATTGTTTTTACAGTCTTTTCAATGTGCTTATGCCTGGAACTTGGACAGATTGCTGAATGTTACAAAGCTGTCCACCTTTCCAGACCCAGTTATATATTTTAATTGTCAGATCTTACATACAAAGAGTATGTTTCACCTGCAATATTGCTTGGTCTTGATATTAAGAAATGATGAAGAACTTGCATTTCATAGCATCAGAGTTAAGGCTGGCCTTTAGACTGGGTAAGACAATATGTGTATGGAGATTTCTGCATAAATGGTAAAGAATGAAATATGAAAAATATTTAGAGTCGTTACTGTAGGGACTGCTTTGAACTACAAACATATTGCGTTCTTGAAAATCAGTTCTGTGAGATTGGTCATGCTACCTTTACATCGCATCACATTACACTGAATACTTTTAAAGGGCTCTCAGCTTATTGTGTGACATTTTCCCATTTATATAATGGCTAAAATAAATTATATATTTTTAAGCATGACACAGGTTGTTCCATATGAAGTTCCAAGCATATAAACATTATTTGCTTAATAGCACAATTTCAGCAAGCAAAATTACTTTAAAGCCAAACTCACAATTTATTTTTTTTCAAGTGCAACATAAACTTTTTCTTTTTTTTTTTTTACAGCTTATTCTAATTAAGCAATCATATGTCATTGCAGCTGGTGATTTAAAATGACATTTCTGATGGAATGATATACAAAATATTGTACCGGCTCAAGGGAAGATTAGACCAATAGCAAAATACTGCCAGTATGTTTATTTACCTTCTTCCAGAAAGGTTATTTCTGAAATGTTGGGCAAACCATTGTATAGGAATTTTGTACAGTAGGGTCTTCTTTATGCAAGACTTCTTGTTCTACCCATTCTATTCACTATGCTGAATTTCGGTCCTCTCTTCTTCTGGTATATATAACGGGAGATGCCATAGGAAGGTCTCATTACTTTACTAATTATTTCTTTTATTATGTTGAAAAGGGAAGATATACGTCATTTGCTCTGAAGCATTTTAAATGTTAGAAACTTATCTAGATTTGTGAAATGGATGGATGGGGGCCTGCTTTGCAATGCTTTACCTTGGCATCAAGTTTAAGATGACATTTTCCAATTTTCCTGACTTTTAAGAAATAAGTTTGTCTTTTCCAATGCCTTTTATTACTTGGATCTGTTATGCTGTGCTGTGTATTTAATATAACAACTCTATTTTCTTTTGTAACATTTTGCATCTTTAGTGCTTGTTTGTTAGATATTTAACCTTTCTCTTTCTGCTGCTTCATTAATGGATAGTGGACTGTAAAATTACTTTTTTTTTTTTTTGGCAATGGATAATTGTGTTATAAGTAATCAGCTGGCAGCAAACTGGATAATCACTGGAATACATAATGCTATAATGGGAACTACACCAAAATAAAAAGAGAGTTTTGCGTTTATATACTTTAACAGACACCTGCCTTGAATTTCAGTGACAGTTATTAAAAAATATCTGTAATCAAATGCAGTTCTAAGTCAGCTGAAATTTCAGCTCTTCTACCAGTCCATACCAAATTTCAGTATCCAAGTACAAATACCATTCTTTATAATTCATACAGCTATTTCCATAGTGGCAGACTGGCTCACGTCTTGTTTAGACCTTGGAAGGAGGGTGGACATCCCAGTCATCTGTTTGTCAAATTAATTACAATGCCAGTTCATACCAAAGTTTGCTCTGGAAAGAACCAGAAGTTCCTTTGGTAGACAAACCTGTGCTCAGGTCAGAAGCAGGATCTACATCATGCATGCTGATGGACATGAGACCATCTGCACGGCTTCTCTGGGTGCTCTTCAGCATGACTGATAAGGACAATATTGATATAGTATATGGCGACATTTATTTGTTACCAGAATTTTGAGAGACAAGCTTAAAGACGAAAAAAAACGGTAAAAGCGATAGATACTGCTGTTAAAAAATAAAAAACTCCTCCTCAGCTCTTTCTTCGCCTAAAAAAATGTCAAACCTCTGGGTCCCATCTTCTGTGTTCCTTCCTTCTCTTTTTTGTGGTACACTGGCAAGAGTGCATTTTGCAATCTAGAGCATAATTGTTTCACAAATGGTAGGCAGAGAACTGTTTACAACGTAATTTAATTTACACAGTTCTGCTATGATATTTGGTTCAAAATGATTGGGACACTGTCTTAATAATATAAATAATTCAAAAAATTAGGCTTGAATACATGTGCTTAGTTAATGCAGCCAAACAGTTTATATCAATCAATCAGCATTTTAATTAAATTTAGGATCAGGGGAAAATTCAAAACAACACCGCTAGCACTGTACACAAATTAAAAATCATTGTAATCAGGGCATTCAAGAATATCAATTCATTATACAGATGGAATGTTTTAGCAGCAATTTATCAAAATCTTTCAGACCTAATACCACTCACTGAGTTTCATAAAATATTCTTCAGTCATTTCAAAATATTTGAAGTTTAATTAATCACAGTATCAAGCTTGTCTAAAAAGACACCAAGACTAAATTATTTAGGGAAAAATGAAGGACTCAAACCATTTGATAATCTTTCAGTCTAAATTTTTGTAGCATATTGGACTAAAATAGCTCCAAATGGTCCATTTGGGAGCTGATTCATTAATAAATGCAGACTAATCAGTCAAAAGGATAATGACTTCCTCTGAGGAGTCAAATATTTTTTTTCCTGCATGCATCCAAATTCTTTTCTAGCAAGGCTATGAAGCCAAAAAATAATATCTTGTTATATCACTATGGCTAGATTTTGGGGTTTTAAATAAGAACAATACCCTTTCTACCTCCTCTAATGACATTGCATCATATAAGAAGCTTACCCTTCACTTTTTTGCCATCATCTTATAGTACAAAGCCATCTAAGCACTTTCATGCAATTTGTAGTCAATGATCCCCTTAAAGAGCATCTGTAGAAATTAACTTGTTTTTTGGTACATGATGATTTCTCAGTGACATCTTTTGCCTTACAGTAATCTCTCCTCCTGTTTTGTGCAGCACTTTCACTTTTCAACTTCCCCTGGGATTTATTGCACTGAGATGAGCGATGGCTAAAAGCTTGTCACTGCTACAGTTCAAGGATGGTGCCAGTCATTTCTATAATGTAACTTCTGAAGTGTTAGTTCTCCAGATTCACATTCTTTAATAATCTCCTGGTTAGTTCTCCATACACACAAAAATTGATATAAAAAATCAGTAGTCACCAATAAATTATTTGTCTGTTCTATAAAACAACAGGATTTCAAATAATGTCCTTTTTTTTTTTTCCCCCTTGTGAAATAAAACCAGAATTGTAAAGGTCTTTCAGTGTAAAGCTAATATAAAAGGCTGATGGGTGGGGCACTTGTGAGGTACAAGAGACACAGGCTGGAATGTCTCCTTTGCCATTGTCTAACGTTAAAAATCAATGTTCCTTTCACCAGGCTAGAAAATAACTCCTTCTCTTTTCCAATCAGTGTTTATTCTATAGAAGAGAGAACGGCTCCACCAGTAGCAAAGCAATCCATGCTGGCATAACTGACGGGCTGCTGCTATGACTCTGTACGAGAGGTCATACACCAGTCTTGAGCTCAGTATCATGAGGTTACAACCTCTTCTATATTTGTTTTCGTGTTTCTATGAGTAAACTAGTGCAACTACCTGCAAAAGCTGTAGAACCAATGATTTTATGAAGTCTGTGACCGTTGTTCTACAGATTGGGAAAGTGGTGTTTTCCCTTGATTTGCCAAGCAATGGACCTGATGGAGTGTTAGTCTTAGGGCACCATATGGCCAATCAGATCACCAAGAGTATCTCAGCTCTTTGGTTGTGAAAATTGTAAGCATGAACCTATAACCCATGCCCTGACAAAGTCTGGTAAGTAAGAAGTTTTTACAAATTACTTTGGAAGAGATGTGTAATGTTCTGTTATCATCATTCAAAATGTGTCAAAGAAATTGTTCAAGCTGCATGTAAATGAAGACAAAATTGGCACTTGTACTATAAGAAATGTATCCCAAAAGAATATACTGCAGCAGAAACTCACGATCAATATCTTTCTCGATGGGCATACACGTGAGGAATGCAAGCCAGCTTCAGTTTTCCACAAAACTCCCCCAGTTTTTCTTGTACTACATCTTATTTACAGGACTGAAAGCTCCGTGTCAAAAATCTGCCCTGTTTCATCTCTCAGGCAACTTATCTTCTTGAGGCATAGGGAATTTGAATCTCTCACATTTACATGGGAAATCCTCATGCTAACACACACACGTATTCTAAAAACATTTGATCACAGTTTGATGGCCGTGGCTTTAAATCTATCCACTTATTCATGGATGTGGCTTTCAACCAGTCAAAATTTGCTATCTGGGCAATGGGAATCGCATGGACTTTGTCTTGGAGCCCCTTGGCATGGTGTGTGTAACAGTGGCAGAGGTTTATTCTGATGGGGATTCCCATTTGTCTGAAAACTCAATGTCTTCCCAGGGCCTTCCTAATGAGGCAACATAGCAGTAGTCAGACCTTGAAGAAGTTGTAATGGCTAAGATTACTCGTTACTTCAAGCCTGAAATTTTTTGGTTCATTTGTTTTTTTCAGTGCTTTAAATGGATTTTGATTGGATTCAAAATTAGAATTTAGTTTGAAAATTTTCCTGAGAAGAAAAGTGTTTGTGTTTGTGTTTTGGTTTTTTTTTTGAGACATTTCAATTCAGGCTTCTCAAAAAACATCTCAAGATTTTGATGCTGAGACATGATGTGCTGATGTATGATATAATATTTAGATTGCAACATTTTGAAACCATGAATGGCAGCTTCTAGGCTGATCCAAGCAAATTTTTCCTATTTTTTGGATCAAAATAACTCCTTCTTGAATTGTAATGAAACAGATACAGTCAGTCATAAGAACAAAAAGATAGTGAACAGGTAAGGGGGAAAACCAGCTGTTCCTTGCAGAAAAGAGTGCACACTGTGATGGCAGACACCTGTTTCATTATGGCATAGTTTGGGACTGTCTGATGTAAACACTAATTACAGCTACTGGTGGTCCAGGGCTGAATCTAGTCCAGTGGAAAAATTTACCTTCCTTATCATATTTTCCTCATAGGAGAAACGGAATGGCATTTAACAGCATGTGAGCCTGGACAGCTTAATGCTTTTTCTGGTGCCTGTGCAAGGCAGGCACTTCATCTCTCAAGCTGCTATTACTGTACCAGTGTAGCTCTTGAGGGGGAGAAAAAATGCTCCCAAATAACATCTGGATGTGTGAGCATCTTTGTCTAAGCTGAGTAAGATAAAACAAAAAAATAGTGATTTATGCAATAAAAATTCTGTGGTTCACCTGAGGGCGAGTGTTGGCTCACTAGAGCGAGGGATCCCCACTCCTGAATGAAAGCTGTCAGTCCTGTTACTTCTGCAGGTGTATACAGAGCAATGCCCAGTTCTGCAATCATGCAGTGGTAGACAAATTTCTTAAAAGGACAAGATAATACATTAAAAAACAAACGAGTAGTTCATTTCTTTTGACAACAACGGTTTACGTTTCTTTATATTATTTAGGAAATACTGCATCATGTAGTAAATCCAGGTGGAATGAAACATCACTGCCACACCGGGCTATTAAGCTTTAATCTCAGTGAGATTTGTGAGTTGCTGTGGGATAAAGTGCAGAAATCGACGTGCATGTTTTTTCTGTTGTCTAGCATTGTGCTGTTCACACCTGTATGGAGGAATTACGCACAGTACCACTAACTTTCAATGTATCTTGAATACAGCTAACATTATCTGACTTTGCTGGTGATGATTCTTTCCTGTTGAGTGATCATATCTCCCAACCTGGGTAACAGACTGAAAGTACTGCTCAGCCCTTTTGCTTAAATGCATAGTAACTTTCAGTGATCCTAACTCATTTAGAAGATGATAATCTATCTTGAATTGTTTCAGAAGAGTATTTTTGGCTTCTACTGGGCACCTACCAGCTTCTGTCTTTTGAGAATGTGGTCGAAGAAACCTAAATGAGTCCTACGTCATCACAGAGAGAATTGCCAACTGGCAGTTAAAAAACACTTTAGCTGCCTAATTCCTTTCTTCTGCCTCTCACTGCCACTGCAAAAATAGGAAGGGGGATGCAGATGAACTAAGCCTCTATTCTCCAAGCAGAGATCCTTACTTTGGGGTTGCAATAGTGCTTTCTGACCTCACTTTTGTTTCAGAGGTTCCCACCTCACTGCCTGAACAGCTCTGCTGTTTCTGTCCAGGTCACAGCTTGATCTAGAGAAGGATGTCAGGTTCCTCTTGATTTTCCCATAACAAGTTACAGGCTGGAACAGTGCAGAATTTGCTGCTGAATTAACTGAGGAACCTTGAAGTTAGGTTGGGGACCTCCAAAAGAAGCAGCTGAGGGCAGGAATCACTGGGGCATCTACAACCGACAGTGGGACAATTGGAGAGGAGGAATATTGGCTCCACTGATTGGGGAGAAATTTAAGGGGCAGAGAGAAAAATATTGGTAGGATTTTTAAGACTTGCTTATTACACATTTGTGGGAGATACAGTGTTTAGGGCTGTTTTTAACACTTTGCTGGTCATTCAGAATAGTTTATTACCTGCTTTAAAGTAAAGAACACTTGCTTTTCTACAGGTGGGTGGAGGGAGATGTGTGTGTTTAAAGGGTCAGTATATGTAAGCTTGGAAAATAGAGCATGTGTGGTTTGGGCCACTTAAAGACATGCTCCAGAAGAAATAAACACCTACAGTGGTTAAACTACTGCGTGAAATCCAGGGCTAAGATATTAGAAAGGTAAGAGAAACTTTGGAACATCTGCTCTGTCCCCCAGGCCACAGTAGCATGACAGACCTTTTGGTGTGCAGTCGTGGTTAGAAATATCATAGTAACACTCTTGTAGCAGAAATATACAGTCCTTATCTTACCTGGGATACAGAGTTATGTGAGAATGAGGAGAGGATAAATTAGCTCTGTATTCTGGACTCTTGCAAAAGGGCTGTGTAGCATATGTGATAATAGTTCCTGGGTCCTTAAGGTAAGATTTGCTCAATTTATTTATGACCTTTCTAGTCCCTGTGAAATTAACAGGAAGCAGAAGGTCCAGCTGCCTCTCCAGACAGGTCGCGTGGCTTTGACTCCAGTTATGTAGTGTTCAGCATTCTTCTTTGTGGAGTTGCTTCTGATAATGCCTGGTTTGTTAACCCTACTTTTAAAGGAGGGGAGAATATATTTTGATGAGTACCGCTGAATCTCAATAGCCTACATGAAATGGTTTTCATTTCACTCGGTAATGAATAGCTTTACTCTCTCCTTCTACGTATTTCAGTATGTCAAGATTCATTCCAACACATCTCCACAGCTTGCCTGAGTTTTCTTAATTGAAGAACACCCCGTGCAAAAAGTCATTTAGGACTCTAACAGATGCATTGCTTTATTTAGGCAAAAGCAGTCTTGTTATCTGTCATTTTGCAGCTGATGTGAAAGCTCTGAATGGAGCATTGGCATTATCTGTTTGACAATGATTTGATGCAATGCTACATTGTGCTATAAATTAGTGTCAAGAAGAAAAATGCTAATGATAGGGGCCCCTCTATGCACTGGTGACTTAAATAGCATGTTTCTTTAAAATTCAACAGTGACTCACTCTCTTTTAAATAAAACCCCTCTGAGCTATTTAAATAATGCCATGTAGCTCTAGTGCATATTTCCTTTCATTCTGAGTATTTCAGTGTTTACTTGAATAACTATCCAAACAAGCTTTTGAGCATTGTACTGAATAATACTTGGAAACATATTACTTTGTGCAACAAGATTTTTTTTAAAGAAATGTTTGAATATTAAGTAAAATGGTTGGGCTCTGTTTGCTCTACAGTAAGCAGAATTGAAGCTGAAAGTCTTGGAGCTGGTATCAGACATAGGTAAAGTCCTGAGCAGCATTTTAAATTTACTCAGCACGTTTCAGGATTCTGGTTTGTTTTCTTTCGTGCAACCAAATAGGCATGGATTAGAGAGACTTTCCCGTGGCTGATGGAATCAGTTTGCTCTTGGATACCCAGACCCCGCAGGCACACACTGACTGAGCACTGCTAAACTCTCTAGCGCCATCACAGTTTAACCAGCTGAGGATTCACACACACGTGTTTAGGAGTGTTGTTGCAGGTTTAAGTGTTGATGAACTCTGCTCGTGCATGAAAGTTTTTCTCCAAGTTTCAAATTAAATTTTCTAGTTCTCTACATCTAGGTAAATATGTCAATTTATCAGCTTTGTGCTGCCTTTTTCATTCCTACACACACATATCAGGCACTGTCAGTGCTCTTCAGGACTGAAGACGTTTCCAAGACAGTGCTATTGAAAAAGAAGTTGCTGTCGATGAAGATCTGTTACGTTCTGCTAGTAACTATTCTGCAGGTGTTATCTACACATAGAGGGATATAAAGAAATGGAAACAGAGTCCTCAAAAAGAAGAAAATACACCTTGTCTTTTAGAATGTTTAATAGCAGGGTACACTCCTTACTTTTCAGAACAAAATGAAGATTTTAGAGCAATATCTTTCAAAACTGGGCCTTAATAGATGACAAACAAATCCTTCCCTAGCCCAAGATCTTCCCACCATTTACAGCTTCATCTTGTTCAGTAGAAAAGTTGTGAGATGGCAAATGAGCTCTGCAGCAAAAGTGAGGGAAAATAATAATGATCTCAAAGAGGAAGAATGCCCTCTTATTGAGGACATTACGAAGAATGCCTCTTTTAGCTGGCCCAGAAATTTTTATGGGCTTCTAACCTGAACACGTCAGATCATTCAGGCATACAGACAGAGGCTGTAGAAAAAGACATTTCAGGTAACCATTACTTAACCTGATAAAGGATTTATCATTTTAAAATAACATCCTACACTGCACCTGGAAAGGAACTGGAAGGTATCATCATTAACTGATCACAGGTATACAATAACTTGTAACAGACTGGCCATTTTTGTACCAATTCAAAGTCACTGAAAGAGAAGCATTAGTAATTGACAGAAACAAATCATCACTTTGGCATAATCTGTTCTACAGGTATTACTAATAAAATCCTCCCTCGAGTCAAAATTGTGGTTCACACAAAAATGGAAGTACAAATTGCCCTTGTTCCATGACAGCTTCAGTTGTGAACAATGGCATGTCTGAAAATATCCCCATTATCAATCCTAAAATGCACGTGTGTTTCAGTGAGGAGGAAAATCTAGCTACTTGTCACTTCCAGGCCAGACATATATAGCTGAGGAATGACAAAACTCTTTCTCTGCACTTTCACATAGGCAGATTTCTTTGTTTAGGCCAGCAATTAAATAACCCAAATCATCCCTGTAGCACCCATATCAAAAGTGAAAGGGATCGAAAGATGAAAATGAACCACTGGGCTGGGTGCACTTCTGCATGCTCTGTGAAGCAAGACAGTATTTCCACTCCAGAGCTCTCCCTTCTCTTCAGTGTTCACTCTATTTTTTATACACTGAACATACAACTTGCCTTGATCACCAAATTCAAATCAATCCTTGGGAAGAAACAAAGAAATATCTTGCAAGGGAGTATCTGTTCAATGGCAGGAAGGGTATCAAGAGCTGGACCTGTGAGCATCTGAATTTGATGGAGTTAGGAAGATGAATACAGAAAAAGGTATCAAGAAAGGTAAAGAAGAGAAGATAGTTGAGGACAAAAGGAAAGAAAGCAGGAAGAGATAATACAAGAAAGGAAAATCGAGGGAATAGGAGATAAAAGGTATAACAGAAGAGTCATATGAACCAAATCCTCAGATGCCTGAGAGTGGCTGCTCACAATGCCACTTGTGTTTATTACTCCACTTTGATTATGTAGCACTAACAGCAACCCTGTTATCTTACTGCTGTGACTAGAGGCAAAATACAGACACTATGCAATACATTAAAGGGAAAGAGATTGTAAATGGGTGCGTTTAGGGCAAGGCAATGGGTTATATTTCTTGTTCAGTTGTTTTTTTCTCCTAAGATCTCTTTTACTCCCTACATTAAATGTACAGTTGACACAGCCAGTACTTCCAGCCTTGCAATTGTTTGCCCATTGCTCTGTCCCCTGTTTTTGCACAGCGTTTTGACTAAATCAAACCCAAAACTGTTACAGATGTGGGATAGAGGACTCGCTCCTCTCCCAGTGCAGAGGCAAAGGGAATTAATATATTTCCCTTTGTCACTTCCACTATTAGTAACTCTCAGAAGATCATAATTGCTTCCCCACACTCCCACATTAGCAAACTTTACCTAAGGGTTTCACCAGACGATCCCCTTCTTTTCCACAGGTTCACCAGGCTGCTTGAGCGGCTTGCAGCTGAAGATGACTTTCCATCCCCTACATGCATGCGGACCACGGTCGATGTGGTGAATGCGCTGCGTACGTTCCTTTCGGGCTTAGCAAGGATGATATAGACCTTGGGCACAAACATACAGCCAAGGGCCACCGTGGCACTCAGACTCACTGAGAAACACATGGTGATTATCTTGTAGTTGCTTCCAAAATATATTGGCACAAAAGCCAGCCAAATGATGCAGGTGGTATACATTGTAAAGGCAATATACTTTGCTTCATTGAAATTAGCTGGGACATTTCTTGTCTTAAATGCATAAAAGGTGCAACTCAATATTAATAATCCATTATATCCAAGGGGAGTTACAACACCCAGGTTAGTGGTGTTACAAATCAGGTAGACCTCTCGGATGCTTGGGTAATCATGCATTATATCTGGTGGCTCCATTATAAAGAGGGCAACAATTATGCCTAACTGTATACATATCAAGATAAATGCAATAACCAGTTGGGCGCAGGCACTCATGAACCTAGGTTTCTTTGTACAAATTTTCTTCTTGCTTCCAGCCAGGATTCTTGCAATGCGGTTGGTTTTAGTTACTAGAGCAGAATAACTCATAGCTGGGGAGAGGCCGATACCAATTCGTTGAAGATAACAGTAAATCTGTTGAGGTTTTGCGATGAGACAGAAAGTGCACAAGTAACCCAAGCAGATGCCAGCTAGAATGATGTAGCAGAGTTCTCGGCTGGATGATTTGACCACTGGAGTATCACGGTACATTATGAATATAGCTGTAACAAACAAGGTGGCCAGCAGACCCAGACATGCAAAAACAACTGCTGCAATTGGTTCAGGATCACCCCATCTGAGATATTGGACTGGGATGAGATCACAACCTACAGAAAAAGGAAAAAAGAAGGTAAACAGAAGTATGTAGGAGTGAGATTCTTTAATGGTACAGTTACGGGTTTTCCTGATATTTCTCTTCTTTTTGTATTTCAGGAGGTGCCATTCTAATGAACGTAGGCTAAGATTACGTTAATATAATGGCACAATAAATACTTTTCAGTGACAGCTTATTTCAGTAATACAGTTTATCTGGAGTATAACACAATGACTGAAAAAATGGCCAAGCTGATTAAGATAAGTCACCTCTCATCACAGTGGAATTTTCCATTGAAATTTTTTTAAATATAATAATTTATGAACAAATTTCAGAATCAAGTTGCATTACCTTGGTGCAAAATGCTTCCAACTTATTTGCATACCATATGCACTTAAAGGACCAGATGTCAATCCTACTAATTATATTGTACACTATGAAGTATATTGGTACCTGTTTAATGATTATGGAGAGGAATCATACGGATTCTAGCTGTCAAGAAAAAGAGAGTGCTTCTTTCATAGATGCCTTTTCATAGATGCCTTTCATAGATGACCTTTTTTCTAACAATTTTTTTTCTGGGATCAGAGTTGCAGATGATAGATAATCTGGGATGGCACACCCTGCTCACTTCTTT
>RSEF01000001.1:214169913-214217039 GCA_003993805.1 Himantopus leucocephalus | reverse complement strand
AGCTAGGAAGAAAAATTTATGATACTCCTGGATTTTGGAATATTTCACTTTCTATCCTGTATAAAGAAGGAAAGGTCCACAGCTTTGAGAATGACCTCATCAAAACTGGAGCTGTGAATGCCAGACTGAAACAAATGACTTGGAGCCAGATAACACACACACAAACCTGAACAAACAGACTTTTACATATGGTTATAAAGCAAGTTGTTTTTTTTCTGAGGTTCACAGGCATAGTAACAATCTGTTCAAGGACTGAACAGACTAAGCAAAAAGTTTGCCCAGAAGCCACTGTGGAGTCTTTATTCAGCATTGTCAGGACATTGTAACACTCCTCTGAGTATTGCTTTGTCACAGCAGTCAATTCAGAGTTTCATGGGCAGATGAACAAAAGTACTGCCAATGCTTAACAGACCACAGGACCTAAAACAATTATCCCTCCAGTTGTAGTTTCATGCTTACATCCCAAGGAGAATACTGGAAAGAAACCTTACAAAATGAATAAACTATTGTCTCAATATGTTGTGTCTCTCTTCTCTGTGGAGAACAGCGTTGGTGGACTGATAGTAATAGCCAGACTCAGTAAGTCCATTGCTATAGTGGAGGCTCACGAGTCACTGGTTCCCCGGAGATTCCTTGAGACACCACAGGGACTGTTTGTCACTTTAGGATAGGAGAGACCAGATGGTGCAATAGCACATTTCCAGCAGTGCCCTAATCACAGTGCAAAACACTTCTTCCAAAACAGAAGTGCCATGAAGTTGCTGAGAATCCATATTCTATCGGTAGCACAGCCAAATCATCATCATCTTGTTTTTCTTGCCTTCTGAATGTCTTCTTTGGAGTTTTGGTAGTATTTACAGATGTTGTCTTCCTGAGAAATCATGGCTGTTCCTTCCATACTCATTTGGTTTTTTTCCATGTCCTTTCTCACCTAAAACAAGCCCTCCACTAGACTGACTGTCTGCTTAAAGCTCANATCTTCCTGAGAAATCATGGCTGTTCCTTCCATACTCATTTGTTTTTTTCCATGTCCTTTCTCATCTAAAACAAGCCCTCCACTAGACTGACTGTCTGCTTAAAGCTCAACATACACATAAAGGACTTTGGAATAGGGCCAGGATTCAAAGCATCTTGTGGGATTAATCATCTGTTGTATAATATCAAAACCCTTTTGCCATACATCAAAATCCTGAGCTATCTAGGTCAGAAAGGCTTTTTATGTTCCGATTTCCTGCTTAGCGCCACCACCGCAGTACAGCTGTGAGGATTTATATTTCCGTTTTACAAAGTGAAGATGCAGCTATCAATGCAACTGAACAGGGGAGGTGAGTTGTTCCAGCACGACCCCACCATCTCCCAGCTGTCGCAAATAGAGTTTGACAGTGCTCAAAAGACCATAAACTACTCAAAACCTGGGCGTAGAGATGGAGCTTCCTATAAAGCCTTCTTTATCATGAAAAAGTAAATTTTGGCTCAGTGTTGGGTAATTTAAGCACATAGACTGGATTTAATGATGTGACTGTTGTAGAAGAGTTCCAAAAGTAAGCAAACTCTGGGAGCATTTTGTCACCACACACAGTCCGTTAGTTTGAGCAGACAGAGCACTGCTGTATCTCACACAAATCCGGCAAGGTTGGACTTTCTTAAAGTTGTGTTACCCTTTAGGTGCACAATCAACACGGTGTCCCCATGCTTTTCAGTGAAACACGAATGTCCTACTGTGACTGAGCAAATGACTGCACATGATATAATTCCTTCATCATCTTTCTTAGAATTGAATTTTAAAAGACCCAAGACATTCAATTAAATTCCTTGCACCAAATGGAATTAAATCATTATTGTTAAGCACGCCAACATGAGGAAAAGGTAAAGATAAAGGTCTCTTTGCAACGTTTAGATATTGGTGTTGTCATGCCACATATCATTTATTTGTGGCAGTCATCAATCCTTCAGCAAGAAATGAGTGAAACAGAGAGGAATAAGGTAGGATGCAGTCCACTGCATCTGAGCACCATTAAAACCAAATGGGAATCCTTTAAGAGAAGTCTGGGGCAAGTCTTTTAAAAAATAATTTGGTCAGAAGAATCCAGACTGAGCACTTTTCTTCAAAATTCAGCTATTTGTAAAAATAGAAATGTTTAGCGGAAGACAGCCTTGCTCACCAAAACAGTGCTGAAAATAAATTTCCATCTGAAATTTTCCTGGGTTTCTGCCAGTTTGTGTCTGAGTTCTCCTACCAGCTCGCAGTGCACTTCCTTAGAGTCTGAGTTTGAAGAGTTTGAAACTGTGTGTCTCCAGAGACACAAACAGACTACGTTGTAGATGGCTGTCCTGCTCTCTTATGGAGAGAATGACGAATTTACAGGTTTTCAAATGAAATAATAAAAAAAAAAATTCAGTTCTGAAACTGCAGAAATTTTCAGAAATATCAAAATATTCTGACCAATGGCTTTACTTTTTCTTACCCATCTTATATTGTGTCTTATATTCCATCTTATATTTCATAGATGTATGTATATACATGTATGTAAGTTTTCAGCAAAAGAAGCTTTGTTTAAATTCAATTTGGCTTATAGTAGCACAGTATGAATTAATAGCTTAGTCTGTTATGCAAGTGGAAAGGCTTTATTTAGAAGATATGGAAGCAGATTTTTAATAATTCTAATGGAAAAAGAAATCCCAAACAAATCAATACAATATTTCTGATATTGTTTTACCTTTCTTAATAAAAGAACTATGTCTGCTATAGTTGCTTATCGCTCAATCAAACACATACATTTAAAAACCAGAGAGAGAGAGCAACGCTCTGGTAGCTGACATGGTCTATGAATATAAAGTGAAGGTCTGATGGTTTGTAGTGAGAAGTAATACCTTTAAACGGTACAGATAAAAACACAAATTCATGCAGGAAGATTGTATGCCTGAAAGTTTGTGTCCTTAACCTTAAATATCATAAAAAATGCACATTTTTTAAAAAAAGTGTTATTTCAAAAAAATAAGCACAGAAAGTCAGGGAATGTGAAGATAAAAGTATGAGATCTTAGCTCTGATGTCAAGTCTGCATGCATCTAGTATGTACATTTAACAAGTCTGGTATTAAACCGCTTGATAAATGTCAACGTTACCTTCCTGGTGAGTCGCCATTCTCATCAAACAAGATCATGTCCCCAGAGACTCCAGTAAAGTTGGTCTTCATGAGGGACTCCAGGAGCTTCCGACCATCTATGGGTTTCATGGCGTCACAGAGGCCCACATAGCCTGGGCACAGTGACATCTGCATGTTGTGGAGGCCATACGCCATCGAGTATATTGCGTTGATTACAAAGCCCATCTTGGAGTCCTGAACGTGCTGTGTCCTCAGAGTCATCTGGCCTGCCAGGGAACATCACAAAGCATGGTTAATGCATGGAGCTGAAATATGATCAGCTCTTCAGACATCTGTTGGTGGGTTGGTTACTAATGGTAGAAAAAGTGTTTTTAAGTGTCTTAAACAGCTCGTAGCAGATTCTCTTACTGGTACACGCAGTGACCATGTTAAAAAAAAAGAAGAAAGGAATGAAAGAAGAGGTTCTCCTTAAATATTTTACTATCCAGCTGACGCCTTTGTGCAGTTCTGTACCTCACATATGTTGTTTTTCGACTACTTCTCTTTCGTGTGGTTTTTTTTAAGCATGTGTCATAAATATCATAATATAATGTTTTGGTGAATCCAGGAACTTCTCGCTGCCTGCAGAAATCTCTCTAAATCCCAAGAAATCTTTTGTTGAGGTGTAAATGTTAACATGGGGTCTATTCTGTAGTGACCTTGTAGACAGCACTTTTGTTTCAGAGGCATGGGAACCAACACTATGCAGGCAGACGGACCTGGGCGCAACACCTTTACTGTACCAAAAGTTCCTACACTAATAACTCTCCTACTTCTATGTCTCTTGCTCCTCTCTGTTTAGGAAGTGAGGATAGTGATGCAATGCAGATGAACACATTAAAATGTCTGTGATGATGTGAGTTAAGCAATAACTCTGTTTAGCCAAAAATTGGTTAACCTTACTTTATTCGGCTTTTAAAACATGTCCGGATTTCTATTTTCTATTTAAGCTTCTGTGAAATGCACAATAAAAATTCATTCACCAGCACCCTGAAGGCCATTTTTTTACAACCCGGTGTTATTAATGACACAGATTCGCTCTGTTGGCAGCACCAGCCCAGCTAAGGAAGAGTAGGCTGGAGGTTTTCTGCCTCATATGTCATCAGTAAAGCTGCCAGCTGCACTCCAGCCACCAGATCTTTAATACTGGGGAAGTGAGAAGAACCAGAGATAAAGCAACTGCATCAATGGTGCTGGGAATTTGTCAGACACCTGGAAAGATTTGGCTCTGGAGGGAGGACAAACAAAGAGCTCTGCTAGAACATTTGCTCTCCTTTTATCAGTCAAGCAGAAATCCTCAGGAGCCAGGCACTCCCGTGTGTGGGCAGCCGGGAGCAAAGGGAATGCAAAGAACCCTCTCTCTCCACTCTGTGGGAGTCTGCCTCCCATAGAGGCACTGGCAAGCAGCAGGGATGGAGCTTGCACCTGTCTGTCTGGGCTGCAGGGGCAGCACAATGTAAGAAGTAATTTATGCCATGAAAAGACAGGACAGACTTTTTTTTTTCTTGAAAGAAATGAAGAATAGTACATGGCTCTGAGGGTGGCACTGATCTAGTTTAACAATATCCATCCAGCAGGCAAGCATCCAGTCTGATGTCTAGGCACCTTTTGCGGAGATGACTAAGAATCTCCAGCTGGTGATTGATCCCATCATAAAATAGGTGCGTCTACTGGCTCACCTTTTCAGCGGTGAACAAGAACATCACCACGCAGTTCAAATCACTAAAACATTTTGTAGTACCGAAAACATCAGGAAGGGTTGCAAAGTTACATAGTTCGAACTGAAAATCATTGTGTAGAGGTTAGTAAGTGAATGAGGGGAACCAGAAATCCCTTTTTTCCTTCTGTTTCACATGGGAACTGTCACTTCCAGTTCCAGTCCACCTCAGGAGCAGTAATTAACGTTTTGTATACTTAAGTGATATGAGATTGAAATATCTGTAATGGAAAAAAAAGCTAGGAAACAACACACAGTGTTGTTCATTTGTTCTGTTCTACCAAGGTATTACTTTTTCCTAATTAAAAATAATAGGCATAAAAACTGTAACAGTGGAGTACATGTAAAACCCATATTAATTGAAATTAAGTGGAAAATTGAACAAGCGTATTACATTGCAATACACAAAACTTGGTTTAACCAATTATTCATCCTCAAAATTAACAGCTCTCAAACCGTGCAGTTAATTATAGTAGCCATTAGAATGAATCAGATTTGCATCAGCAATAGTCTTTATTATGAAACAATATTTCAGCTGCTTTATTGCATATGATTGCTTAAAAATGTAATAACTTGATTCTTACAGGAACACTCTCCACTGGGCTTTGTGCTTATAGAATTATTATTATGACTTTCTTTAAACATTCAACCTCATTCAATTCACCTGATGATTTGTAATGAGGCTGCTTAGCTCTTCATAGAAGCTGCTGGCAACTGTCAACGGAGTTGTGAGGGAATTAGCTGTTGTAAGAATTTTAATATACTTCCAGCAGCTGGAGAAAACATTTCCCTGAGATGTTATCTGCCTCACTTCGCTATAGAGGGGCAAATCCAACCCGCCAAGACTGGCTGTTTACAGTACCTCAAGACTCTGTAGTTAAGGGGAACATCTCAAAAATTGAGACAAAAGAAAATTTTTGCTCTTTAATGTACTGTAATATGGTCTTAAAAAATGCCAGTGTTAAAAAAGTTGTCTGCAAGTGATTTTCAACCCATTTCACATCAGACTTAAAGCATATAAGTAACCCTGTTTACCTCAGTGATCCTATGAGTGGTTTTAAGGGAAGGCTGAATACACCAGCTAAAAGGTAGTCTCTCAGTCAGAGAAAAAAGTAAAAATGTTTTAAATCTATCTCTGCAACAAGTGTGATTTAGGTACCCTTAAACACATTGTTCCCTTAAGTGTTAGTGCCTGTTGTTCTTGCTGGAACTCAAACATGTATTCTTAAATTCATCCACGAGTACTGTCTTCAGTCAAGAACCTTTCCCAACACAGGGTCATCATGAGATGGAGAGGTGGCACGGACAAATTTGATGATGATGATGCCAGTAATGTTCAATGGAGTTGACTTTACTAGATTAAACTCTTAATCAAGAATAATGAAAAAAATCTTATAGAAGTTGAGGAGTTCCTACAGAATTGCTGGGCAGAGAATAAATATCCACAGACTGTAACCCATATGCTTCTTTATAACATTCATAATGGAACTTTTTCCTGTTAGAGTAAAAAACACCATATCTATAAATGAGATGTTTTTCTGCATCTTGTGTATTCCCATATGAGAAAAATTTGCCAAGAAGGAAATAAAAATGTCTTGCTTTCCAGTGGGGTGGGAAAAAACAGCGTGATGTCATTTAACGTTTGCATGCAGGGATAAGCAGGACATGTTTAGACAAATGTTTTTGTTCAGTTCAGGTGTGGGCTTTCAAAGCCAGTGTCCAAATCCTTCCTGCTCGCTGTGCTTTGGTTTGGACTGGGTGTCACAGGTTCAGAGCAACATCCCGAATTTATTTTGAAAGGCACGAAAACGGACAAAGTGCCCCAGGAAAGCACCTAATTCACCACAGCTGCAAATGGGTGTTCAAACCCTAGGAGCAGGCTACAGCCAGTTTAGAATAAACCTCCCCTGAGCTGTGAATGTTTCTTGGCCCACAGTTTGCAATCAGACTCAGCATCACTCCCAGGATGCTGCAGACAGCAGAAGTTGGAAGTATGGAGGTGACAATGTGCGTGGGCCAGGTACAAAACTGCATTTTGTGGGTCTCCACTCGATTCTTACTGCAATTTTGACAGGCTTAAGTACCTTTTCTGTGGTAGGACTGAGCAATTTTTTCAGGACATAGCTCATTTTCCCCTAAACATTGTTTGGAATAACGTCAACCTCTTTATGAACCTGTGCTGAGTTTCGTGATTATGCGCAAATGATTATGGAAAGTAGTCTGTACTGCAGTATCTCGGAACCAATAAATATTAACACTGTATCATGGTAATCACTGCAGAAATAAAAAATTCTGCCTCCTGCAATTAAGATGTACAAGGCAATGGAAGAATGCAGGGTGAATCAAATCATACCTAATGAGGAAAGTAGGACAGTACTCGCAATCATAAATGATCAAACATTGTGGAATTCTCTGAGAAATGAGGGAATCTCAGTGGTTAGAGGACGTGCGCAGATCCCTCATTTCTGTTCTATTTATTCCCTTAACTTTCTTGTCCAAGTAATTTTGGTAAGCAAATAAGGGCTTATTCTATTCTTTTCCAAGCTGTGAGGTCATGAGGCAGTTTCAGATTTGAAGTAACACAGCCAGTTCTGTCTACAAAATATTGCATAGATAAATCCTGTCCCTTCTTTGGCAAATCAAATAACACACACGTCCTTCAGTTTCCCATCTAATAATATTTCCTTCCTAATGCTTTTTATGTGCCAACTTTCTTTAGACTAAATATTTCTCAAGAAGAGGACTACTTCTCATTATCTTCCTTTTTTCCCTCTGCTTAATGCAATGGGCTTGTTATTGGTGGGAGTTTCTATCGCACTCTCTGAAATGAAAGTATCCTGGATTTCATGGGAAATATTAGTATGTACATATTCTGTAAATCATTTAAGAATCTATATATACAGGATTAGGTTGGATATTAGGAAAAATTTTTTCACTGAAAGGGTTATCCAACATTGGAATAGGCTGCCCAGGGAGGTGGTGGATTCGCCATCCCTGGAGGTGTTTAAAAAAAGGGTAGAGGTGGTACTTGGGGATATGGTTTAGAAGTGGTTTTGTCAGGTTAGGTTAATGGTTGGACTTGATGATCTTAAAGGTCCCTTCCAACCTCAACAATTCTATGATTCTATTATTCAGGCGAGCCTTTTCAATACTGTTAAATGCATTAAACAGTTTAGGAATTTGGTGCCACTGGAGAAGGTGGTTAATATCCATGCTTATTCCTGCTTAAATATATATTCTGTATGTCTGGATATATATGTGTGTTCCCACCTTTATTATAGGACTGTGACTATATTAAAGGTGAAGAACAGTATGAGAATGGTATAAACTCAGCCTGTCGTAACCTGCACCTTTTCTGCTCCCACTGCTGGGAGTGACCCGGTTTGGGACACTCCGGTGGTATCACAGCGGAGGATAAACGTGGGCTATGCAGGGGGATCATGCACAGTGCCACTCAGCAGCACCTCATGAATTTATGAACTTTTCCAAGTCTTGGGGCCATGCGAAGACGAGCTCAGGTATGTGCACACCACAGCTGTGGAGTCCGACCTGAGGCAGCCTGTTAGCATGAACCTGGGAGTTTCAATGGGGAGGGCTGGCTCTGAAAGCAGCCTTGGACCCGGGATTAACCACACAGACACTGCCCAGCACTAAACTCCTCATCCAAATTTGTTCTTTTCTGTTGTCACTTCTCCAAAACAGAAATATGTAGATGATGGAAAAAAAAAACATATTCTTTCACCAAGAAGGTGATTCCAACTGGCAACGCTTCATTTCTTGGATCTATTTAAAAAACAATTAGTGTACTTATGGGCACTGAGCCAAGAAAGCACTTAATGGCGCTTCGTAGTCCCGGTGCAGCGTGAGCTCATCCTCGGCACAGGGGGTGCTGAGGTTTTCCCATGCTCTAGCTTTTCTCCCGCAGACCCCAGCTCCCAGGCCGGGCTCACTGCACTCTGCCGGGCTTGGGCTGCACCTTGTGGGCACAGCGCGGGTGACAGAGGCTGCCACCGGAGGGGACCAGTGGTGGTGGGAATAATTAATAATCCTCACATCCATCCCCCACCCCCAAATATGGAAAAACAAAACAAAACCAACTCTTGCAGGAGATTCTGAAATTTCACTGCTTTTTTTTCCCCTACTTGGCATGCAAATAAACAGAAAACATTCTTCAATAAAATTCATTATTTTAGGGAGTTTTGATGTAAAACCTGTCATTCCTCTGTTTTTCCCCTATTTTTTACCCTCAAGGAAGATGAAATGCATTTTTTTTTTCTGTTTGCCAGCTGGTGACATTACAAAGCCTCATCAAGCCGGGATGTGCAAGAGTGCAAAATTACCGTGGTTCAATATGCTTTTCCTACTTTCTAACTTTTCCAAAGCTGAGAATGCTTTGAATTTTAAAGAATGGAGAAATGGTAAAAGGAAGAGCGAAAATGCTTTGCATTCCAGGCAGCCCCCCTCTTATTTCATTCTCTGAGGAGAAAAAAGAGAACAAAATATGAGACAGAATATGGGAGAACATTTTTTTCAAAGTGCAGAGCAGTGTTTTTGCTATGTGATGAGTTTAACGTTGAAATAAAGGAAAACGAGTAGTGTTTCACTTTTTTATTTTAAAATTTTTCAGTGATGAAAAGGTTGTTTACAACAAAAATCCTAGAGGACATCACAGAGGAAACCAGAAATATAGCCTACGGTCTCCAACTATCCCATAAAATTTCCCCATGACTAATTCACAAGTTAGTTTCCATACAGTTTCCATAATATGTCATTAAGGCTTCATTGATTCTTTGTGTTAATTTTTGCTTTGAGAGACAATAGGCTGACAGAAATGAGTTGTAGTTTTGCTAGCAAATAGTCCCACATTCACTTTCTGCTAGCAGTAGTTGAAGTTCAAGCCCACCAGCAAATGTTTTTGGTTGGTTGGTTGTTTTTTTCCACCTTTGTGTTAGTGAATATCTCAAAAACAAGCAGGTGAAAAGGCTGCCCTTTGTAACCAAGACATAGCAAGTCCTGTCTGCTGCCAATTATGGTGTGGGACTTAGGTCTGTCATGGGTCCATGTAGTCACAGTTGTGTTCCTTGGGAACACATTGGTAACCTTCCCTGGATCTGCGTGTTCTGGCTGGCATGGCACCAAGTCACTCATCCCAGAAATACGCATGTCTCTTCAGTGAAGAAATAAGTGGAGTTCTCTAAAATGGAGGAAAAGCTATATATGTGAACCAAGGTAAAGCATAGCGTTCATACCTGATTAAGTTAACATTGTTTAAAGATACAGAAAAAGACTTATTTTGGCAGCTTTTCCAAAATCTGTCATCAGAGCTTTCTCTTAANGTCAGAGCTTTCTCTTAAAGCAATGTGAAAAAAGTAACATTCAGTTCTCTGTTATTTGTAAGGATCCAGGTGTATTTTTCTTTTAAAAATAAATGTAATAGTTTGTTTATTTATTTATTTATTTATTTGTTATTTTTTCCCCTGATTTAATTTCTTACAAGGTCTTGGACTGACAAATAAAGATATTTTCTGCTCTATGGGAAATTTCATGTAGTTCAAATGTTGTTTTCCATTCAAAATGAATAAAAAATTTCAAGATCAAATTTTATCTTTTCTGAAAAGGACATTCAGAGGAAAAAAAAGAGATTTGACAACGCTAGGAAACATCATTTTGATGCTGAGGCAAAAAACATAGCATAACACTGAAACAATGTAAAAGCAAATTATAAACTTGAAACAAAACACTTCAGTACTAATGAAATGAAAAAACAAAAAATGACTCATTTCAACGTTTTTCTTTCAAAGTGTGTGTCACTGAATCAACATGCTGCTATGGAACGTATTTCAAATTTGACAAGCAAATATCTTCCAGTGCAATCCACTCTCCAAAGGTTTTGGACCAATTCTAACTGTCACTCTTCTCAACTGAAAGCCAATACTAGCAATGTTACACTTTATGTGATGATTATCACTAAAATGTTAAATTTGAGAATGACTGAGGGACCAATTTCAGTGCCCTAAAATGCAGATTTTTTTTTTCAAGTACTTAGTTGACTTTGGTGTTTTACATGTGTTTAAGCCTACATGAGCAAGTCATGTTCAGAGCTCTCACAAATCTGACTAAAGGTTGACCTTCATCCTTGAGTGCCTACATACTGGTGGTTGTCTGGCGTCTCTTGTCAAGTTCAGTAAAATCAGCAAGAAGTATAACAGTGACAGTAAGTCCTAGGAGAAGGTAAGTAAATAGATATCTATTTCTTCACACTATTTTCTTAACAACAGTACTATCCTTTCACTTTCTACAGAATTCAATTTCTTTGGTCATAAATTACAATAAAACACAACCCCTACAGATACAAAAGCACATTAAATGCTGGCATAAAACTTTCTGTACTTGTAAACATGCTTATACGAAGTATTTGAATCTGTACAGGGAGTCGAACTGCTGAGAGAAAAGAATGACAAGAGCTACTCCAATTCATTCATCTAATAAGAAATTTGTATTATCTGAATACATTTAATTATAATTTACTTTTATTCTTAAGGCTGGAGAGACATGGTCTACCTGTACAATGGTATCAGTCTCTTTCAAATAGTTTTCAAGGTTCAGAAAGGCGGCGAGAAAAGGAATTATACTATAAGGAACAAAACCACAGTAGCATGGTGTATCCTCAAACATATCTAATATATGAAAGGAGGAAGGCAGGGAGCATAAAGTTAAAGAAAAATAGATGTAGCTTTGTAGTCAGATTTTGGAGGAGTTTGATGAATGCAATAACAGCAGTGAGAAGACTGAAGTTATTCAAGGGTTTGAGTTACAGGATCAATGCATACCAGAAAGTCTTTCAAATAGGTATAACAGAGCATATAGCAGCCCTCAGTGCCATACTGCTTCTTTCTCTGAACAAAAAATAGTGACATGTCTGTGTAGGCTCCAGGCTCAGATTACATCAGGCTTCTAGAAAATTCACATCTGGGTCTACGCCTGCTGATCTGCCTTTGGAAATCTCTGGACCACACTGAGCATCACTGTAAAAGCGGTGATAAACTGTGCTTGAGCTCCAGATTTGAAATATGGGCTGTAAAAATGAGGGCTGGACCATCCTTCAGCTTGCCAGTGCCCAAGCATGAGACATAATATATCAAGTATCAAACTGAGTGACAGAGAGGATGTATTCAGGAGAATTAAAATGCCCTTTAATTCACTGTTTAAAAAACAGAAATGAATTTTAACTTAATTTGTTTTGGTTTGTTTTCATTTGCAATCTAAAAATAAAAGTGTAGGAATGCTAAGTTTGGGGAATATGAGGTTTAAATGTGATATTCCTTGAAATACAGAAAATACCCTCCCGTTCTCACAGCATTGATGTTTTTATTATCCAGGTTATGATGAAACCAACTTTGGCATTTGAACTTAGATTTAACCAACAGATTGTTAGCATGTTGCACTGCAAAGACTGACTGCAGTCATGTTTTATTCCTTATTTATTCCTTATTTCCTTATGGAAACCCAAAAGGGCCATTTGTTAAACCATACTTCTGTTCAGCTGAAACTCTGGGATTTTCTGTGGGTCCTTTTGACCTCATTAAAAGTAGCTGGATCTGGATGAGATTCAGCAAACAGGTAGATATTTTTTACATTTACATTTTATGTGCACTTCTGTACTTTGAGCTGCAAAACTTTCTCATTTTTATCCCAAATCTCCCTAACCTCCCTTTCTGCAAATAAACTTTTTCACTCTTAATCCTGTTCTTAATTGCTTGGAGATATATTGGTCATCCTTCTTCTATGTCAATTTTTGCACCCTTGGAAAAAGTGTTTTTATCTCAGAGAAGCCACATGGTTAAATCATGAATGGAATATTTGGATTTCTGCATCCTGCTAAGACTCATTCAGAATGCTGCTGCAAATCTCATTTTCCATGTTCACCACTTTGAGTATGTTATTCCCTATAAAACCCTGCCACTGCCTCCTTGCTCCCAAGCATGTCAAACATAAGCTGCTTTCCTCGCTTTCAGTGCCCTCTCTGTCCTCTCTGTGGCTGACCTTCATCTGTGATCACCCAGCCTCCATCATTTCCCTTTGTGTTTTCTACATCCCTGCTTTGAACCGCAGTGTTTAATGTCAGGACCTTGCCGTAAATACCTGCGCAAGTGCCCTATCACCTTCCTTCAGGTTCTTGTTTCTATTGTGACTTTACATGAAACTACCATTTTTTTCTGAAGTCTGCAACCTCTGCCAGTCAAACTAAGATGTTGCACCGCTTCATCAGCAACGTCCTCTATTTATTTGATTTTTCTTATCTTACACTTAGATCACAGATGGATCCACATGTGGNACCTGGGATGTGGATTCTGGTTTTGTTCTGTGTTTAAGTAACACCACAAAAAATGCTGTTCCACCCGTGCCTCTGGCTTTCACACAGCATGGGAAAAATAAAATCACTTAGCAGCAGAGGCAAAAGGATTCCTTTAACAGACTGGTAAATGTAATAAATATGCTTNGGATCCACATGTGGATTCTGGTTTTGTTCTGTGTTTAAGTAACACCATAAAAAATGCTGTTCCACCCGTGCCTCTGGGTTTCACACAGCATGGGAAAAATAAAATCCCTTAGCAGCAGAGAAAAAAGGATTCCTTTAACAGACTGGTAAATGTAATAAATATGCTTCTGCTCCTGGTGACTTCAAAAACTTGAATTTTGAAAATTCAGGTTTTGAAAAAATATGAAAAACTAATGCCAGTTGAGCCAGCGTGTCACAACATACTTTGCTTGCCTTGGGTTTTGTTTCTGCTCTGTGTTAAAATGCATTTGTAAAATACCCTCACTGGGAGGAAAAAGTACTAGGAGTTTGAGTTCTGGTGGGGACACTTGTCTGTAAGAAAGCAAGCATGTAGGCACCTCATCTTCAAAGGTCCAAAGGCAATCGATACCAAAGGATTGGATTAGCCTTTTATGACCTGAAGATGGTTGTTGAGTGGAGTTACTCATCTGGATCAACTCGCACACCTATTTAGGAACTTTACTGAATTGTGGTTTTAGATAATAAAAAAATATCTGACTGGTGCCAGAGGGGAAGCCAAATCCAATTCTTCTAAAATCCCTTGTGTTCGGAGGCCATTACATGTCTCCTTTTAAAGATGCATTCTGAATTCTTTGCTGTGACTCCTGGTGCTCAAGAGGTGGCTTGTAGCAGCTCTCCCGTGGCATGGAACTGATTACACTGAAAATAAGTCAGATAAGTCTGCAAACTTCTCACTTTCTGTAGTGCTCCAGCTGGGCAGAAAATCAATGTGCTTTGCAACAGCAGTGACACCCATGTGGATTAAGTAAATATGTTCAAATCTGCAAATAAAAAGTGGGCTTGATGCTAAAATTTTCATCTCAGTGTGAACTAAGTGTATGTGAAGGGATGGAGACTTTTTAGTTCTTGATAGAAATGAATAGAGAAAAAATTAATTTGGATTTTTTTTAATTCTCTTTATTTGGCTGATTTCACAGTTTTATTATGCATATCTTACAAAACTGTGTCTTCATTTCATAATAATACATGCTTGGCACTGTCTATGGATAGCTTATATTAAAAAATGAAAAACTCTCACAAGTCACTGGAGCTGGCTTCATTGGCTTGTGACTTCACGTATTTTCTGACAGGGAGGTAAATATAGCCTACCATTTTACTAGGCAGGGATCAATAAATAAAATACAAAGGTTTAAATAACTAAGTTCATACCTGGGGCACAAGAGAAGTCAATTATTTATTCAGATTTCAGCCATATCTCCTTGTGCTTATTTTCTTGCTGCTTAAGTAAGTTGTTTATACTGTTGACTGTTGTTTATTTTTTCAGGATAGTACAACCAGCTTGTGGAGAATAATTCTTTTTTTTTTTCACTAAAGTAATAGTTACTGCTTTCTATATAGACACCTTCATTTAATAATGACCTCATTTGTCAACACCAATCAGCTTTATCCCTATCTTTTTATCATTATCCCAAGAATTAAATAATTGCTTGCCTTTTGGTGCAAAAATAGATTTTTATTTCTCTCCAGCATTTCTCAATAAATTGGAGTCCTGAAAAACACATTTGGCATTTTTTCCTTTTTTAATGCAGCTGCTGAAGAAGAGAAGGTAAACTAAAGGTTTAGTTAGGTAAACTAAAGGACACAGTCATGTTTTCTTATCAGGATAAATCAGAAACAGCCCTAATATATTCATCATCATGCAGAAACTGTCAGGCAGTCTATGAAATACTTGCGACCACCGAGGGCAGGTATCATCTTTACAATTGTGAAGTCTAAACTGAGGGAACTTAAGACTCAAAATTTTGGGTGTCTGAAGTTAAGAAACCAAATACGAATGTAGGAGTTGATATAAAGTCATGATTTTCAAAGTCATATGGAAGATAGGAACTGAAGTAGAAAAAAGCCCTACCGTGACAGTCTCAAAAATTCATGTCAATTTTGAGGTTAAACTCCCAACATCAAAATCTCTCACTCTTGTAATTCTCAGAGAATACATTTGTGTCGTTCCTGCTGGTAAATCCACAAAGTTGTCTAACTTCAATATTTCTTCACTTTACCATCCACCCTTGCCTAGTTTTGGGGCTATTATGAGAAAAATAGCATAGGTGTCTTAGCACTTATGATGCAAAATATTGTCATTAAACAAATCTTCATATCATCTTTCTGGCCAGCCTTTGAATTTCTTTTGTATGAATTTTGACAGATAGTCTAGATCAAAATCAAAGCTACAAAACTGAGTAACATGATGACTAACATCTTCCTGTGTGAAAACCCTGATTAAATGGTAAGTTTTAATTGATTTTTGCGTGTAGTGTTGTCAATCTGGGGAACTCCACAACTGAATTAACATTTTCCACCCTACAGCAACAAGAAGGAATTAAAGCTATTATAATCTGGTTTTCATTCTTTTACTATAGCCATCATGGCTCAGCACTGAATACAACAATAAAGCTGTAGGAAAAGTAATTAGAACAATCTATTTGGGAAATTAGTCCTTTTTCTCTGGCCATGATTTGCAAATCAGCAGATTGCAATTCTTGCACATTTCTTTGTGTGTCCGACAATCCCAGGTTTTAGGAACCTATTTGAGCTGTGGCTCATTCAAGATCTCTTTGTGGGAAACCTTCCACCAATGAGTGCTGTTCAAACCAAGCTATTCAAACTTTATGATTAAGTTGTCTCATATCCGTGACTGGTTGACTTCATGTCTAAAATAACATCTCCCTACACCCCTGAGATAATTTTTTTGCAGTGGTGAATTGTGATTTAGGCACTATAAAAGACTCTGTAGGCAACTACATTTCACGGTTCCCAATCTTTCATATAAAACAGAAATTAGATTCTCCCAGTGTTGGTAAAAAGTAAGTAAAAAAAGAAACCTAGAAAAGTCAAGTTGAAATGTTATTGCTAACACAGCACAGTGATAGAAACCAGGTCTTTATTAGCCTGTATCCAGCCATGCCCACTGTATTGACATGTCAGGAAAGAGATCTACATTATCATGGGAAATCGATGAAGTTTACTGCTCAATATGCAGTACCTGTCAATAGTGCAAATAAAACCTGTGTCAGGCTGTGTTAAAAGGGTAGCAAAATAAAAATAATGGAGAAAAGTCAGGTGGATGTTGAAGGCGTACACTGAGATTTTGGGATTCCTAGATTCAGTTTCCAGGTCAGCCACAAACTTCCTCTGTGACCTTGTACTTTTTAATGGAAAGAAAAATTTATGAACGTTAAGTTGGAATTAAGTGGGGTTTTTTGTTGTGTAAATCCGAGACTTTGATCCTTAAAGCCATTTCTTGGTTTTATGGGTGTGTGGAAGATATTGACATTTTTAGGAGGAAAGGTCCCTTGGGTCTCAGAGCTGTTGTTGAGCATGGCACCACCTTATGCCCCAACCTCAACAGGATGCCCATTGTCTTAGTACTGCTTGGCATCTCATGAAATAGAGAATAATTAGCAGAAGTAATAAAAAAATTATAGAATCATAAAATGGATAGAATTGGAAGGGACCTTAGCAATCATGTATTTCCAACCCCCCTGCCATAGGCAGGGGCACCTCCCACCAGACCAGGTTGCTCAAAGCCCCATCCAGCCTGGCCTTGAACACCTCCAGGGATGGGACAGCCACAGCTTCTCTGGGCAGCCTGTTCCAGTGTCTCACCACCATCACAGTAAAGAATTTCATCCTATCATCTGATCTAAATCTAGCGTCTTTCAGTTTAAAACCATTACCCCTCGTTCTATCACTACTCTCCCTGAGAAAGAGTCCCTCCCCAGCTTTCCTGTAGGCCCCCTTTAAGTACTGGAAGGCCACTATAAGGTCTCCCCAGAGCCTTCTCTTGTCCAGGCTGAACAACTCCAACTCTCTCAGCCTGTCTTCATGGGAGAGGTGCTCCAGCCCTCTGATCATCCTCATGGCCCTCCTCTGGACTCGCTCCAATGAAACTCAAAAAAGTACCACATCTTTCTGGGAAAAAATGGTTTTGGTACTGTATTGCAAAAAAGACAAAATATTGTGGCAGTTTTAGCTAAGATCAGTACAATTTAATAAAAAAGATCAGCTCAAAATGGCATTTCCTGAAATGACTCATGGCTGAAAGAAAACCTAATGAAATCTTTTGAACTAGCTAGTCTTCTATCTGAAGTACACAAGTAATCATCGTTACCATACGGATTTCAGATAACTTTTAGTATATTAGCTCTCTCATTGCTCCTGTGAGGTAAAGCCATATGATTAACCTTGTTTCAGAAAAGAGGCATTGAATTTTGTATTACAACATTTTTGAAAGCGTTTAGATGCCTATGGAGGTAGAGTAGCATCAAGTTTTTCAAATGTAGAGAGGAGGTAGGTACTGAGGCACTATCTATTTATTTCTTTAGAGATCTGAATACTTTTAAAATTGTGGTTGACATCATTTTGGAAAGGGCAAGGATTACAATTCAAGCCTCTTTCCTTCCAAGCACACCCACTGTTCCACCAGAGCAGGCTGCATGAGTTGAACATGAGCTGCTTACACCAGACCTTCAGTCACACTGGTTTATACAGCAGAAGAAATAAATTCACTTACTTGTGCAAGTCTTGTTGTATTTAGGGTTCTCTTGAGGGAATCCTTCCAACCGGCACTGGAACCTGTGCTGCCAAAATTCCTGAAACCATGGATTTCGATGATTGGTTTCCGGCCGAAGCTGTAGGTAGTAATCATCAAACCACTTCACATCAGGAGACTGGAGCTTGATCGTTATTCCACCGACAGCTTCACGCTGATATCCTTCTGTCACATCGTACCTGTCTGCCCAGCCATCACTGTGGGGATAAATGAAAAAGAGACAACTTTAATCATTCAAAGGAGTAAGAAAGGAACTTTCTTAAAAATAAAATTCAGAGCCTAAGAGCACACACCCACACCTGTGATTCTGAGTGGAGTTTACTAAAGCATCTGTAATACTTCTAGTAGAAGAATTCAGTGTTTTCCTTTTCCTTACATTTGCTTGTCACTGACACCTTCTACTTAGATGATATATTCTTCATCCTCCACTTCAGGTAATTGAAACAACACTAAAAATCACAGATCCTGAAATCTGCCTTGTATAAGCACGTCTCTGCATCATGCCAAGCCTCACTGAGCTCTGGGGAGAAAATCTTGGATTCAGTGTTTTACTGACACCGGGATGATAGTACTCTTACCTGAAAGGAGGTGACCTTGAGGACAGGACCTCTTACAGTGCGAAGGGCAGGACTGTGTTGCAGGCCATGCCTATACTGCACAACGGAGCATGACACAAAGAGCCAGGAGCAAATTTTCAATGGGCTGACACTGCTCAAGCAGAAATACCAGCTCAGAGCTCAGATGCTGAGACAGCATGGCATTGCCTCTGAAGCAATAAATCCTCTCTGCAGTCATGACTAATGCAGGTGGGCAAAGCATCATGCAGATCCATGTGTTGCTTCTGTTTCTTGGTTGCTCGTGGCTGGAGTATTACAATTTTGTGTGATGCTGTCTCCCACACAGAATTTTAATCCCCTTCTGTTAACCTTTCTGCTTGCAACACTCTGACCGCAAGTAGCCAGAAGTGACTGAAAAACCCAAATCACATAAAATGTCACAAACTTCTTAGGGTAATTGCCCCTCCTCAGTTTCACAATGGATTTTCTTGGAAGTACTGACATTTGCAAAGTTGCACTCAACTCCACTAAAAATGTACATATCTCATTAGAGCACTGCCAGTTTCTGATGTTTTATCATGTACATGATATTTCAGTTTTTCAAAAGCCTGAGGTCTTACAGTTAGCGAATTGTAGAAGAAACTCAGATTGGGATTTTTACCCCTCTAAAAGGCACTGATGTTAATCACCATAGAGAGCACCTTTAAAACCTAACAGTCGAATAACTGAAGGATAAAAAATAAGCTTAATTTGTCTTATTTTAAAACTTCATGAGCTGTTTAAAGCTAGCCCTAACTATTTTAAGTTGGTCATAGTATAACTGATGTAGATGACCTTTATCGTTATGTTATTCTATTTTGATCATTTGCTTCCTGGCTTAAACTTTGCTCCTGTATCGCAGAGCACGCAGGAAGGCTGCTGCAGTCACTTGGTCCCCAGCACATCCCCTATTCTCTACACAGGGACTCAGCTGTCCTCACACTGCGCAGAAGTCAAGACCTCAGACAGTAACACCTTCTGCACAAGACACTGTTTTCATTGAAGCTTGGACTCTTGACTAGGTCTTATTAGCACAGCTGCAATGTCAATAAACAGCAGCTTCACCAGTGGCAAAACCAATATTCAGTGTCTGGAATGAAAATGAAGGGACTATAAAACATGCTTCAGATTTCAAATACATGAACTTACTCAGCACAAAAGAGTAAAATACGCATTCACGAAAGGAGAAAGATGAGCACTGATGTTGAGCTCAAATACAGCACTTGGAAAATTTACCTTCGAGCTTAGATCCAAAGGGGGATTGAACACAGGAGTTAGTGTTCCCAACTGCACTAGGGAGGCTCAGTACAGGCAAACACTCCCCACCTTTCACCAGGACTATTTACTGGATGAAGAGTTAGAACCATTTATGGGTTGTTTTGTGATGAAAAATGCAGAAGGTTTTTTAAATTTATGAGTGATTTAACCTTTTCTTTGAAACATTCATCTTAATCTCTGGAAAGTTTTTAAGCAATTTTGTCCATCTTCATAAAATCTGACAGATTTTATGAGTGCAGGAAGTGATAAGTTTTCTGTACTGTGGGGTTTTTTTAACTGAATAGAAATAGAATTTAAGAGAATTAGAGCAGTGCTGTCAGTATCCCAGCTTTATGAATTGTTTCATGAACAACTTAGAAAAAAACTGTTTTCTTGTAACTAATTTCTTTATCATTTTTCAGAGGAACAGTTTTGTAGATCTAATCCAGCAGAGTGCTCTAAAATTTATAGTGTTACTTTATGAATAGTTATCCCCTCTAAGAAGATTTGCAACAGAGATACCATTTTATAACTTTAAGTTATTAAAAAAGATAGAAATAACAACTTCATCTTACATAACCCTTCTTCTCAACTTCTCTGCAGTAGGATTTCTTAATTCAACAGAGATACTTTTCATTCAAATAAGTATTTCAGTTTAGCTTCTGGGGCAGAAGACTTTTAGGAGTGTTATGTAGATGGTGTACCCAAAGTGTGTATTGCAGAGACAACAATGTAGAGATAACAAAACCTCAGACAAAGGTTGCAAAGCAAATGCTGAACGAATATCTAAAGGCCAGTGAAAGTGGAGTAGGAAAACAGGCTTGCATGAGTATAAAAAAGCACCAGTAGTGTGTGATATTTAAATTGTGCACCCACAGTAGAGTAACAACATTTATGGGATGTTGATGACAGGATGCTATAGATGTATTTGGGATATTAGACCTGTGACATCCTCTGAACTCAGTAAGGGGTGTGAAGATGAGGGAGAAGGGGACAGAGAGGGAGATAACTGCTTATTTTCATAGTCCTGCCTGTCCCTCCTTAGACCTTCTTTCTTCTCCTAATGGCTCGATTTTGCTGTAGTAGCTGGCGGTATCATTGTATTTCATTGGTGACTGCATTATGAATGGTTCAAAATGGTATTACCCATTGCTAAAATCTACTGGTTCAACTGAAGAAAGAGGCTGTGGCACCAGAAATTGGCTGTGACAAGGAGCTCCAAATGAAGTCCNAATTTTGCTGTAGTATCTGGCGGTATCATTGTATTCCATTGGTGATTACATTATGAATGGTTCAAAATGGTACTGTGGGTTTTGCCATTGCTAAAATCTACTGGTTCAACTGAAGAAAGAGGCTCTGGCACCAGAAATTGGCTGTGACAAGGAGCTCCAAATGAAGTCCACTATGACCTCCACTCACCCTTAGAAGAGGCGAGGTGCATAGGTTACTACTAACACAGTGCAGGACTGCGAGCTGATGAAAGACATGGTACTTTATGTTAGCAGTGGGGTGTATAGGGTATTTAGATGAACATGTGGTTTAAGAACAGCTTCCTCACAGGTAGTAAAATAATTCCAGGTGAATAGTATTCCAGTAATGATTATGAAAAAGTCCAAACAAATTACATTACATGGATATTCCTAGCAGATCACTACACAAGTTCATTTTTTTCTCCCTTGGATGGACACTGTGCTTTCCAATTTTATTCCAATTAGGTGATGAGGTGATTTTGATTATTAGAAATAGATGGTGTTGCTTTTTAACCAGTGGGCAAATGCCCTTAAAGTGATCCCACCAAGACCTAAAGACAGAGTTGCACGTGAAGAAGCCTTGCTGTGATAGAAAGCAGTAGTTGCACAGCTGCAACACGAAAAGTAAAAGCTGCTTGCTGAGATATCTGTCAGGTGCACGCAGTAATGCATATACCTCATTCATCAGCTTGCCAGGGTAGAAAGCTGTCAACAAGGTAAGAGGGCTATGACATGTGCAGATCTGGCTGCCCTCAATATTACACTCACATTCAACACAGTGGGGAATTGTCTTTCAGGATCATGATGTGTTTTCCCCTCATCCAATTCCATTGTGTTTATATTCTTGGCTGTCAGAATAATGTCTGGTGCGTTTTCCTTAAAGGCTGGTGGTGTGATACAGGATAATAACACTACTGTATCAAAAAAAAATATCATTGTCAATGACATTTCTAAAAACAAAAAAAAAGGAAAAAATACCATTTAAGAAAATTCTTGTGCACCAAAGAAAATAAGGAATCACAGAAGGAAGGAAAAAGAGAAAAATGGCTAAACTGCTTTTATTGTTGCAGTACTAGCAAGAGATCGACTTGAAATAGGAGGTCCATTATCATAGTGTGTTTTATCTGTTAACAGATCTTATTTGCTTGTGTATGTTGTCCCAGCTACCACTTTTTGAAGGGTATGCCAGGGAGATGGAGATTTAAGTGAAAAAATAGCCTTCCGCAAACACAGTGGAAGAGTTCTGCTCCTTTGTTAAAGGTCTGCCTAGTTTACTCACAGTAAATCATGACAGTTTTATATCATAGATAAGCTCCAATAAATGACACAACAGATCCACGAATATTTACAAAATTTACTAATGAATAAAAATAACAATTAATGAATAAATTTAAATACAATAAAATAATTTAATGCTTTAGGTCACTACTTCACGTACAATTACTTTTAAACATCTGAACAGAAAAGTAGAGGCAAACAAGATGCTATTTAAATGACTGGCTTGCACAGCTGTGATCATGGATTGTGAGCATCCTGCTCGCTGCCTCCCCTACAACCCTTGATACTAACGGTAGAGTTAGTCTTCAGACTCCTCTGTCTTGTCCTCCTGAACAAGTAGGACTTTCACTGTAGGACCGGAATGTATTGTTATACTGTATGTACATAGAAGACTCAGGTGCAGATTTTTCAGGATTATATTTGCTATGGTGAAATGTAAAAAACTTGAATGTGGCTTCCTAGATTTTCAGTGTCTTGTCCTTTCCCATCTTTCCCATCTTCCATGTGAAATAGCCAGCACCACTAAGAGCCTCCCCAGATGGGTGGCACTGTTGTGCTGTCTTCAATCCACTTTGCCTATCATACACAGGGATTGTGGGAGGAAGAAAAAGCAATCTTTGACAATAAAGTATGGATACCCAAGAACAATGAGATGCAGGATTGCATCTGTTGTAAAGAAATCTCCACCTGTTTGAATGAAGTGAGCTTTTTCTTCTGGAAAGAATCACCATGGAGGGAGGAGAACATTCATGTGAAGAGCAACACAGGAGCAAGATCATGCTTGAAGCTTTCTGAAGAGGTCATCAGAAAGACTCTTAGTGACTATAAAGACCTTCAATATGCATGATGGTGATGGCTGCTTTGGGCTCATACAGTGCAGTCAAGAAATTGCTAGCCCTCCTAAAAAACATTTACAAAAAGGTGAATTTAGTAAATTCCTGTCAACAATGATGTGAACATTTAATTCCACAAAACATCTTCAAAAAGACAGGATGAACATTGATCCAAGAGTGCTCCACATCTTCTAGGTAAGTAGCATGACTATCAACAACATGTAGTATGCTACTGATGTCAATCTGCTGTCACGGATAACAGGGGTTTGCGGAGCTGTTTGTCACCTCCTACAGGACTAGTAAATGATCAGAGTTGCACGTCACTGTAAACAGGACAAAGGAAGAAAACTACTGTCAGCTTAAACTAGATAAGAGAATGTGGAAACCTTTAATTTCGTAGTAAGATGTGTGTTGTGTGAGGCAACAATTGCTCAGGAGGGGTCATTAGACACATAAATAAACAGAATATAAAAGAGATTAATTGGTTCGGGAAAAGCAAGCAAATGGAATAGGAAGGAGGCATTGCCTCATGTGTCAGGTTTCAGTCACATATTCAGAGATGCAGAACATGGGAGGAATTAGGGCTATTGACTGCTGGTCATGATTACAGGTGACAAGTATATGGTCCCTCCTGTGATAAGTGTCTGATTAACGGCATCAAATCTGGAAGATGATGCGGAGAAAGCTTTTCGTGAGCCGTTACCAGAGCATTCTCCAAAGCACAGGACTTACTGATAATAAGGGGTAGGAGAAGAATGCAGTAGTTTGTCTGTCGGGTTCTTGGAAAGCCTAGATGACAGTACTTGGATACTAGCTGTGCCTAGTGACGAGAGAGAGAAGGCTCTTCTGTAGGTGTTTAATCAGTAGGTGGGGACTGCTTGAGAAGGTTAAGACAAAAGGCAAACTGGGTGAGAATAATCATGAAAAATAGCATATATGACTTTTAAAAGAGCAAAGAGGAAAAATAGTAGACTTCACTAAGCCTAGAAATTTTAAGGTTAGATCTGTTGTAAGGAATGTCTAAGGAATTGAAGAATTAAAAAGTACTTAATTAAGAAGTGCCATGCAGAGGAAGCATAGGAAACACAGTAAGACGCTAGTGTGCCCATCTCAAAGACAGAAATATATGAAAAGCAGAAGGAAGCTCAGATTTTCAATGTGAAAGAAAAACATTAGACAGTGATAAAACGAGAAAGGTCAAGGCACAAAACAAGCTGCAGCAAACAAGGGACATCAGAAGTAACAGACAGATATTCTCTAACCATTTTATTATGAGAGGAAGAGTAAAGAAAGTGTTGGCCTGCAGTCCACTACAGGGAGAAAACCATTAAAGACAATTCCAGGACAGCTTTTACTATCAAACTTCACAAAAGAAAAAGCTAGTGGTTAGCGACAGAGGTAAAGGGTCAACCAAAAAGTGAGAAGGTGATCTAGGAAACATTCTTGATCAAATTAGCTGAAGATTTATAGCCTAAAGAACCAAAAACAATACTAAGGGAGAGATGTGATAACTGTCTTCAGGCACATAAAAAGCTGCAGCAAAAAGATCATAATTTGTTTATCACATTGATGTAAGCTTTCACGACTTAAACTGGAAGGAGAAAGACCCATTTTAGACACCAGGAAAATATTCCTCCCAGTAAAGAGCATGAGGAACTACAATAGCTTGGAGACTCTTGGGGGTGTCAGAGAATAAGTTAGACAAACATCTATCTAATATAAATGATCCTGCCTCGGTGAAGGGAGGACAGTAAGCTACCGGACTTCTTGACATCCACTCTGCCCTGTATTTGTACTAGCTTATGTTGAGGAATGATGGTTGTATAAAACCCAGTGGATTAGAGAAAGAATGCAAGGAAAGTCAAATTAATGCCCCTCCCTCACATTTTCCCCAGCTTCTCATGATGTTTTACCTTCTTTCCTTGTTACTGTATTTTCTCTCTGCAGTTGCTATGGGAAGCATCAACAAACAAGAGATATGGATTTACGATTAATCGTGTGTTTGACTGTACGCACAAGTAATTCCAATGATGCAGTGTGAGTATGCAGGAGTGTGCAGTGGGTCACACACCTGTGTCCTGCAGAATCAGGATTGCTGCTCTAGAGAGGAAAGACTGAAATTAACCATACGGAAAAACACTCCCCCATGCATAAGACGAAAGAAACAGGGGGAAAAAAAAATCTCCTAATTAGAGCTAGCTAACATTTTACATAGTCAAGATATTTTAAATGAAAAGGCTTTTTTCCTCTGAACTAGAAATGCTTGTTTCTGTTACGTTTAAATTTCTCAGTCTTCTCAAAATTACTCTAAATGAAAATGACACTGTTTAATTTCTTTTTTTTTTTTTTTTTTTTTTNAAGGGTTTAGATATATTCCCCAAATAACACAGTCTCTCAGTATAATTATGATAATCCTTTGTGTTTTTAAAACAGAAAAGAAATTTTATGTTCCTTAATTTAGACATTTTGGCCAACAATCTGAAGTAAACACAGGTTTGGCAGTTTAGGCCACCCACTCAGTTTTGAATATCCATAGCAGCAATTCTGTATTATTGTCCCTATATGTAAGATCTGTTATTTTTGCAGTCCAAATCACCTCAGTCTTGGGAAATGGAACTCTAATGCCAATTAGTCAATGATAAGACATCAGATCTGAACAACAACGAAGTGATTGCATTAGTTGATGTTCTTACATACTAAATGGACACAGGTTTTATTTTTAAATGTTATGAGTCCTTTATACTGTTTATGACTTTTCTTAAATCTCAACTGTAGGGTTCAGATTTTTCTTTATAATTTTGACTTCAACGAATGTTTTCAGATTCTTGAGAAGCCTTCCAAGGAAGTAGGGAAAGTCTGCAACTTTTGAAGGCCAGTTGGACTAAAAAATTTTCAGAGAAGGAAATTCTGTGCTTATAAACAGGTTAAATAGATACTATAAATGACTATTTTTCCATTCAGTACCACAATATCTTTCAAGGACAGCTTCAAATTTAAGTATTCCTGAACAATGCCAATGCCTGTTATGTTTTTATTGTCTTTCCCTTTTTATTCTCTTTCTTCTCCCTAGTGACAAGTGATAGGATGAGAGAAAATGGGTTCAAGTTAAGCCAGGCGAGGTTCAGGTTGGATATTAGGAAAAATTTTTTCACTGAAAGGGTTATCCAACATTGGAATAGGCTGCCCAGGGAGGTGGTGGATTCGCCATCCCTGGAGGTGTTTAAAAAAAGGGTAGACGTGGTACTTGGGGATATGGTTTAGAAGTGGTTTTGTCAGGTTAGGTTAATGGTTGGACTTGATGATCTTAAAGGTCCCTTCCAACCTCAACAATTCTATGATTCTATGATTCCATGCAGCATCCTGACAGGGTGAATCAGAATTGGAACTTCATTGTGCTGAGAATTGAGTATACAGAGAAAGATATACAACCCATAACTTGAAGAGTTTATGAAAGTTATAATCTGCTTCAAAATTTAGCAAGTGCATGTGTTGGATAGTAAAAGAGGGGCAGAGCAACCAGGTGACACTGCAAATTGGCAGTTCCTGAAACTGCTGCAACTCTTTTCAGTCACTGTGTTATATGAAACTTTGACCAAAAAGTCATTTTAATTTTATTGTACCAACAAGTCAAGCAACTGTGAATTGCAAATATGACTTTTTGGCCATCAAGGAGCTTTTTGTTAGCTATTCACTTTAGGAAAGATAATCAGGTATATGTTTCCAAGGTGTCAGGTGTCAGGTCTGTACTATCAAGATCTATCAGGTACATACTGTCAAGTTATCAAGATGTATTGGGAAAGATCTAGAATATGTTTTCTGCCTTCCATACACCTGACATATTGAAATGTGAGACCATCCTCCCTAAAGGGTATGTGGTATTAAGAAATTATTTGGATTGTATAAATAGCAAATGATAGCAAATGATAGCAAATGATGATACATGTTAAAATGAAAACGTGGATATTTTAAGCTGGTCTTTCGCAAAGGGCATGCAAATTTCTTGACATAGTGCATTCCATACAGAGCCAGCTGATCTACCCACACCTATGCAAATTCTATGCAATATGTGTGTGCTATTTGGAAATTATTGAAATCCTTTTTTGCTCTGCATCACTGAAATGGCTCAAGGATTTTTTTATTCTTTTTTTAGAGTAAGAAGGTACACGTTGTCTCTGACACAACCAAATCCCACTCAGATGCCACAGTTTATGGTTTTAGAGCTAAGACTCCTTTTGATACCACGCCTTTTGATACCACTCCTTGACATCACTTGATTTTCCTTGCCTAGGATGGTGGAGTGGCTTCTTCTCAGCTGCTGCCAAGCCTGGGTGGGAGAGGGGAGCAGGGACAGGACTAATGCTAAACCAGATGAAACTAGGCAGGTGGACATCCAGACTGTCAAACGGAAGAGATATTCCTGCAACAACTCCTCAACATGTTACATGTTGTCTCTACAGCTAACATGATGGATGCTCTGTCTTTTTACACTGGTGGGATGCAGCATAGAAAGCTGGAGACATATCTTCTAGTTCTGTCCATTAAGTAACCCACTATACCAAAAGTAACTTTCCAGTTATTGCCTCTGGACAAACTGTGATCACTGAAATGTCATCAGCCAGTAACAGTGAGTTGGGGAATGCGGCTTTAGGATCCCTGTGAAAACTGCCTGGAATATGCAGCACACGTTTCTAAACCACTTGTTCTAAGATTAGACAAAATGCTAACAGATACAGTACACAACAAAAATAGAGTCCCCACCCTCCCTTTTGTAAACAGTTCCACTTATTTTCTAAATTGAAAACGCAGCAGTATCTTGGGATCAGTTGAGCTGATTTCTTTTTCTCTAAAGTCCCTCCCCCTTCAATCCATAGCTAAAGCTATTACAGTTAATGAGTACAATTATTAANTTCATTAAGCTGTAGACTGGTCTTTTTTTGTTATGCAAAAATCTGTTTGCAGGCCACATAATGATGATGAAAACTGCTGTTCTGCCCACCTGTAATCACTCTCCTGCCAAAAATCTGACCTATAGCATTTGAGAATATATTTGAGAATTTTTCTCCACCTGTGTAGGAGTTTGTGGACTGAGTGGCTGTCTTTAATTTTCTTTTCATTGTATTTCTCTGCTCTTTCAGGTTTTTTTTTTCTATATCTTAAAAGCTCTAAAAATATTAAAGGGTCCTCATGCTCTTCTGCAAAGTGCTGCCAGTCTTGCAAAGGTAAATTTGTTTGGTTAATATCGGGGGGGGGTGTGGAATTGCTTTTGGCGAGCAGCTGTAAATTGTTGCATTTTGATGAGTTCATTTTATAATAACTGTGTATGCAATGAATGGAGATTCTTGTCTTGCTGCCTGTCTTTTTTTAGATTACAATTCCTCATCTTTGTCTTCCTTTCCATGCATATTATAAAGATAAATGAATTTAAGGGTAATTCAAAGGAAAGAAATGAACTGATTATTTTTAGGCAGTATGACACACTGTTTTCTACAAGATGATATCCAGAAGAAGTAGCTATGCAGTGAATTTGGCAGATACCTTGCACAGGGGATTACTGGTACTAATTACTTGCAGAGTACCCAAACTTCCCCAAGCTGAGAAAGGTTGTGATGGCAACTTGAGAGATTGGTAGCCTATAGCAACATCTAATTTGCATGAAAACAGAGAGTTTTGCAGCTGTCTGCATCTGTAGTTCAGAGCTGCAAAGCAATTCAGCCTGACTGTAGGCTGGTCTACAATAAAATATAGTTTCCAATGTGTGATGCCCCTTCTTCATGCTTGCAAGCTCTCGTAGCTAATCAGACTGACTGGAGGAAGTTATATCCATACATATAAATTGTATGGGCTGTCCCCTAAATTGAACAGATATTTCACTGAATGTTACCCCCTAAAAGAGCAAGGATATTCAACTTGCACGGTATGCTCTCTTGATTTCCAAATAATTCTTTAGTGAGGAGAAGGTAAATATTTGACATATTACCAGGAAGAAAGGCATTTTGGATGCCTAGACAACTTTATAAGGTCTTAAAAGTTGTTTTTCCTAAGGTATAGTGTAAAACTGCTAAAATTTAAGCCCCTCACTTTTTTACTGCCTTTACTTTAGAACAACCATTTGCATGGACTTTCATGTTTATCTAGACTAAACAAACCCAGCTCTTTCCAACTTTCTTCTCAAGAGCTGTTTTATAAACCTGCTGTCATTCTGGGTCTCATTCTTCCTGAAAATGCCCAGCTGGTCCTTGTCTCTGCAGACTTAGTGCTACCTTGGGATGCTCTGAAAGCTCTGATGAAGTGTCAAGGTTGTCACCAAGGTGCAGGTGCCAATGAACACCAAAATGAGAGCTCTGCAGACTAAATGTGGACTCTCCTGTTGTGATCTGCTTAGACATAGATATGTCCTATCCCAGGCTGGGGACCCTTTCATGCTTGTCCACATTCCCACACTGAAGTCAGCAGGTAGTTCCCATACTATCCCCATCCTTCTCCCTGCAGCTGCCAGAAGGAACCACTAAGTCTTTAATAATCACAGAATCATAGTTTGGGTTGAAAGGGACCTTTAAAGGTCAGCTAGTCCAACCCCCCCTCCAATGAGCAGGAAAATCTTCGACTAGATCAGGTTGCTCAGAGCCCTGTCCAACCTGACCTTGGATGTTTCCAGGGATGGGGCACCTACCACCTCTCTGGGCAACCTGTGCCAGTGTTTCACCACTCGTATTGTAAAAAAATTCTTCCTTGTATCTAGTCTAAATCTTCCCTCTTTTCAGTTTAAAGCCATTACCCCTTGTCCTGTTGCAACAGGCCCTGCTAAAAAGTTTGTCCCTGTCTTTCTTATAAACCCTCTTTAAGTACTGAAAGGCCACAATAAGGTTTCCCTGGAGCCTTCTCTTCTGCAGGCTGAACAACACTAGTTCTTTCGTCCTGTCCTCATAGGGGAGCTGATCCACCCTTGGTGTTTTGATCATTTTCATGGCCCTCCTTTGGACCTACTCCAATAGGTCCATTTCTTTCCTGTGCTGAGGGCTCCAGAGCTGGAGGCAGTACTCCAGGAGGGGTCTCACCAGAGCAGAGTAGAGGGGCAGAATCACCTCCCTCTACCTGCTGGCCACTCCTCTTTTAAGGGGGTGGGAAGAGGAAGAAAGCTTGATGAAGTTTCGGGGATCTTATCAATACTTACAAATACTTAAAGGGAGACTACCAGTGGGATGGGAACAGGTTTTTTTCAGTGGTGCCCATTGACAGAACAAGAGGTAATGGGCACAAACTTGAACATAGGAAGTTCCATCTAAACATGGGGAGGGACTTCTTTACTTTGAGGGTGGCAGAACACTGGCACAGGCTCTCCAGAGAGGTGGTGGAGTCTCCCACTCTGGAGACATTAAAACCCATCCTGTGTAACCTGCTGTAGGTGACCCTGCTCTGGCAGGGGGGTTGGACTGGATGATCTCCAGAGGTCCCTTCCAACCCTGACCATTCTGTGATTCTGTGAATGGTTTCTTTTCATGGTGACATGCTGGGAAAAAAGGAGCAGGAACAATTTTTTCAGGTTTCACATTAGATAAGGACTGCCAAAAGAGGGAGTATAAGCAAAGGAAGGAGTGTGTGCTGTCAAAAAACCTAAAATTTATTTGGGAATTGACCATCAGACGTCAGAACTTCTCCCATCACTGCTTTGTTATAGGGTGGAAAGATTACTCCACATCCTTGAAGTATATTTTCCAGCTGTGGCAGCAGCTTTTCTTTTCAACAATGTTCATGCTGTTGACTCATATTTATAATTCACTCTAAGCTCCTCAAACTGCAAACTTCTCATAATGACAGCCAAAAAACACCAGTTACATAATGTCAGCAACAGCAGAAATTCAGGAAAGAAAAAAAAATGGTTGATCTTTAAAACATTTCAATCAAATATGTATTTGTACTGTGAAAATACTGATTTTTATCTTTCTCAGAATGCCTGACTTTGGTATAGCTTCTCAGGCACTAAAATGTAATGTATAATGCAATGTAGTGTTATGTACCTACTTAGCCTGTATAAGCAAACACAAAAAAAGTCATGTACAGAAACCAGATCTTGGCAGAAATGATAAGCAAAACCATACTGTCTTGAAACACTGTCACAAAGCTATTTTCTGTACATGCCATCCACCTCGAATAGAAACATCTCTGGGATGACTCTGAATGGAGGAGGGTGCTCTGCTCTACAGCAGCACAATATGGCCATAAATATAAGGCAATGCTATTTTTCTACTCACAATTGACTTCGCTTGCATTGATTGAGAGGATTTTTCACTATATCAAGTCCACCATGAGAAAAATAGCTTATCCTGAATCAGAATTATCTTGTATAAAGGATTTTCTGGGGCTGCCAGTAATGGAATGATTCTCCATTAGACATCCAAACACCAATTTTATGGATATGTGACAACAATCTTTATGATAAATTCAAACATAGTCATATGAATGAACAGATAAATGAAATAGCCTTACTACTTAAAAAATATTTCAGAATTGGTTAAAAAAAATAGTTTAAGAAACCATTCACTTACTTGACATAAAATGTCATACACATAAACATATGTATCTACATATATGTATGTTATCTATATATGTATACATAAATATATATTTATTTCCTAGGAGTATATATTTACAACATTTTTAGCAGTAACATGTAATAGAAAATCTCACATCTGTACACCAGCTATTACATTCTTTTTTGTATATATTTGTGAAATTATTAAACCTATTATACCACTATGAAATGTAATTCAAAACAACGCTTGAGATGTTGCAACTTATTGTTTCTGTAGAAGAATACTTTTAATCATAAACAAGGAAACAGTATGAGTAAATCAGTAATTATGGACATATCTAGATATTCTAAGGAGGTGCAAAAATTAAACAAAGTGAATTAAAAAGAGACCACAAAATTAACTTTAAGGAAACATAAATACATGTCATATTTCAGCAGTTACTTTTAAAAATAATGCATGTATTAATACTAAACCTTTTTACTTTGGAGACATTTTGTCTGCTTATGACTAATCAGAAACTTTGGGGTGAATCTTTATGTTGTGCTCACACATAAACAATTTGAACATGGAACAAAAAGGTGAGGGTGATACGTTAACAATATTATTTGTATTTTTAGTCCCTATTTTAAAAACTTACATACCTAGAAAACTTCCATTGGTCTAATAGCACAGAGTTAAGCAGACTCTAACTTTTTTACAAGTCTTAAATCTCCAGACTTCAGTGTATACCCTACAGTAAATCTAGAGAGACTAATACAAAATTTGTAGTTTTTCAATGGATAGCAAATTCTGTGTGTGAAAAGATTTTAAAATGACAGATGTTATGTAGGGTTTTTTCAGAGAAAGAAAAAGTAATTTCAAGCTGATAATTGTAATAATTAGCACACATTTAATTAATCAAAAATACAAAGAAATTAATATTCACGGTCCCCCAGGGAATCAGTAATTTCAGTAATTTTTTTAATATCCTGTTCAGCAAACTGAGCCAGATATAACAAAGGAAACCAAGTCAGGCCTAGACTAATGACCCAAGCAGGGTAAATACACTGAAATCCTCCTGCTGAAATCAGCTGAAGCTTTGCCACTGACATCAGTCAGGACTGCCTTCCTAGCTCTGTGCTCAGATCAAGACATATCCTTCTAATTAATTCAGTGCCTGCCTTCAGATAATATAATGTGTGATGGCTAGCTCATCCCTTGCACTCATGTCGGTATTACCCGTAGATATCCACAGAATTGAATTATAGAACAGCTTTATAAGCCCTTCATCTTCTAAAACTCAGTTTGGAATAACTCAGGTGTCATAAGGTATAAACACGAAGTTCTTTCAGTCGACCATTTGCAGAGGTAGACTCACACTTTAATGATTATCAGAGGAACATCACTAGGAAAGTTCATTGTCATCAGAAGGAAGAAACTGTGTCAAAGACCTTGCAGCCTGACCATTTCATCATTTGCTCTACGGCATTCAAAGCCAGCTTCTTCTTGAAAACAGTGTGCCATAATAAATGTGCTGAAACGAGAGAGCTAATCTATAATCTGTACATCACAAGATTTGAGAAGTCTGGACTGAAGGATGCTTTGCTGCAGCAAACCACAAATCTCTTACGAGGCTCAGAGCAGGTCAACACAGGAGTACCGTCACATCTTGGTGGCACAAAATGTTGAGAAAAAGAATGATTTCCTTTGCTGTATTTCTTTTGCTGAAGCAGCTTGTATTTCTCATTTCCACAGAAAACAGATTTAGAAGCATCATTTTCAAAAGACAATGCATGTCTATGCACTCAACTAATTTTAAGTCAACTACCTGAGTTGGCCAGTGCTTGTACTTAGACATTTTCAGGAAGTGACCATAATTCCCAGTCAGGCATTGCCTTGAGTTCTGTGTTGACATCTACACAAACATGACAGATTTAGTACCATANGCCAGTGCTTGTACTTAGACATTTTAAGTAAGTGACCATAATTCCCACAGTCAGGCATTGCCTTGAATTCTGTGTTGACATCTACACAAACATGACAGATTTAGTACCATAAATACACAGAGATTGTTTTACTATACCCAAACCCAAGCTCACCAAACCCTGCATTCTCTCCGTGATGGCGTTCAATAAAAAATTCTTATATTCAGTCAAAACTCAAAGCAGAATTTGAATGAGTTTAGCAAACACCAGTTCACACGTTCTACCATTTTAATAGGTGAGGATTTGTCAGTAACAGAAAGCAATAGAAGTCTGATCTGAAGTGCTCTTTAGGCGTAAGGGCTCATTCCAATTTGGATGAGTGTAAGTCGTACAACTTTTTCCTAAATCATTTCCAAAACAAAGGAGTACAGGAAATCTTAAAAAAAAAAATGCAGCCAGTGGCTGCTTTGCCATCTTTTGGTATGTCACAAAAAAACCCTGAACTTCTCTCAGCATAAATATTGCTGAGATTTCTTTAAGCTGCAATGACCCGTGTGGAGGAGGAATTTTAAAATATTGTGAGAGCACTCACAGATACAAAGACCAGAAGAAGCTATTAGATCAGGACCATTACGTTTTGCTTAGTTTCTCTGCTCAAGTGGGCCTGATTCTCACTGAGCAGCACTTTTATGACTCATTTATTGTAGTGAGTTGGCAGAGATTGGCTTTAACAAAAATAAGAATGAGACTCAGGGGTGATTTGCACACCAGGTGTGTTATTGCCTCTTGCCTTGCATAAGAAATTTGCTTAAAAATGCAAGTACCCAATGTATAAAGGTGAAAACAGATGCAATCCAGAATATACTTGAGAGAAAAAAACATAAAAATGTGATGAGATGATCACACTTTAAGTAAAAATGTGTCATTTAACACAAATATCTGTATCTAACTATACGTCTGCAAAGAAGAAAGGATTAGGATAGGACTCTCAACCTACTTTGGGTGAAACTACTGAAAACAGTGTTTATACTCATGCAAAGCCCTTAAGACATCATAATCAGGGCTTAGGTTTCAGAACTGTGGCTATGGTTACCAACAAGGAATACCACATGTGAAATTTATCAGCACCTCTGTGTGTGTCTCTGTAAACATAGGTCTATCACTAAAACTACACACTCATCTGCAGATATGGAGATACTGTTTGGCAGTTTTTTGGCTATAACTCTGGTAGAAAAGGCTTTGAAAAGAAATGAGTGTTAATGGCCCATAGGAAAAAAAATAATAGCGTGTCAGTGTTATCTGGAAAACTTAAATATCTGTTGTATAGTACAATAACACAACAGGTTGTTATTTGACAAGATCTTTCAAAAATTGTATTGCAAAACGCATTCTAGAATTAAATTTTAGAGAGATGCACATGGATGACAAATTTTAGGAAATAGTGATGCAAAAGCAAAACATGATTCTTTTTTGTAAAATAAATTATAACTTTATGAAGTACATACTCCTCTGTATTGCAACCATATTTCACAGAGGTTGTTTGATAAGTGACATTTTAGAAGTACCTTGTTAACATTTCAAAGTGATACGCAAGACATAGTGCAAGGCAGAATGATTCCATCTGGAATTTCTTATTGCTTTCCTTGCTGTATCCAGGCCTTTGATGTCCTAAACCAATGATAAGTTATGATAATAAAACATAACCTATCATGATTTATCAGTTAATACACAGCAATTCCTTTCTTTGTGACAGCTGGATAATTGAAAGGTCTTCAACTAAAATGGTAAATTATGTGGCTCACATATGCTAATATATTTTCTAGCTATTCCTCGGTAAATGCACAATAATTGTAGGGACAGATCCCTCGTTTAAAATGTTGTATACACATTTCCATTTAACATCCTTTCATTCAGNACATATGCTAATATATTTTCTAGCTATTCCTCGGTAAATGGCACAATAATTGTAGGGACAGATCCCTTGTCTAAAATGTTGTATACACATTTCCATTTAACATCCTTTCATTCAGGTTTCATACTGAAGTCAAAGGCAAGACTCTTAATGACTTCAACTGTTTATCACTAGCTTCATGGGCAACACAAACACTGTTTATTGCTGGGAGTAGTTTAATGAATTTATCTGTTAGAGTGTATTTGAACCAAACCCTAATCTGAATACTCCAGGTACTGGATAATTGATTCCACATTTTATGGACAGAGTACATATTTCAGAAATTTGATTGGCATTGGTCAGCATGAACTAAGAGCAACACAGATGATACATATATGCATTGTTTTTCTATATCTTAATTTTTTAATTCCATAATTTAGATCCATAATTTAGATCCATAATTTAGTTCCCTAATTTAGTTACCTAATTTTAGTTCAATGCCTACAACAGTCCAGATGTTTCATAAAAGTTTATGGGAACATTTCTCTAACAATACAAATACCGAGGAAAACAAATTTGTTTGTCAAATGAAAAAAAAATAATCTTTCAAAGCCAGACACAATATAATGTGCTGAATCCATATGCATGTTGCCAAGGAACAGTTTATAAAGAAGTAAATGTAAATATAAAAGGACATATGAGATCGATAGCATAGCAGATGACTAAGCCATGTTGAACATTGAACGTACTTTCTTGAGTGAGAACGTTAAGAGATATTCTTCTGTTCCACTGGCATAAAAGAGATATTAATTAAGGGCATAAACTCGCTTTCCTAACTATAAGAATAATGAGAAAAAGTAAAGTGAGAAATGACTATGAAAAAGGATAAAATTAGTAAGGTTATAGTGCCTAAGTGATTTTGGAGCACAAAACCAAGTAAGTGTCATGGGAACTTTTGGTCACGATGGCAAGTCTCAATAGCAGCTCAGAAGTGTTATGTTATTTAAAAATTGGGAAATAGGCTGGCAGAAGCCCTATTTTAAACAGAATTATGGTTAAAAAAAACCCCACAACAACCTTTTAAAATGGCTTATTTTGCTAATTCTGCTTCCACATCTTTTCTGCCATGATCTAATGTTAAATCACTTGGAGTCTTCAGAAGTACCTAACAATAGTAAATCAATGGACTTACTTGACCTTCTCAAAGAAAACACATACGAACTTTTAAAAAATGTTCCATATAGTCCAATTCTGCTCTCACTGAAGTCAATACTAACATTTTCAGTGACCTCAAAAGGAGCGGAGGAAACAAAGCAATGCGAAGAAAAAAAAAATAGAAAAGAAAGTCTTCCTAATTGTCCACCTTCAGGGTCATTTAAAAGTTTGCATTCATTTTCATTTCATAGTCTATTGGTATATGTTTTCTGGGCCATTTAATCCCATTTTTGCAGCAAAGGTGGTGTGGCTTTTCTTACCAGCTAACCCTTTGAGCAAATCTCTGGCTCACAGTAGCAAACCTGTTAGTCAAGATATTTGAAATGCTTTTATTGATCTTTTGAATGCAACTTTGTGATACTTAAATAAAAACTGATAATTTCAGCTGAGTATTTTCTTTATTTTTAAATGTATGTTGTTTAAATAATATTTACTGTAATGTCACAGTTCTTTTATTTACTTCCTTATTTATTCCCCATTAAAGATTGTCCTGCTTATTCTTAAAAAAACAGAATAAGTTGACTTATTTTCTTTGTCAATCTCCAATCTCAGACAGAAGTCTGAGCACCTAAACAAAGAATGCCAGATTATCATTGGATGATATTTCTTAATGCTCTTGTATTCATCATCCTGGCGTGAATATTTCTTTATGTTACTTAATAAAATGAAACAAATATTCGTCATCAGAACTCTTTTGGCATTCACTTTCCTACAAGTAACATGTTGATACTGTTTTCTAATAAAACCCTGCCTGAAGCAATTTATTAATTGGACTAGAAAGTGTAAATGGACATGACTAAACAGTTTGATGGTTAGACCATTAAGCTGGGAGATGGGGGATTTAGAGAACATTTTGGTAATTTCTATGTAGAAGAACAGAATTAGCGAGGAGACTGAAAGACAAGCAGCTCAGAATAATTTCTGAGGAAATTCCTGACAGCTCAGCTCAATTTCTATCCTGACTGGGCAGAGAGAGGAGCTGAACACACTTTCCAGGAAGGGTCTGCAAGTTGGACATGGAGGAGTGTGGCACGACCACAGCCTCATGAATACTGGTTTGTTACAGGTGAAATGGCTGTGGCTTTCTACTACAAATGATTATTTAGCATGTTTCCACAGAGATAAAGTCCCTTATTATTAGGTTATCAATCTGTGCATCCCCTTCCCCTCGGTGATATCTGTTGGCCGCTGTCAAGCAAGTACAACAGACCCATAGCGGTCTCAAAGATATGACGTTTGGACACACATTGTGAAAGGCAGCTGTCGGAGAGAGGACAGCAGACATTTGTTCTGAATATACTATGGAATGAAACACCATTACCTGAGCTGCTTATGCGATCCGTGAGGGGGTAGTTACCCAGAGCTAACCACAGTGTTTGCTGACACTTGCCCAGCCAAGAATACATATTCGTAGGAAAACTTGCTTCTCTAGTGCAGTGGGACAGAAATTCAGCAAAGTATTGTTGTATTCGTGTTGGGGGAGGGGGCGGGGGGATCATTTTCTTGGGGGTTTGGTAGGGACAGGAAAGACAAGAGGGGAATGCTGTTCGGCAAATGAGGAAAAAAAGCTCAGCTGGAAAAAATACGGTGTTCGAAAAGATAGAGGTATGTAGTAGGGGCAGAACCACAGTTCACCTTTTGAAGATGGGTAGAGAGAGACCACGGTGTGTGGACTGCATGGTACCCAGCCATGAGTGACAGTTGGAAACACGGCCACTTCGTTCTCCAAGACAGAAATGCCAGAAGTGGATAGAAGTGATTTAGACACAGTAGTTGTGGTGCATGAGGTAAAATTAGGTCTAGATGGCAAACATGGCCAGTAAAGGCAGAGTGTTGGTGTAAGAAAACAGCAATAACTTTGGGCCTGAATATAGCAGCAGAACACCATTTTTCTTAAATGATCAGGCTATATGCTGCATCACTTCTCTCTTTTTTACCTCTCCCAGTAAATGAAACTGTATATAAGCAATAAAGCATGAGAAAGTCTAAAATAAGTGTGCAATTAATACTGTGACAAACAAAAGACCAGTCATTGCAGATGTAGAATTTTTCAGGAAAGAACCTGGTGATATACAGACACCAGTTTGAATTCAGTTCCTCCACAGTGTGTATGTGGATTAAGTTGCGTGGGAAAGGCTTTATAATTTGGGAGGGAATACCCTAATACAAAATACTATCAATTACAAAGTGCGATCACAACTGAGGTCATCATGCAGATGGCTCCCCCTAATGTTCAGTCCAATGATGTCATGAACAAGCAGCCACTCCTCCTGCAGATTACACAAATATTTGGGTTTTTTTTTTCTCTGTTTCTGACAATAAAACAGAGCATCCATAAGGCTGGAATAGTCTAGGACGTTACAACTGCCTGTCTACTCACACGGCATTAGTGTAACAAGGGGTGTGAACTATAATTCCAATGAAGCAAAAAATAAAGCAACTTGTGCTGATAATTTCACAGCTCTCAAAAGTTTTGAAACTTGTCAATCTCCTATGCTTGATATTTAAATAGGACTAGCTTGTCACTGTATTTTGTGACATTTGATGTTTTTATTTTGAGCTCATATTCTTAAAATCTCTGCTATGCTGTGGACCATCCAGCCTTATATACATCTGGAAGACTGAGATTCTAATTAGTTTTAGTGGGATAATACATTTGATACCTTCAATGAGACTGGTAATTAGTGATAGTGATGATCAGAGTACACTTAGGATTTGGGAACTTAAGTCTGAAGTCTTTGTGAGCTAAGAACCCCAGATTCACGCTTGTCTGTATTTGTCACACTTCTATATTTATATCCATCTATATTTTTATAAGTGTTTTAACCACTTGAATAGCTCATAAAAAAGAAAGATGAAGAAGAGATGTGGGGAGATGAAGAAACAAAACTGCCTTCAGGAAAAAAAAGAAGTCAGAAGTCCTTTTCTAGTAATATCTTGTTTCAAAATAGGCTTAGCAGCTGGGGTCTGACACAGATAAAGATTTCTTGCATTTTGAAATTTTGTAACCCAGACTGCTTTCTAAAGGTCTGTCAAAAGGACTGTAAAGGAAATTTAAGTACTTTAAGTGAGGATTGCCCAACTCAGAAAGACTTCTAAAATATAAGCAGTACCTTAGCTAAGGTGCCTATATTAGTCACAGAAAATTTAGACTGATAAAACAGTTTTTGAAATAGGTTGGTGTTATTCTGAAATCGAGGTGTCTATGTGAGCAGGAAGAATTAGGCAACAAGAATTAAAAAAAAACCCTGACAAGACAAATAAACATAGTTCCTAAAAATAAAAATATAACTTTAATTCATAAGGAAAAAAAATCTTAATTCTCTGAAATTCATGAGAAAAAAAGCAAAAGAATGCCAAGTTTCCATACTCAGTGCAATTAAAAGTGCCAAAGATTTCTATTGCTTTTAAATTACAAAAATGAAGAAAATGTTAATGTGATGAACTATTACAAAAAAGATGGAAGAAAAAAAGACATGACATTACATGAATAGATGTTATTTTCCTAATCTAGNCTATTGCTTTTAAATTACAAAAATGAAGAAAATGTTCATGTGATGAACTATTACAAAAAAATGGAAGAAAAAAAGACATGACATTACATGAATAGATGTTATTTTCCTAATCTAGGGCAGTGGTTCCCAAACCATGAAGTATGAGCCCAATACATGGACGCAACCCAAACTAATAAATTCTCCTGATGTACACTCTCTCAGTGGGATCTATTCTGGCTGATATGAAATCTGGCTTATAAAAATTGGGAATTATTGATCCAGAACATTACATGTACAACATCCCCATGTTACTCAGAAAGCTGTACTTACTTTTGCCGTAGCATCAACATTCTCTGGCAAAATAAATTAGAAGTTAAATTGCTAAGAAACTTCTGACAGCAAAATAAAACATAAGGCTTTGATCACAGCTAGTGTGATAGGGAAAAGACAGAGGGCATCTGGAATGTAGGGGAGGTTTTATTTGATTCTCTTCTCTTCACGGCTTTCTTGGTGTTTTCCAGCAGATTGCTGTCAACTGTCTTGGGACACTTTCATGGGACTGTGTTTGGCAGCAAAGACTTGGATCATTCCCTGAACAAAATTAACATTGTAAGATATAGTTTTTACTCAGCCAACGAAACTAATACAACCAACAACATTTTATGCTCCTAGGTCTCTGATTTGGCTCAAAGCACAGCACTGCCAGTGGCTCATAGAAAGACAGCAGAGAATTCTCTTTTCATTTTAATTTAGGGTTTGCTGATCTTCAAAGTATTTCTGCAGGGAAGGAGGTCTTGGCTGTAAAAGCACGCAGACAAAAGTGAATTTAATAATGGAGCAAGAGTGCATCCGCAGTGCCAAACTGAAAAAATAGAACTTAAGAACTGTCGAACCTGGAATTTAACGACATATGTAGCATAAATGAAAAAAGGAAGAAAGCAATAACTGAAGGCTGCAACCACAGAAAACAATAGAAAAAAGAAGAAAACCAAGAGTATTTACAGTGAAAGTATAAGACAATGACTGCTGTTCGTTCTATGAGAGAGGGATAATTTTTCCTTTACTTTATTCTCTAGGTTGCTTGTAACTGCCAAATGACAACCGTAAAATATTCAAGCAAAAAGGCAGCAGTGGTGCCAACTCCAAATCTAAAAGGCAACATTACAGAAGTACTATTTACATTAGCAAATATATTGGGGGGGGGGGAAGGTGTTCAAGAAATGGAGGGTTTGGATGGCTAATTGGTCATTGAGCATCCTTCAAGTGCCAAACTTTTTTGTTTCACCTACCTTTAACATCATGTCTTTTACTAATATTTGTTGCTTTTGCAATAGCCATCTATTCTGCCATGAAACATCATGGTGCCGTCATGCCCTCTCTTTGATCTGGTGCCATCTCTTTGATCCAGTGCCCTTTCCCAACAGAACGTGTCAGGTTTTGCATGACACATTTTGTTTTCATTGTTCCTTGATGTTTTCTTGATCTAGTAGCACATTAAGAAGCCCAAGGTATTAAAATGGATCTCTCAGTGATGCTGGACTTTCATCAGATTTGGGAAATACTTGGACTTGAGAATGTATAATGAAGCAGCTGTTCTTTTTGGTGTTTTTTTTTTTTTTNTTCCAAAGATTCATTCTTGAAAGACAAAGATTTCTACCAACCCACAGGTGTGCTGTGTAAGATGCTGATTCATTAGAACCAGCTGCAAAAGTACTGTGGATTTGATTTAGATGTCTTTTATAAACCAATTGTAATTCCATTAATCTGTTTTAAATTGAAGGGTAATTAGAATTACCTACTTTATTATAACTTAATTCAGAGTATGCGAACTAAACTTCTTGTCCTAGTATTTTATAATAATAAAATAATAAATAATAAAATAATATAAATATATATATAATAAAATGTTAATTTTATTCTATCCTCTGAAACATTTACTGTAGCTGGATAGAGTGATGGATGGTGCAAATCATTAAGTGAACCTGAATAATATACCTTCTGTATACAGCAATGTGTTTTGAGAACTTAAATAAAATATTTAGCAGAAGTTCATTTACTTTTTCTTTTTAATCTAAAAAAAAGGCAAAAGGGATCCACATGGAAGTGTGTAGACCTCACTTCCATTGAAATAGATATAATGGAGTAAAGCTCTGTCTTATTTTATCAAAAGATTTGAGATTCTGTGAACTTTGTGACAGACATAATTTTCTCTCCTGTCTCTTTAAAGACAGACAGTCCTATTGGTTTGTGTTTTGTTGTAGGGTACAGTGAAGTGTCAGTTCATGACTGTGGCCTCTAAGGCATGAAATAATTAATAGCTGCCTAGAGTATTAAACAGTGTGACTCCAACCTTCTATGAGATAAATTCAGAAATATCTTTAATTTCTGCATTTCTGCCTAAGTTAGTTTTGCTCTTGTCTTATTTTATGTGAGTAGAAGTAGATCCAGAAAGGAACTTTATGAAGAACTACTCGCTATAAACAAAGAAGAAGGCTGGTCCCTACCTTCATCTTTTGTATAATGACTATTTCACACAAACTACAACTTCAGTCCTGTCAGTAGAGACAAAATCCCAGCCAACATATCAACAGGTACTCTTTTCACTGAGAGCTTAACATTCTCTTCCCATCCCAGCAGAGCCTACTTCCCAGGATGTACACCAGGCTGGACGAAAGAGATGTGATGAATTCCTCTTAACATTTTTTTCAAATTAACTTCAGTTTAGGGTGTTTTCTTCAGAAGCACAAGTCCAGTCTCCCTTGGACTGCGGAGAGCCCAGGAGGCAAGCTTCCTCTCTCTTGATCAAGTGCTGTAAACATTAAGCTATTACATGAAGGGTAAGTGTTGTCTCTGACTCCCTGCCTCAGCAGAAGTGGTAATGGCGACTGTTTTTGGGGGAATCAATCCTGTAAATGGTACATTTTCTATGGCACATTCCCTAATTAAACCTGTAAGAGGATTGAGACACATGAATGTCTAGCTTGCAAATCCCTGTTTGGGCATGGGATCATAGAACCATAGAACTGTCCAGGTCAGAACGGAACTTTAAGGTCATAGAGTCCTATCATTAACGTAACACTGCCAAAACCACCCCTAAACCATGTCCCTAAGCACCACGCCTACCCATCTTTTAAATACCTCCAGGGATGGTGATCCAACCACTTCCCTGAGCAGTCTGTTCCAATGTTCGATAACGCTTTTTGTGAAGAAAATTTTCCTGATATCCATTCTAAACCTCCCCTGGTGCAACCTGGCTCCATTTCCTCTTGTCCTATTGCTTATTACGTCGGAGAAGACACCAACCCTCACCTTGCTATACCTCCTTTCATATTATGACTGTGTTCAGATTGATAGAAGTGGAACGATATGCCCTTGATAAGCCTAATGGCACGGACATGGATCTCTCCCACGTCCCAGGAACACACAGGACAGCAAGGCGAGTAGCAAGTGCTTAACTCTGCTTGCACCCCCTTGAGACCCAAAGGACTTCAGTTGGTTTGAAGTCACAGGAACCATTGTGCAATAGGACAAGACCAGAATAAAGGTAATGAAGAGAATATTGCCTGGTCTCTGTACATAGATAAGGATGATTATAACTTAAGACTCTGATTCACTCTTATTTTGGGCTTCTCCATGCTACTCTGCTGGTATTTAGGGGCCTTTCTTACACAGTTTAATTAACTGATTTAATCAAATCTGGTAGGATTCCTCCTGTGAAAAGCAGTCTGTAATCAACATAAAACCATCACACCAGGTCTGTTTTGTCTTCCATTTTGACCATATGGAGGGACACAGTGAGCAATAAAAAAGAAAGAATAAGGTCAACTACTGCAAAAAAGACCAAATACATTATTAAGTAAGCAATTATGCCTGGGGAGCAAGAATAGAGCTAAAACCAACGCTCAGATTGGAGCTGTGCACCCGGGAAATTCAAACAGCTAGTGTGATCTGAAGTCCTCGTAGTCAGTTCGGCTCCATTTCACTCGATACTTCTGAAAACTGCAGTATGAAACATATTCATCATTACTAGGGTTTGATTCAGCTAATTCTCAAACGTGAGGAAACCTGGATTTACATCTCTGTGCAACGTAGCAGGAATCTCATTAATTTTACTGTTGAAGATTTCACCTCAGATGTGAATGAGCCTGTGACATTCACCAGGCCCGTGAAATATAGTCACAGGTAAACGCCTGTTGTCAGACAAGCAAAATAACTACCATAGAATCTGTGATTTGTACTCAGATTTCTTTAGTCTTCCGTGTACAGTGACATGATGTAGCAAGTTAAGATCCCACCCTGATTCAATTATCGGACTTGCAGTCTCAGTCTGGAAGCAAAGTGTTAGGGTTGTAAAGTAAACAGCGGTTTTAAGGAATGTCCCATTTACTGCAGGCACTGACTACAATGCCTGGCCAGACGCTCAAAAATGAGCAGTGACAGCACGTGTTGCTGGAAGCACTAGAGTAAGGATGGTGTTACAAGTTGATTGTTACAAAAAGAGCATCAGGATGAGAAAAGAGCAATGCTGATTGAAATCAGTGTCACATACTTCCAGAATAGCCCATTCCAAAATAAGGCTACTTAAGCTGCCACTACAAATGAAGCAACAAGAGCTAAAAACAGAGAGCAGAAACTGCAAGGTATATACGAGACATCCTTCTCAAGGACAACTCACCATGTAGTGAGTATGGTAAGGAATACTTTGAGATGGAGACATGCCACTCATGCTTTGGGCAAAAAGCAGGGAAAGATAAAGAGGGTTCCTACTCAGGCTCCTGGAAAAAGAAAAGAAATATGTCCCAGCTCAAAGAAAGTAGCGGAATAACACTTAACTGTATTGCTTAGCAGGTTGGTAAGCAGCACTTTCAGAGGCATAGAGCAGTCATTGGGCTAAACCAGTAATTCTGTGAACTGGTAGGAGAAGACTGTGCTAGCCAGAGTGCAGTCCCCAAACCCCTGTTACTTGCCTGGTGGCAGTGCACAAGAATCCCAGAAATGGTCCAGGGCTGTGGTATACTAAGTCCTACACAACTGGCAAATAAAAATAAAGCCCTTGACTCAAAGCATCTATGACAGGAGGAGAGAAGATTTTTGAAAAGGTGAGAAAATAGTTAGAGGGGCTCTGACTTGCTGGGTCAGAACGGGTAGTGACGCAGGATTGCCACTGCGTGTGCAATCCCTTCCCAGACATGGGTTTCAGGTACCCAACTCAATGACGCTTTTAAAGAGGCTGCTAAGTGGTCTCGTAGGAAAAAAACAGTAAGTCTGTAAAAATAAGTAGAAATTATGAAGATGGATGAATGCAGCTGAGTATGGGAGATGTCCTTTCTCTAGGTCAGTTACATGGCAGTGGCCATCCTGGTGCACTGCAGATCATTAATTAAAAGACCAAAGAGCAGAGCAGGCCCTGGTGTTTTTGAAGAATCACCTACTTGGGAGCTGTAATTTTGATTTCGCTTAGACTCACCACATCAGTCAGGTTGTCTCCTTTTTTCTGATTCAGGAATCAGACCTGATTTAATTATGGATCTGTTAAGGTAATATTGAATTGACTAGAAGGATAAGGAAGCATTTAGTCCTTCAGGTAGCTGTAATAAATTACAGGGTACCCTATAGCTTGGCTTTCTATGTTTTAACATAGAAAAAGCTAAGGAGAGCAACCAAAGAGACTAAATTTGGTTTCCCATCAGTCTCCTGATACAATATATCAACTTTCACTCAGCAAATTTTGGAACCAAATATTTTATTTAAAAATAAAATCCTTATAAGCCATTTGCCAAATCATAACCTTACAAAGGATAACCCCACTTGAAGCATTAACCTGACGGTTTGACTAAGTACCAAGTAACTTATGCTCCAAATTCTATTTGCATTAAATTGAACTTGATTCCTCTTATAGTTATCTGGTATTGGATGACGCAGTTTAAATTTATTTTAACCTATGAGAAAGAATATTTTGAACCCAAGTTGTAAAACAGAGAATACTGCAAACTATGCAAATGGAGTTATTATAAATGAACTTATTCTTTATTCCCCAGGATAGAATTGCAGCAACTGTTTTGCTCAGTAAAGGAAAGAAACCAAAATAAAACAAAACAAAGCAAAACAAAACAAAACAAAACCAAACCACAACCCAAAACTAATTACATGAAAAGATTTATTTGTCCATAAAAGGTAGACACCATACTTGTAAAACAGCTAATTGGAATTACACTGCAGTAAACTCTTCAGTCTATTATTATGTGCATTGAAGGCCATCTGGAGAGTTTGCTTGTGTGTAAATTTAGGGGGCTAACAAGAGTTGTCCTGAAGAAAGGACTTACCAATTTATTTAAATGCAGCCTGGAAGAGCACCGAAATACTTCTAATTTATGCTAGATAACCTGCATCTAGGAGTCAGAGGATTGACAACAAAACACCCGACTTCTAGTCTCTCTGGCAAGATCCCTGAGAGGAATATAATGACTGATTTAGGGATTTTATAAGAAACTAAAAAAAAAGTCACTTTTATAAATAATTATGAGAACTTCACTGTGTAGACTAGCTTAGCACCATAAACTGGTCGCTGCTACTGGTGAACTGGAAATCCCTTTGCAATACCATGATGGTAGCTGGCTGTATGCAGCCTCCAGAGGTTAGTCCCCTACTTGAAAATCTCCAGTTTAGGCACAATGCCTAGTTAAGTTACTAGGAATACAAAACTTAAAGGATACGTTTTCACTTCTAAAACATTCTAGGGCCATTCCCTGGCACTGCTGACAAATGGCATTGTGAAATCTACCCACGACTAAAAGTTTTCTTTATCTCCCTCCCCTCGGCAAGATGGTGTCATCCATACTGCGTGCTGAGAACAATTTATGGCATGTGTTATTTCCCAAACCGTGC
>RSEF01000001.1:214093748-214169813 GCA_003993805.1 Himantopus leucocephalus | reverse complement strand
TTATTCTTCTCTGGAAGGTTGCTCCAGAACCTTAGTGTTTTCATTCTTAGAAAAAAAATCAAATTTCTAGCTCTCCTTTACTCATAGATAATGAACATTCTAGAAAAGAAGCTAATTCTTCTTTTCTTTTTTAAAATAAATTGTTTTTTCCCTTCCTTATGATTTTAATTTTTCTTCTTTTTTACCTCTCCCACCCAACCCTCAGCCTCACTCTTTCAGAGAGAATAATTCAACCCTCTCCCAATCTGTCAACTCAACAAAATTATTTTATCTAGCCTTCCTATAATATAGGATCTTCATGTTTACTTAATAAGATTCTCCCATTCCAATTTGAATAGAGCTCTGTGGAACCAAGAGCACAGCGGAGTATGAACTGTTCCTACCCAGGGCTTTGTATATTAGCATTTATCTGATTGAAGGGAAATAATGTATTTTAGGTGACCTGCCTCTTCTATGAAGCTTATTCAAATCCAATTGAAGTCAAAAGAAAGATTGCAATTAGCTTCAGTAGTATCTATTATCTAGTTGTCTGTGAATTTGCGGCCATTTCAGCATTATAAAACCGGTGGCAATCTAAAACTCTTTATTTCACAATTTATTTCATCACCAAATATATTGTTTTAAATTTCCATTGTGGGAAACCAAATTCATGTGTAATGTTCATGTTGTTTATGAAAAATTATGTGAGTGATCCTTGTGGAAGTACAAACATTATATCCTGCTCAAGTTAGCAAGCTTGGGCTGTACCTAGATGTGGCAGAGCTATGTTGAGGACTTCCCTTCATAGAACACTTTGTTTTGCTCACCACCATTCATCTTGTCTGGATGGCACTGCATGGATGGATTTAAAGGGTATGAGATGTATTTGCAGTCAAGAATACTGCCACAAACTTCTCTGGATGGAAGACAAGGAGGCTTGTTCACACACTCCTTCTCACCATATGGTCCCATCAGTTTGACTCATTCCCTGTGTCAACAAGCCTTCACGGATCTGGAGCTGACACTACTTTTATTATGTTGTATAATGTCACTTCTTGTAATTGAGCTTCTTCTGGATTGGATGAAAGGATTCAGCAATTCCATCTTGAATAGATTCCAAGTGAGAATTGCTCTCTGATGCCTTCCTGCTACCCCGAGACCAGAGTCAGTTGAGGCGCACACCCAGGGTTCATATATCACTTTCTTCCCCTACAAAGCCAGCAAGTTCATTGTAAATTAAACATGATATATATCCTTAAAATAGCAAGTTTATACATGCTGCTCTATGCCAGTTATTGGAAACAACACATATACTGAAAGCTCTATCTTGAATTCTCCTTGCACACTGAATTCATACTCAAGAAAAAAGGTTTTATTTATTAGTTAACTTGATTGACATTCTACAAAATGAGATTTTTTTTTAAATAACCTCTCATTATTATCTCAATTCCTTGATAAATTAAATTTATCTGGAGAAAGAACTCAGTGAAAAACAAGCTCAAAGCAAAAGCTCTATTTTCTCAACTACCTCACAGTGGTAGCTGAGTTTCAGAAACAGTAAATCTCCCTTCTGATCAGCAGATTAGCCATGTTATTTTTCTCCCTTCTTGACATCTGAATTTACCTAGGCTCAAACCTACTTTGCCGATGAAGGGGCAAATTCTGGTCCTTGTAGTGTTTTGTCCCTCTGACTGAAAGAGCTATGACTGGAGATGTAAGTGCTTGAAAATTTACCCATCAGTAAAATAGGATATAGGAAAATGATAAAAAATTATGCAATTATTTTTGGATTTGGATTTGTTTGTTAAAGATAGTAACCTCGAACCAGGATAATTCTTGATCTTCATGTTATATATATTATATTTCATCTTTCTGGTGTTATTCATATGTGAAAAATATTTTTGATGTTTTAATATAGTTTCTAGGGATACCTTTCTTTAGAAGTATTTTTTTTCTATTTGTAGAAAAAATCACATCCTTCAGTTTTACACATTTAGAACAAAATCTAATCATTTACTTTTGGCACTTCTACATTTTTTTAATCTCGTTTCTATGTTTTAAAAAGGCAAACACACTGAAACTGCAGGGACTCAAACACCTGTGAATTACCAAACTTGGAAGTGTTGCTTCATGTAACACATCATACTATAGGCTTCCAATGACTCAAGAGGAGTTATAGAAGTATTGATTTTAAATTTTGCCATTACAAAATGTAGAATATTGTTCTAAAGTACATCATTAGCTCTAATTGAACACTTCAGACTTTCACCAATAATACTGATCGTCAGTAGTGGCTGAATCATAGAAATAATTGTGGCAGCCTGTCCTGGGTTGAGGTAAAACAGAACTGATTTTCTGTTCAGTAATTTTACTTTTCAGTTAAGCTTCTTCTAACTAACTGAACTGTCTGAAATTAATGGCGTATTTTTAAGACTGTAGTCTGCTCCCAGAGTAATAAGACCTGATTTTTTATAATTTATGGCAAGGCATGGTATGCAGAGAAGGTCTTGCTTATATTTATTGCTCTAACAGCCAAAGGCAGCCAACTTTGTTACTTGCCCTGTTGGAGGGTCAGAAGCGGAAAAGCACAGTGGACTCCCACCTGTGGGGAGGAGCGGACAGGACAGGTGACCCAAAACTGACCAACGGGGTATTCCATCCCATCTGCCTCATGCTCAGTATAAAAGCTAAGGGATCAAAGGGATTCTGTCTGTTCATCTGCCTTTGATCCCGATCCGTGCATTCCTAAACCCAGATCTGGAATCCAGCTCCCATCTGTCACTGAGTCCAATCTGTGACTTTCCCTGTCTCTGACAGTGATGTGATCATCATCCCGGAAGCTCGATACAGTTTTGTATATACTGTATATATTTCATTATTTTCTTTTTTATTATTTTATTAATTTATTAGTATTTCATTAAAGTAGTTTAGTTTCTTTTTTAAACTCGCATCTTCCTCTCTCTCCCTCCTCTCCTTGGAGGGAGACATGGGGGAGAACATCTGTCATTTGTCTCAGTGGCCAGACCGGCCCAAACCTCGACACAGTCATATCAGCAAGGAATGTGTTAATACAGCAAGTTTAGGAGGTCTGTAACTTCATAAAGTAAGAGGAATGAAGAATTTGATTAGAAAGTTCTAATCAATACTTATGGGAGCTTGTACCAGAGTTCTGTGAGAAGATTTATATTACACAGAGTGGTAAATGTTTCATTTGTAATAAATAGTCCCTGCATTTTTGATACTAAATGTGATTGGAGCAGTCACACGAGAATGAACAGAACATATAGGACAGTAGTAGTGCTATCCAACCCCAGCATAAAGCATATACATTCAGATTTCCCCATGTAAGCGTCTACATATGAATTACAGATTCCTGTTGTAGTGAATCAACATCAAAGGGTGATTCTGTTGCTTAAGCATAAGTATCTGGTGTCATTTCAGGCATGGTGAGATATTCTTCCTGACTCCTTTCTGCTACTCCAGAAGGGTGCAAGTCTCCCACAGGTCCTGTGCCGTATCTGACAGCCTCATGTAGATGTTCTATATATCTTAGAGCATCTCAAGTAGCTCCAGATACCAGTGTATAGACATCTGAATTGAGCTCTGAGTTTCCCTTACAAGGTAATACAGATTGTTCTCTAGATTTCTCAGTATGTGTTGAGTAAGGTTCAGTTCAGCCGCCTACATAAGCACCTAGAAGTCTTTGAGATCCAAAAGGTCTGTGTGGGCTGCCAGATAAGGACCTATGGGACAACACTGCATTTCTGCAGCCAGAAACTGGACTACTATAGGGCGTTTCAAATGACACTAGATAAATATGTGCATAACTTAAACAAGTTTCTGCTGGCTGACAGCTAAATCTTCTTAGGGCTCTAATGGTAGTGACTAGATCTCCATTCACTATAACAGGATATGAGACATCGATGATCCTTATGGGTCCCTTCCAGCTCAAGATATTCAATGAGTTTATTAACTCTGTGTGCAGTTCAATTGCAAAGGACTTCTCCCGCCAGTTTAGAAGCTGTTATAGCTTCCTTCTTCGTCACTTTTTGATGTTAAAAAAAAGGTAGGCAAAATGAAAATATCAAATTTTCTCTTCCTCTGAAGTTCTCTTCTCATACTTGCCTGCTACAGCTTCTACCACATTGAAATTAGCCTTTAAAGTTGACACATTCAGGTGATTTATGACTAGAATGCAAGGATGAACAGCCTCCACTGGCTAGGGCAGTAGCATAGTCTAGAAAAACACACATCCGTGAATGCATCCACAGGAAAAAATTGACAAAGAATGACTATGATTATGGGATTTCCTTCAGTGTCTCATGCACTGCAAGATATATCTTGTCTCAAGTGTATGCAGTCAAGACCATCAGTTTAACAAGAGGATGTGCAAAGTCCTGCACCTGGGAAGGAACAGCACCATGCACTAATATATGTAGAAAAGAACCTGGGGGTCCTGGTGGACACTAGGTTGAACATGAGCCAGCAATGCGCCCATGTGGTAAAGAAAGCTCACAGTATCTTCGGCTGCAGTAGACAAAGTATAACCAGCAGGTGGAGGGAGCACTGGTGAGCCCTCTCTACCCAGAACTGGTGAGGCTGCACCCAGAGTACTGTGTCCAGTTCTGAGCTCCCCGGTACAAGAGAGATATGGACATACTGGAAAAAATCCAATAAAGGGACACAGAGGTGAATAAGGGACTGGTGCATTTCTACTGTGAGGAAAGGCTGAGAGAGCTGGGGCTGTTCAGCCTGGAGAACAGAAGGCTCAGGAGGGATCTTATCAATGTATATAAATAGCTGAAGGGAGAGTGTGAAGAAGATCCAGCCAGGCTCTGTTCAGTGGTGCTCAGTGCCAGGACCAGAGGCAACAGCCATAAACTGAAACACAGGAGCTGCTGTCTAAACATAAGGAAACGCTTTTTTAATGTGACGGTGGCTGAGCACTAGATCGGGTTGCTCAGGGAGGTTGTGTAGTCTCCATCCTTGAACATATTCAAAAGCCACCTGGACATGGTCCTGGGTTAGGGGTTCTAGGTGGCCCTGCTTGAGCAGAGTGTTGGAAGACATAACCTCAAGAGGTCCCTTCGAACCTCAACCATTCTGTGATGCTTTGATTCTGTTAATAATGTAGTCAGAGACATTAAAAATTATGTGATTGTTTGTATATGACTCAGGAATAAAAGCAGCATCTGAGATAAGAATACGGAGTTCGGGAGCCTTCAGCGCACAGCAGATGGTAATATTGGCTTACAAGCCAATGCACTCTCAACACAAGCTCTTAACTTGCCCCTGATGCAGTAGTAGGAGATGGGGCAAGAAGCAGATTAGGGACTTGAGGCTACTGAGGTGGTGCTGAAGCTGTGTTAAAGGTCTTGCAGGAGGCTGAAGGTTTCTGAATGGTTTTGAGCCTTAGCTGCATGCAGTGTATTATGAGTTGAAGTAATTCAGTCTAGAGTTAAAAAAAGCTTATTAAAATTAAGGCTAAGTCAGACAGAAATAGGCATAAGAGTGCTGGCCAGACAGCAGTATATAAAAAGCCGATGCATTCCCTTATATTATTTGTTAGTGTAGAAGCTGTCAACCTGACACCCAAGCTGTGAATGCTGATGAAAAGAGCCTCAGCCAAGGATTGAGATGTAAGACAGCTGTGTCCTTCAGCGATTTCCCTTAAGTCTCTAGAACTACTTCTGTCTTCTCAGCTTTGGACTTCTCTGGCTGACTGCTGTCCCCATCCTAACCTTGCCACAATACTGGGAAAGGCTCCCAGATGAACTCTCTATCAGATGAGACAGTGGTAAAAAGCTGGAAGACATGAATCAGCTAAAGACACTGCAACCTCCTTCTAGCCTTCTCCCCAAGTCTCAAAACAGCCTTACAAACACTGAGCAACCTAGGCAAAGCAGATCAGTTTGACACGAGATGTGATAGGAACCTTGGGGCTGCAGAGCATTTCCTGGTGTCACTGGAAAGGTTTCTAGGTAAAACTAAAATAAGCCCTGAGTATAGCCCTGTTCATTCCAATCATGGACCATATGTCTTTCAGCACCTCTCTGTGTCTGTATGTATGTATATATGTGTTCATCCAATAGCCAGTATGGGATATTAACTTGTGCCACACGCGCCCATCAAATACAGGAATATAGGCTGTCTTGCCTCCTACCATTTTGTCTTAGCGCACAGAAACAAAGAGCTCCAAAGACACAGAAATGTACCCTGTGCTTTGTGTTTATTCCCAGCACATAGACATAAGAACAGCAATAAATTACTCTACTTGAGTTGAAAAGCATTATGGCTGTCGGCAAGCAATGAACACAGAAAATATTTTACTTTGACTCTAAAGTTCCCATATTCAGACTGTCTATTCTAAGACCAATAAGCAGAAAGCTGTTCCAACTTCTAAGAAAACTCAGACTATGCTGAAAAAATAAAGAAAGGAGAGTAAATACCTAAAAACATAAGCACTAACAGAGTGGGTCAGAGCAAAATGACTTAGGGATCACTATGCTGCCTCTGATATTTGCCAGGAGTGGCTGTAAGTATACAGTTATCTTTCCATTGCTAATTTATGCTCATTTCCTGCTACTGGCAATTTAGCAGCTCCCTGAACCAGAGGTTGTGTTTGGACCTACTGCGTTCAATATTCACCAATGAGATTACCTTTCCTGAATTTGTCTAATCCTTTTTTATTGCACCATTTTAGGCTCAAATATTTTAACCCTCAGTACTCTTACACAGCGGTTCAATTGGCCATGCAGCCAGCAAAACTGATTCCAAACTCTTTCACTACCCTGTGGCTCTATGTATTACTACCTGAATTTTCGTTATAGTAGCCAACATGTTATATTGGTGTACTATGCATAATTTTTAAATAATATTAGAGAAGGTTACTATTTTGATATTATTTTACATTTCCTTTTTTACATTTTCATGAAAAACGTGCCAGGTGTGATATAAGTACTGATCATGGACTAAAACTTTGGATTCAGAGGAAGAAGGCCAAAACAAATGATATTTCATGTTCTTCCCCACGATGACGACAGTTTCTAATAATCATATCTGTCTGCAGCTGTTTCTAACTATAAAGGATCCCACACTCCTTTACAAAGCAGTGACATTACAATTAAATATAGATTAATCAAAGTCAATTTTTAATATAAGATGTTTTTAAAGCATATTATGGGTTACATGATTTTGAGTGAGAAAATATTTGAAAAAATCTCCACTTTTCTTTTGTTTTCTATACGCTGCCCAAGAATTGAGCAATGATTTGAATGCATTAAATCAGCAGAACTTGACCTACTTGCCTGTTTATTTTTTATTATAAAGTAGCAAAACACTCATTCCATTGCTTCTTTGTTCCATGGTGCTGGTTATAATAAATTAATCTGTGATCCCCCAAGACTGACCTCAAAGAATATAAACTTTATTCAGCATTGTAAGTAGCAGAGACAAAGAAAATACAGAAGGTTGGTCCTCTGAAGAGCTTTGCACCAAAGAGAATAGCATGCTCATCATTAGTCTCTGCAGAAGGCTAATTATCAGAAATCTGGGGTGTTTGGGAGCAACATTTTTGTGAACTTAATACAATTGGTACAATGCAACAAAATATCAAAGATGAACTGTGAGATTAGTTTAAAGCTAGTTAAAGGCAGCAAGAAAATCATGGCATATAATTTTCTATAATTTAGCTAGAAAATGCAGTACACACTACAAATGGACCAAAATAACCTTCACTTTAGGCAGCCTTCTTTTCAAAAAGCAATTACAACTTGTTAGGCTTTGAATTTTGCTTCTCCTTAACAGCATTAAAAAGAACATAGTTTTTAGCTTCAGAGGTCTAAAATGTTTTATAGAAGCTTTGTTATAAGGTTGTTTTATGTGCCAAATGTCCGCTATCCAATTTTAGAAAAAAAAAATTAAGCTCAGTGGTGCATTTTTGATCTTTCATTTCCAACAGAGACATTCTTCAAATCTTCTCTATTCTTCTATATTGCATAAACTAATATGGTATATAATCATGTCTCAATTCTGCACTGCAATCTGTTATCACAGACCTTTATACTGACACAGTCCTATTGACTTAAATGAAACTCTGCATGGGTGGAAGGGACTGCTGTACTGCAGAAACTAATGCTAAATTAGAAGGAGTAAGAATAACTTTCCCATAAAACATGTGGAGGTTAAGGAGAGTTTGCGATGCACAATTCTGTATGGAATTAAACTCAATGGGCACTCGACAGGAACTTCTTTTGCATACAGAGGCCACTCTTGTTTCTCATTCATTGACTAAACCGACATAAAACAATGACTGCAGAGATTGACTTGTAATTACACGGAATAACAGCGACTGAGATTTTCCAAATAATGGGGCGGAGAACACAGTAAACAAACCAAAAAAGAACAGATTTTCTGGGACACCTAGGGAACTTTACCAATCTCCTTTAGCACAGGCAGGTTGGATCACCCTTCACAGGTTGGATCACCTTTAACGGTTGGATCATCACTTAACGGCTGCAGTGTAGCTCTGTGAGACACATGTATTCTGAAATCCATCTTCACTGCACTTTCTAGTGTTCAGGGAGGTTTTTAGCTCAATTGTACTGCTCTTAATTTAACCTATTATAGTGACTACATCACTGACTGGGATGTAGCCCTTTACTGTGTGGATTTCTGCAGTCTTTTGTCCAAGAAACAGTACTCATGAATTAAAATGGATGTTTCCTCAGGCCCTTTCTGAAGAACATTCTCTTCCTCATGCTCATTCTTCTTCTTATAACACAGTGCCCTAGACCCCTTTACTGTACAATCCAACAGAGCTGGTCACTAACTCCAGGGTTGCTTTTCCCTTTGACTAGTGCTGTCTCCCAGATCTCTTGGATGGGTTGCCTCCAGCTTGCCAGACTTGCTGATTGGGAGGTACTAGTTGCCACCAAGCCAGGCCAGCTTATCTGGGGAAACATGCCTTTAGCCCAGACCTTTCCATCCTGGATTTTATACCGATCACACTGTCACAGAATAGGCCGGCCTAAACGCTGCTCCAAAATGAAGCAGACACAGATGTGTGAAGCCCAGCCTGCTCAGTCACGGGTGTAGACCTAGCATTTCCACCTTCGCACTGGTGGGCTAGCTGGCCAAAGCTACTGATTGTGCTAGTGGCCTCAGATGGGTACTGACTGCCTGTACAACTAATTAATTTGTTTTTCCCACAGATCAGACTCTTAATCTCAGATTCACTTTCTGTGTAACAGCTGTGGAAAGCATGACCATAGGCATAGGGGAGAAAAAATGTGCTAATTTATAAATCGTAGCATAAAAGAAGGCTTAGTATGCCTCCAGGCTGAAAAAAGAGTTAGGTGTGGCTGCCCTGTGTATGCTAAATGGGACACCTGTGGACCATGACTACAGATTCAGTTGTCTCTGTCAAAAGCTATATAGATATTTCTAATGAGTTAAAACAAAAGACAGTTAAAAAAAACGGTTGATGCTGTTGCTTACTCTGCATAAAAAGAAGTTCTCTTTATCACAGGGCACCTATTTATTAAACCTATTTTATTTCTTATCTTCTCATGGCAATGGGAAACAGGGGTTATTTCACGACAATCAAATAGTATGAAATCAGAAGTGTGCCGTCTCATTTTTATTGGAATAATGTCCTCTCCTGCTGCGAGCAGTTCACAAAAATCTGCTAAAAATGAATCCAATCCAGTGCTTATTGTTGCTCCATTGCTCTGTGATCACCAAACTGGACACAAAGAACAGGCTGGCAAATCAGCGGGCAAGAGGGAGATCAGTGCTTGACACAGCAAGCTGTGTAACACCGAAATACAATTCAGTTTTATGATGACACACCTCATTACTTTCTCATTCCTTTTGAGAAAAACAGATTGGGGTTGTACCGTACGTTATGCCAACAATTGATACCTAGTTATCACAGACAGAACATACTGGCTAAAGAGAGTAGCTGATCAACGGGCATTTCCAAAAATAGAAATGGACTGAGGAAAATGGAAATGTAATGCCGGCGATGTAATGTAAATGTAAATGTCTGTAAGTATGCTCAGTTGCCCTCGTATAATGCAAACAAGGGAAAGAACAATACCAGAAAAGTGGTAGAATTCTGATATTGTTTTCCCAAGCACAATTATATTCCTACCCCCTTTAACGGAAATGTATTATAGACCTAAACAGGTAAAAGGCTGGATGCCTGACAGACATCATCTATTGAACTGCTGAGATAAAAATTTAGCTGCCAGGAATATCATGCTCATTTTTGTACATGCTCTATCAACCAGGAAAAATCAAGAAAAAGCAATGATTCAACAGATCTGTCAAATCTGTTCAATTTGACAGATTAATCCAGCACACTGACGCTTATGATTAAGGAAAGAAAAAGCATATTTATATTTGGGCACATACCTTTAAAAAGGAATTCTTTTCTTTTTTAGATTTTCAGTTGATTTCGTTTTCTGGTAAAAGTGTTTTGCCACGCAGCTGCTTTGTAAGTTAACATGATCTTTGTTACAAGTATTTGTCAACTGCCAAAGTAAATCACCAGCCAGTCAAGGAAGATGCTTTAAAATTTCTCTTTGATTTTAACCTTCCAACATTAATTTTTTCAATATGTGTTCCCATCTATATGTATATAATGTGTATACAAAAATACAGAGAGAGAGAATGAGTTTAAAGCAACATGAACCTAAATTAAATAAAACAAGTTTATCTGGAATCTCTCCTAGCACAGTACTGCTGAAGACAAAGATGCCTATTGTCCTGTTTAAAGTCCTTCCAGTACACAAAATGGTTGCAAAGGCAGCTGAGGACAGTTACCCCTTTGCAATAATGGCTGGAATCAAACACCTCTGTTTTAAAAACCTGCTCATATCTCAGAAAACTTATTTTTTAGTTAACCAACCACAAATTCCCTCCCTATTACAGTAATCTTCAGGAGCTACAATTTAGAGCTTCATGTGTTGGAAACTGTTCATCAGGCCAGAATTCATGTACCAGTGCCATCAGGTGTGAGAGGTCAACCCAAATCAGAGGTTTGCACTGCCTCTGCAGATCCGAGGAAGAAATCGTCCTCACAGAGTGCAACGCAGAGGACCGAGGCTGCTTGCTGGTTTGTGAAACACTGACACTCCTGATTCCTCCACTGAGGGGGGAAAGACTGCTGTGGTGCCAAGAGAACTAAAGAGCCTGCATCTGGTGTTGCCACCTGGGCGTGCACAAATGCAGCCAATGCGATCTGAACAGGGTTTTCATTCATGAAGAAGAGTACAAATTCCGCTTATACTTTGGTGGTGTGAGCAAAAGCTGCTCGAAATGGCCTTTGTGCTTTTACTGAGATGTGTGAGACTTTTGTTTCTGCCACGGACACTTTGGCAACATCTCTTCCTTCTCTCTACATCCCCACACACAATGCACCTCTTTTCCCCCGCAAATGATAGAAGCTAGATAGAAGCTCCTTAGTGCTAGGTCATCACAACATCACAACCCTGTAAATATTTAAGTTTCAAATATTGGGTGTCCTGAAGTTACTGCTTAACCAATAGAATTTATATTTGAAATTAAAAGATAGTCTAGAAGCCACAGAAGCCGCATAATTTTTCAGTAGATGTTGACAATCCTCATTTGTTTTATGACTCTACTGATTTGAGTGGATTATAAGGACAGCTCGCTCAGAGAAAGCTTAGCCCAGCTGGATGTCATATTGAAACAGAGTGGGCACAGAGATACACAGCTTTCGTGCTTTAAGCTGCAATGTTCAGAGGAGATCATCAATTTCAAATTACATTTCTGTCTCAGATTGTTTTACTTATCAGAACTGTAAACCATTATTTTTCAAAAATTTTTGCATTTGCATTAGTTTGTGCATTTGACATCGCTTTATGTCTAGTCTGTGCTATTTCTCCTGTAAAATCAGGCTGCTGCTATAAAGCAATTAATTTTACTTGTTCATTTCCTTTGATTTTACATCTGATATCTACAAATGTAATTAAGTGTGATATCGCCATTCCTGTCAATTTGCCAATGTTGTCCTGACATGCTGCTTCCAAAGCAAAGAGAAAGTGAAGGAGCATTTATGTAAGATATGAAAATATGACTGTAAAATAATTGTCTTGGGGCAACTGGTCATAGTTATACAGCTAAAACAGACTTCTAACTGAAATGTGGCTTTAAACTTTGCTTAGGTTTCCTGAGTTTTCTCTTTCTCTTCTTTTCCATTGTCTTTAGATATTTATATTATATGTACTTTAATAAATTGCCCACTCTGTCCATTATTCGAAGTGTTCTGACTTCATGTATTTTTGTACCTGTACACTACCTTCTACATCAATAATGCCTACTTGATAATTTAAGAATGCTGATAGAAAAGGGTGTTGTGTAGTAGCAAGGGACATGTAACCTTGTAAGAATAGAAGTAAGGTAATTTTATGACCACTGTTTGTTTGTTGGTTAGTAAACAGTGATTATAGAACTGGAATGTAAAGCCTTCCTGTGTCAATGCAGTGATTTCATTTTGAAAGAACAACAAGAAGAAAACCTAGATAAACAAAATGTTAGCTAGCCAGGTGACCATACTGATTTGAAAGATGCAAACACACTTTGCAAGCAAGACTTCCTAGTGACAGGCTGAGAGTTCCGAATTTTTAAGGTTTCAGAACCCCCTTTTTCCCCTGGGAGACCGTCTGGTCGCTGTCATTGCACCCAGAGGGAGCAGAAAATATCAGTACAGGAAACAAGGTGACCTGCCAAGGTAATAATCTCATTTGATACGCAAGGATAAGGTGATTGGTAATTTTCCAGCACAATTGTATAGGTGATTCATCCAAATCAGGCATTATTTTGGAAGTCTTTTCTGTCTCAGTTTCAACAGGAAAGGTTGAACAGGCTTCAAGTTCGCAGGTCAGAGACAAAGAGTGGTTCCTCTTTGCCTTAAGGTAACCAATGTTGAGGGCACTCTCTTCGGATATGGGATACTTGTTCAAGTCCCTATTCTTGGTTTAGACTAGAAACTCAAGCTTCTTTTTTTGCATATCCAATACAAAAAAGCCCTGGTAGCTCCACTGCGGTCTGCCTAAAGGTGTCTGTTCCCGGGACTGTTTCAAACAAAAAAAACCCTGTACATATTAATTGCCCTAGAAAGGGAAATTGAGTCAGCTTGATTTTATAGTCAAGTGTTTGTAGTACTCATGTGGGAGGCTGGTATTATGTACAATCAATATTTAATACTTTGTTAGTAGAAATAGGTCCTTCCAGAGAAATCGGTTATCTTCTGCAGCTTTCCAGGGTAGTCAGTAAATCTATGATTCAGGCACTTGCCTAGGGCTGTTGGTGGAGGACTAGCCACTTGGAGGAAAATGTACTTCTCTCCTTCTCATCTTTGAAAGCAAACTGAAGGTTTTATGCAATCTCAACAGCGTTCACAATACAATAAATATATTCCTGACCAGTGTTAAGCAAGGCTAGAGAATTTAGTAGCTCATCTAAGACTTGCAAGATTTCCGTCCAGAAAAAGGGTAGAAGTGGGGACACTTGACATAAACATCTAGAACCATTTTAAATGTGCTACAACCCACTTGCATAGGAGTGGCCGATACAATACAGGGACAGTGGGAAACCTGTGTCAGTGAGGAATGACTGCTGGGGGCCAGGAAAGATAATAAGAGACGTGATATAGAAGTAGATTTGTTGCATCTAGGTCATCCCTTAGTGACTGGAAAGGATAGAGGCTTATACCAAGCGATACTCTAGGAAGGCTATGGAGTAAAGCAGTGCCCCAAAACTCTTTAAATTTTCTTTCATATTTTCCTAAATACACATCCACAGGGCAAATATTAATTTGCCTAATTATAAGCATCTAGTTCCATTTGTGATGCCCAAGGGTATCCCACCCATCTTCCAACTGCTGCTTCAGCAGGAACCAGTAAATCCTGTGTCACATATTCCAGCTCTGTGAGGATGCCCTGGATATCTACAGTAAACACATACACACTTGCACACAAACCTGGGGTTTGGATGACTTGCTGGTAGCTAAAGTCATAATCAACCCATGGATTGCAAAACTCCAATTGACAGAGGTGGTCAAAGGTATTATTTGACAGCTATTTGTGAGTTTACATTATATAATATGCATTTGCGGTCTAGTTCTATCTTCTAGTGAACAAATATTTATTCTGTAAAATTGTCAACTTAATTTGAAACCCTGCTTTGGTACACATAAGAGAGAGATAAACATTTTTTCTTAATCTTTCCCATGATTTATTTAATGTTTGCTGCATTACCCGAACTAATGTTACTGCAGTTTGGAGCTGTGTTATTGTCTCATCAATGTCATTGAAATGCTTCTGATTTATACCTTTGGAGAACATTGTCTCTAGCGTCTAATTTTGCGTTTGACTCTATTAGGCCTTGTTCATGCAAGTAGTGGTCCCAAGGACATCAGTACAAGCACATCAAAGAAAAAGTGAGTTAGGATCAATGTGGCAAGTAAATGTCTACAAAATAGATGTCAATGTCTGATTAGTGACTCCCTTACTAGTCATTGGACAGAAACAGAAAAAATATCCAATCATAAAAATACTAAAAAAACCTGCTGGGAACAATTACACTAAAATAGAAAATGATACCCTCCATCTGGTCCAAGGGGTCTGGCTGAAACCATCTCATTTCTAAGGCAGAGGAGATGAATCTACCCATGACATTGACTTACAGAATTACTAAGATCTTGATTGATTTTGGAAGTTCTGTCAATCACAGTAATAATGTTTTAAAAAGATGAAAGTATCTGAGATTATCTTGAATTTTCTACACATATAAACACGTATACTTTGTCTTACAGAAACACGAAAGTCAGTGATTTTGCTAAAGCCTTTGGCAGCACTCCCAAAGCTTTACCATTACTTAAGAAGAGAGCCAATCATGTAGGTCACATAAGAAATATCTGGTTTTATAGCCCTCATAACTGAAACTGATGGCTCTGCTAGCTGTATGCCTGTCCTACTCCCCATTTCCCTCTATCGCTGTGCCTCAGTCACTGGGAGAAGCTGTGTGAGAATGGTGAAGGGAGGAAGGATGGTGGAGGCAGGGTGATTTCCCCTCACTCCCTCATTTTCTTGCTGAGGCTGGTTAAGGGCCACCAGCGCTAGTGTGGGAATGAGGGCAATGCAGAGAAAAGATATGGTGGTTCATCATTTCTGCTGCAGAGCTCACTGTTATAACATTTTTGTGCTACTACAAGGTGTAAGGTAGCCTACAACTACGGTGCTCCCTGCACCCCAGCAGCTCAAAAAGAGAGAGTCAAGTGTTTAAAATCTATACACAAATGTCCCATGTGTGTAGACATATGCAGAGTTTGAATGCTTTTCCTCAAAGAAATTCTATTGTAGAAAGAATATTCTTTGTCTACTGATTCCTGGAGCCAAACCCACCCCTTTCTGCCCTAAATCCACACATGCAAAAAGCAAGAAGCCACTACTACCTTTTTCTGTGACAAACAATCCACCATGCAATTTATTTCGTGATGTGTCAACCAGCCTGTGATTTAACACTTCAGTTTAAATTATCCACAAAGTCATTCTAACAACTATGACTTGCTGTACGATGGTGATTTTCAGGTGCTTTCTAAAGATCTACAGATTACAGTACTCAAAAAGATTTCAAAACTAGGTTCTTATTCATTTTGCCTTATAAAGTATTACTCAGTTCCAGACACTCTTTTCCCAGATAAATCAAAGGCAAGGGACCTTGTACTGAACCCTCAGCTTTCATGTCATCATGCTCTTGTTCTAAGGTTAAAAAACTGCTCATTTAAAGAATTACTTATATGAACTCCAATCATCTTCTGTTCTTCCAGGGTTCCAAAAATGAATTCATTTCTTTGGCTATCACCTTGAAAAAGAAGTAAAGACAGCATAATGGTAAAAATTACTAGATTTTTTTCAAAGAGAAAGCAAAGCTGTTACTCTGTTTCAGCAGTGCATAAGGGGCTTCTATTTTATACTGCAAACACTCCTACAGACTTATATGTATAAAGTAAGACATTTATAATGTATATAGCAAAGCATTAATTAGCTAAGTCTAAATTAATAAATCTGCTGAATAATATTCTTTTCTCTCCATGTTAATGCAATGTCTTTTATTGAGATACTTGTTTCTATCTCTTTCACACTTAACAACTCTTGCCCAAGCCTCAGATGTGTCACAGAAGCACAGGGACATCCTGTAACTGTAAGAAGTGACTCTGGTGTTGAAATCTGTAAAACTGGACCTTCTGATGGTATCAAGAGGCTCTCTAAACATGACTTCAGAGCACCTGGTGACAGAACAGGAATCTGTGTTCATCAGTTAGTTTATCCATTTCATAATTGCATTGGAGATATTTGTATATATACTTAATTCCTTCTGCTGTGTCCAGAAATTGAGATCTTTATGGAATCTCTGAGTAAGTGTCAACGATTGACTTCTTTTGTTTATGTTGCAACATGCTACTTTCCAGTCAAGGAGCCTGATGATGCTCAAAGTGAAAACAACAGGATTATGGGTTGGTAGTCTAGAATCATAGGATCACAGGACATAGAATGGTTTGGATTGGAAGGGACCTTTAAAGGTCATCTAATCCAACCTCCCTGCCATAGCAGGGCTATCTTTCACTACACAACTTTGCTCAAAGCCCCGTCCAACCTGACCTTGAACACATCCAATGATGGGGTATCCACAGCTTTTCCGGGCAATGTGTTCCAGTGTCACACCATCCTCATCATAAAAAATTTCTTTCCTATGTCCAATCTAAATCTACCCTCTTTCAGTTTAAACCATTGTTTCTTGTTCTGTCACTAGAGGCCTTGATAAAAGTATCTCTCCATCTTTCTTATAAGCCCCCTCTAAGTACTGGAAGGCTGCAATAAGGTCTCCCCCGAGTATTCTCTTCTCCAGGCTAAAGAACCCCAACTCTCTGAGCGTGTCCTCACAGGAGAGGTATTCCATCCCTCTGATCATTTTTGTGGCCCTCCTCTGCACTCACACCAACATGTCCACATCTTTCCTGTGCTGGGGGCTCCAGAGCTGGATGCGGTACTCCAGGTGGGGTTTCACAAGAGCCTCACCCTGCTGGCCACGCTTCTTTTGATGCAGCCCAGGATACGGTTGGATTTCTTGACTGTGAGTGCACATTGCTGGCTCACGTCCAGCTTTTCATCCACCAGTACCCCCAAGTCCTTCTCGGCAGACCTGCTCTCAAATCTTTCATCCTCCAGTCTGTGTTGATACTGGGGGTTGCTTCAACCCGGGTGCAGGACCTTTCATTTGGCCTTATTGAACTTCATGAGTGTGGCACTGGCCCACTCCTCAAGCCTGTCAATGTCCCTCTATCCTCCATCCCTTCCCTTTACTGAATCAACAATGAAAAGAAAATTTTGAAAGAAAACTTGTATTGCTTTAGTGCTCAAAACGGTCTCTTCTGCTCAGAGTTCCTGTAGGTTCAAACCAGTGTGCGGGGTAGGTAGCTTGAACCTGAACTGTCCAGTGGGCAAAAACCAGGGAAAATACTGCTTTGCCTTAAGCTATTTGGGAGGCTGAGACAGGTCCTCAAATGGGAACATTTATACTTTTAAGGGACATTTTGCCACTGTATTTTTGCTTCTTTCCTATCTCACAGACAGGACGATACCATTCCAATCATAGACAGCAGACTACCAGAGAGAAATGGGTTGCTGTATGAGACTTGTGTTCAGTACTCAGAGCTACTGCTGAGCTACGTTCAGCCAGGCTCCTGGAATTAACCCTCATTTACTTTCCATCCACTTATAAAGACAGAAAACCAACCAACCTGCTTCTTTATGTTCTTTCTATAGCAGCAATGACTTAGCAAATCCCTCTGAAGTAGAATACATAGTCCTTTAAGGTAGGGTCCTTAGTACTTCCGATAACATGTGGTTTGGGAGTGGAGGTTAGTGAATGTGGAAGCAATGCCAAAGTAGAGAAACCAGCAGGGACTGGACTCCTAACACATAGCGGAGGCAGGTCTTCTGGGTTTGAGCATGATTGAGGGTCCTTGAAGCAAAGCGGGAAGGGCTGTTTTTGCAAAATGATTATTGCCAAGGAGAGGTGGCTACAGTAAAAAGAAACAGGGAATATGAAAGTCAACATGTAATGGGTAATGTGAGATTTAGTTGACCAGATCTACATCAAGCACCACCCACCAGAGACTATGAGCTGGGAGGACATATGTCCATCTCTACATTTCTCCTCATCTTAGGACAGATATATATTAACCACACTCCTTTCTGAAAGCTGTGTGCAAAGGGAAAGATAGCAAGAAAAAGGAGGAAAAGGAAAAGAAAATGGAAAAGAGTAATGAGAAAGGAAGAACATAGGAGGCATAGAAAGAGACATAGACTATGTGAAACAAGGAAATGGGACTGACAGGAATGAAGGAGCATGTAGCAACATACGGACAAGGAACAATATACTTACAGTGACAGTGAAGGGAGATGTACCAGCAGTAGTATAACAGTCAATGGGATCTGAGTATGAGACTCACATGCAGGCAGAGGGGCAGTTTGACTTTTTACAGATTACCAGTGAACCAAACCTCCTGCCCAAAACAGAATCAGGGCAATTCAAGTCATACTACATCATGTGTACAAAAAACCCAAACAAACAACAATGACACAGCTCCCACTGTTCCTGCCCAGTGGCAGATACATGATGAAAAATGCCAAACCACTGGAGCAATTTTTTCTCCCCAAGTTCTACAAATCAGGATGACATTTCAGCTTCTGTCTTTCCCCAAATGACATTTTAAAATTGTTGCTTTGTTCATAACTCTGTGCTGTCTTCTTGGAAAGTTTTGGTTGCAAGTATAGGGCTTATGGATTAAAATTTTCGATGGAGTATTGACTTGTCCAGAGAAACCGTGCTTTGTATTATATTCTAGGACATCCCAAGGAAAGTCTTCAGAACAGCAGGGTAATCATCTCTAATCTTCCCTTAGCTCTCGTGCAGTGCTGCTTAAATGTAAAATTTTACTAGTTTTCTTTGAATATGGGAAAAAGAACCCAATTTAGATTTGAAAAAGCAAAAGCCTGCTGAACCAGAAGTATTCAATGCAGATGGAAATTACAGTAACTTGTCTTTGAGATGGAGAAAGAATGGTCATTACTAGCCATTCAAGTAATAAACTTTGTGATAGGACAATTTAACTCAGTTTTCCTTTGAAAAATACTTATCAATTGTTTTGACTTTAAAATACCCGAGTACAGGTAACATTACAATTTAACCTTATGTAAATGGAAATGAGGTTATTTTAAACCCACAGAATATGATACCCTGAGCTTAATGTGTATGGTGGGTTTGACCCTGGCTGGATGCCAAGTGCCCACCAAAGCCGTTGTATCACTCCTCCTCCTCAGCTGGACAGGGGAGAGAAAATATAACGAAACTCATGCGTAGAGATAAGAACAGGGAGATGACTCAGCAATTACCGTCATGGGCAAAACAGACGACTTGGGCAAATTAATTTAATTTTATTGCCAATCAAATCAGAGTAGGGTAATGAGAAATAAAAACTAAATCTTAATAACACCTTTCCTCCACTCCTCCCTTCTTCCCAGGCTCAACATCACTCCTGATTTTCTCTACCTCCTCCCCCTGAGTGGCGCAGGGGGACGGGAAATGGGGGTTGTGGTCATTTCATCACATGTTGTTTCTGCTGCTCCTTCCTCCTCAGAGGGAGGACTCCTCACACTCTTCCCGCTCCAGCGAGACAGTCCTCCATGAAATTCTCCAGTATGAGTACTTCCTATGGGCTGCAGTTCTTCATGAACTGCTCCAACATGGGTCCTCTCCACAAGGTGCAGTCCTTCAGGAACAGACTGCTCCAGTGTGGGTCCCCCACAGGGTCACAGGTCCTGCCAGGAGCCTGCTCTGGCGCAGCCTTGCCATGGGGTCACAGCCTCCTTTGGGGATCCACCTGCTCTAGTGTGGGGTCCTCCACAGACTGCTCCACCATAGACCTCCATGGGCTGCAGGGGGACAGCCTGCCTCACCACGGTCTTCACCTTGGGCTGCAGGGAAATGTCTGCTTTGATGTCGGGAGCTCCTCTTCCCCCTCCTTCTTCACTGACCTTGGTGTCTGCAGAGACCTGTTGCTCTCATGTATTCTCACTCTTCTTCCCAACTGATGTTCCGCAGAATTTTTTTCCCCTTCTTAATTATGTTATCCCAGAGGCACCATCACCGTTGCTGATAGACTTGTGTATGTCTAAGTGCTGTAGCAGGTCCCTCACCATTTCCCTTTGGATTATGGGGGTTTCATTCTGCTCCCCACCCCTATGTACTAGCTCAGGGGTCTGGGTACTTAGGGAACAACTGGTCCTACTACTAAAGACTGATGCAAAGAATCCATTAAGTACCTCAGCTTTTTCCTCATCCTTGGTCACTGTGTTTCTGCCCCCGTCTACTAAAGGATGGAGATTATCCTTAATCCTCCTTTTATTGCTAATGTATTTATAGAAACTTTTTTTACTGGCCTTAACATCAGAAGCCAGGTTAAGGTTTAGGTGGGCTTTGACCCTTCTAATTTTCTCCCTACATAGCCTCACAACATCCTTGTAGTCCTCATGAGTGGCCTGCCCCTTCTTCCAAAGGCCATAAATTCTCCTTTTTTCCCTGAGTTGCAACCATAGCTCCCTGTTCAGCCAGGCTGGCCTTTTTCCCCACTGGTTTGTTTTTCAGCACATAGGGACAGCCTGCTCCTGTGCCTTTAAAATCTTCTTCTTGAAAAATGTCCAGCCTTCCTGGACTCCTTTGCCCTGCAGGGCTGCCTCCCGAGGGTCTCTGTCAACCAGGCTCCTGGAAAGACCAAAGTTCGCCCTCTGGAAGTCCAAGGTGGCAGTTCTGCTGACCCCCCTCCTTGCTTCTCCAATAATTGAAAAATCTGTCATTTCATGATCGCTATCTCCAAGACAGTCTCCAACCATCACATCCCCCACAAGTCCCCTGTTTACAAAAAACAGATTCAACAGGGCACCTTGACTAGTCGTCTCCCTCACCAGCTGTGTCAAGAAGTTGTCCTCAACACACTCCAGAAACCTCCTAGACTGTTCCCTCTCTGTTGTATTTTGTTCCCAGAAGATATCTATCTGGGAAGTTGAGGTCCCCCATGAAGACAAGGGCTAGTGATCTTGAGACTTCTCCCAGCTATTTTGTCTGCCTCTTCATCCTGGTTGGGCAGTCTATAACGGATTCCCACCATGATATCTGCCTTGTTGGCCCTCCCCCTGATTCTTACTCATAAACACTCAACCCTATTGTCACCATCATTAAGTTCTAGACATTCATAACACTCCCTATGACTCACAGGGTCACCCCACTGCCTGTGCTTCCTTGCTTATCCCTTCTGAAGAGTTTATAGCCATACATTGCAGCACTCCTGTGCGAGTCATCCCACCGTGTTTCTGTGATGGCAACTACATCATAGTTTTCCTGCTGCACAATGACTTTCAGCTCCTCCTGTTTGTTGCCCATGCTGTGTGCAATAGTGTAGAACCACTTCAGTTGTGCTATTGGTTCCGCCACCTTTTTGCTGGGAGAAATTCCTACCTCACCATTCCCAGGTGCGGCCATAGTTTCTAACCCATCAATGTCCCTCAGATTGCTGCTGCTGCATGAATCTCCATCCCCTACCTTCACTGAGTCAGCAGACTGAGGGATCTCACTAGCATCCCGTCCCACAGACATTGGCATGCCACGCCCAGGCTTACCTCTAAAGAGCCTGGTTTCATCCCCTTCCCTCTTCAAATCTAGTTTAAAGCCCTTTCAATTACCCCCTGCCAACTCATGCACCAAGAACCTTTTTCCCCTTTGAGACAGGTGTACCCCATCAGTTGCCAGCAGGCCCAGTGTCATGTAAACTGACCCATCATCCAAAACCCCAAAGTCCTGCCACTGACACCAGGCTCGGAGCCAGGTATTGATCTGCTGGCTCTTCCTGTTTCTTCCCTCGTCCTTCCCTGCAACTGGAATGATAGAGGAGAGCACTACTTGTGCTCCTGCTTCCTTAAGCAGTCATCCCAAGGCCTGGAAGTCTCTCTTGATTGCCCTCAAGTTTCTTGTTGCCAGTTCATTGCTGCCTGCCTGCAAAATCAGTAATGGCTAGTAATCTGGAGGATGTACCAGGAAAGGAAACTCTTTTATTGTATCTTTAATCTTGGCCCCAGGGAGGCAGCAAACTTCCCTGAGAAGTGGTCCCGTCTGCATATTGAGCCTTCTGCTCCCTTCAGGAGGGACTCACATATGACAATGACCCATCTTTTTTTCTTTACTGAAGAGGTTTTGATGGGGTGTAGTTTGGTTTAACCTCGGCAACACCTCCACGGACATTGAATCATCTTCCTTGTCATGGGTTGGTTCCACTTGCAGAGCCTCATACTTATTTTGCAAGGGAACTGAGAAGGTGGGGGAGTTATTGGGGAGACACGCCTCTGTTCTAAAGGCTTCTGCTGTCCCATGAAACTTCTGTAACAGTGGAACTGTGTACGTGTATGACTTATGTATGTAAATACAGTACACACGGACGAAATCTGCAAATAAGAAGTGACTAAATATAGAATATGTGCAAGAGGTTTTGCAGGGCTCTTAGCGAACAGCCTTTGTGAACAATACATGTTTATGTTAAGCTAGAGATATGGACATTATCTCTCAGATGTTTCAACCTTTTGCAGTTTCGGAATTCCAGATCATTTAATAGATGAGACTTCAAAAGAATGATTCATCTGCCTCCGTATGGGTGGATTCAGTATTCTGTGTGCTCTAATGTATCTTTACCAGCCTCCAGCCACCACTACAGAGCACAAATATCCCATGGCTGTTTGCTAGCCCTGTGGAGATGTCCTGGATATCCCAAATACATCTACCATAAGTTACTATGTGGTAATGGGCAGAAACAAGCCCTGAAAGTCATTGCATTCTACTCTAGGCATGGCAAAGTGTATGCCTACACCTAAGCTAGTCACCCAGACCTCCTTGGAGTCAATGGAGAAAAGGAGGCACTTATGGCCTCTTATGGCCATTTTCAGTTATCTTTTATAGGATGAGGTCAGCCATATCTTAGAAGGATCTTTTTCTAATTATCTATCTAAAGTGAGTCTGGACAAGCAGTTCATATATAATGTCCTTACTGTGGATAATCTGGAGAGAGAAATATCACCTTAACAACTGTAAGCTGCTAAAAAAACAATCCTACCCAGTCCTTCTATCCAACTCATTTGTGGCACATGTCCAGCTTTTCATCCACCAGTACCCCCAAGTCCCTCTCCAGAGGGCTGTTTTCAATCCCTTCATCCCCCAGCCTGTACTGATACTGGGAGTTGCCCCAACCCAGATACAGGACCTTGTACTTGGCCTTGTTGAACTTCATGAGGTTCACATGGGCCCACTTCTTGAGCTTGTCCAGGTCCCTCTGGATGGCATCCCATCCCTCAGGCCCCTCTGATCTCAGCAGGATGAGACCCTGCAAGTATGATGCCTCCCGTAGCTGGAGTAAGAAGACTTCGTCAATAGGCCCACCTTGATTGGGCTACCTGTAGTAGACAACAGCCACAAGTCTCCCTTTGTTGCCTTGATGTCTAATTCTTACCCACAAGCTTTCAAACTGCTATGGCTATTCTCTGGAGACAGGTCTTCAGACTCTACCCATTTCTTGATGTAGAGGGCAACACTTCCACCCCTCCTTCCTTGCTTCTCCCTTCTGAACAGCCTGTAGCCATCGATAGCTGCACTCCAGTCATGGGATTTGTCCCACCAAGTTTCAATAATGGCAGCTAGACAATGTGCACTTGCATCCCAAAAGACCAACAGTATCCTCTGCTGCATCAAAAGAATCATGACCAGCAGGTTGAGGGAAGTGATTCTGCCCCTCTACTCCGCTCTCATGAGACCCCACCTGGAGTACTACCTCCAGATCTGGAGCCCCCAGCACAGGAAAGACATGGACCTGTTGGAGTGGGTCCAGAGGAGGGCCACGAAGATGATCAGAAGGCTGGAGCACCCCTTCTTTGAAGACAGGCTGAGAGAGTTGCAGTTGTTCAGCCTGGAGAAAAGAATACTCTGGGGAGACTTTATTGCAGCCTTCCGGTACTTAAAGGGGGCTTATATGAAAGATAGGGACAAAATTTTTAGCAGGGGCTGTTGTGATAGGATGAGGGGTAATGGTTTTAAACTAAAAGAGTGTAGATTTAGACTAGATATAAGGAAGACATTTTTTACAATGAGGGTGGCGAAACACTGGCCCAGGTTGCCCAGAGAGGTGGTAGATTCCCCGTCCCTGGAAACTTTCCAGGTCAGGTTGGATGGGGTTCTGAGCAACCTGATCAAGTTGAAGATTTCCCTTCTCATTGGAGGGGAGCTTGGACTAGATGATCTTTGGAGATCCCTTCCAACACAAACTATACTATGATTCTATGATTCTAACTCTAGTCTGTCTAGATGAAATTTAAGAAAAATAACACTTACTTAGTTTTCTAAGCATGTTACTAGGAAAAAAGGAGATTTTCATATCAGAGTAATAAAGAAAAAATATTTCTCAAGATTTTAAACCTTTTTTTTCAAATTAACACTGAAGCTGCTGCAGTGTCTTTCCCCCAGCTGTCTTTTCAGTCTTCATGAAAAAATTTAGAAGTCTCTCTAAAGCAAAACTTTTTTAGGTCTCCTCTAAAGCCAAAGAAGGCAACTTTTCCTGTGTAGTCAGGACATGCACCAGTACATTAAACTGCATCAATGTGTTTTTACTAGAACTTCAAGCCTTTATCATCCAGTTGTTTTATTGGAATCATCAGTAACTGATATCATTGCAAACTAAATTATACCTGGACTAAACGTGATTCTCATGTGCTGAGGACTTACACGCCCATTTATCATTTTGTGTGTCTCTCTATAATGCAATTATTTTATCCCACCAGGCTCTTGATCCCAGTCAGATTCTTTATCTCAATCAAACTCAGTCCTTACTAAAAATTTCTCTTTAAAAGACGTCTGTTACATTTGGTACAAGGATGTTTATCTCCTTATCAGTGAATATTTTCCTTCTGCAATCAGCCCAGAGATGAAGTACATCTTTACCGGTGCTGGCTATTGAGTTTAATATAATTTGTATCTACTTGCACCTTCAGACTTAGAAATTCCCAGTTCAACCATGATGTGATCCAGACTGAAGCAAGATTAATTCGTCAAACCAGTGGCACCATTACAGCTTTCTTGATATGCACATGGGGTTAATAAGTACTAAATCCAATTAATGCCTCTGTATACATGGCCTTCCCAGTATTTCCAAATTGACTTTTTCCTCATCTGAGTTTCCATTCTATGAAAGAGTGTGGCATTTTGGTTTCTTATCCCAATTTCTGTGCAAAAAGCCTTATTGCAATATTAGCATTCCCCAGAGGACAGTAACAGCTTTTTGACCATCTTTAATAATAATTTACTTATCAATGAACAGTGACTAAACTATGAGTTCTGAAACTTTTTGTAGTTCAGGGATATTTGAAATCAAAATACAGAAACAGAGCGTTAATTTACTAATTGATTCCAAATACATAAGGAACTGAACCTAAGTCCCAAATTAAAGTCCTCATCAAGCTAAGCTAAGTAAATCAAAATCATGAGCTTTTCAATGAAAACCTGTCTCTAAGAGTAGTAGTTGATCAAGAACATCCATCAAAATCAGTGTGTATGCATATGTGCGTGAGATGCCTATTTTATCAAAGGTATTTTAACAACCAAAAGAACAGACTTCTCTCCCTATCTGGTATCCATTCTGAGTTTCTTTTAGCCTTTAACGTTGTCCACTAATCCCTCTCATCTTCTTCCCTTTTGTTAACATCCTGATTCTTCTCTTCCTAAGGAGGAGCAGGCTTGGACTTCTTTGCTGTTTCTTTGGGAAAGATAAAGAACAAAATACCCACAGCTACCTTAGACCAATGTTCTTGGTTTAACACTCTGTACCAGAACACAGTAATATGGAAGATCTTTGCTACCATTCTCCAAGGTTGACACTGCTTGAAGATGATTTTGCTGCATGTGGTCTTCAACACTTTGTCAGTTACATCTAGTTCATCTAGACACAGAGGTCAAAGCTGGTGGATTTAACTTTTCTAGGTCATTACATTATTTCAGGTTCATCTCTGTGTACAGAAAAATATGGAGTCTGTTGCTGATAGCAAAAGCAAAAGCTTCATCCAATTTCAGAAAAAAAAAAAACCCAGAACAAAACCCCAGCCCCTCCCAAGACCAACAACATGCACACATCAGGCAGTGCACTCCATCGCTTTGTTATATTAAGAAGCTTATTTTTCTAACAAAGGAATTAATCAGGAAACCAGCATTTGAGGTACCCAAATATATTAGTTAAATGCTACTATGTCAACAGCAAAAAGGATTGCAGTCCACTTACTACTTTTACTTCCTCCCACCCCTAAGCAGCTCTTACAAGCCTCATTCTTGTTCCTGGCAGAAGTATCTTTCTCAAAAGTCTTTTTCAAATAGGTGAAATATTTGAAATATGTCCTTCATTGAAAGATATTTTTTAAATAGTAAATTTGTGTACGTTTCTCCTGACATCCAAAGAGGTTCTACCTTATGCCTGGATAATTCAGAGAAGGTGCCTGCTTGCTAACAAACCCTTCTCTGTCATAATTAGCAGAACTATTTCCAGAGCGAATTACTACCCAATGTGAGTAAAAGCATCAGAATCTGTCCTGGACTAGTATCTCCATTTACAAAGTATCTGTCTTCCAGAAAAAGATCTTCAAAAACCTAAGAAGTCAAGCACTATTGTTAGCAGAGAGAAGATAATGAAAATAATTGGTAGTTCCTTGGTGCTCGAAGTGACAATGTAGGCAGTGAAATGGGACAAGTTGTTCGCCTTCCGTTAATGTATTCCTGCACTGCGGTTTCATGGGCCTTTGCAAGAATTAATGCAGATTGTATCCTATAGGTCTGCCCATGCTGAGCATTTCCTGGAGCTGGCACTGGGACTCCTTAAAAATTTCATAGCTCAGCTGAAGGTGGTATCTATTTCTATGCAACCAATATAAAACCCAGTGAGAGATTCCAATTACCGGTGTACATCCAGACAGATCTGTCTTAAATGCTTTATAAACGCAGCTATACAACTCTGCCAATAAGTAAGGTTATCAAAGCTTTGAATTTTGCTTTGCTTAAAAAAAGAGAACAATAAAAGCTTGCTGGTTCTAGCAGTCATTCAAAAGCAGAGTCATTGGCAATTCGTATTTTTGTACAATTTATTTGAACTCTAACCTTCTTTCAGCTTGACTGCCTGACTTCCAGGTCATCCATGTGGCATAGCCTGAAAATCTTATTGTTCAGTTTACATTTATAAGCTTTCTGAAATAGTTTTGAATGCTAGTCCAAATGCATATGAAGGCAGCTGTATGTGAGCAGGTGGTGGACCTTAGCTTTAGATCACAGAAATGTGGGAAAAGGACAAGAGGTAACAGGCACAAACTTGAATATGGGAAGTTCCATCTAAACATGGGGAGGGACTTCTTTACTTTGAGGGTGGCAGAGCACTGGCACAGGCTGCCCAGAGAGGTGGTGGAGTCTCCTACTCTGGAGACATTCCAGACCCGCCTGGATGCTGTCCTGTGCAACCTGCTGTAGGTGACCCTGCTCTGGCAGGGGGGTTGGACTAGATGATCTCCAGAGGTCCCTCTCAACCCTGACCATTATGTGATTCTAGTAGAGACTTTCCTGGCTTCGAAGCCTAGGGTGCAAACTGGTCATGCTCAGGACAGACAGCACTTGTTCCCAGGTCTTCTCTGTGCTCCATGCTAGGGTCCCTAAGACATACTTATTACTTTTGTCATCAAGAAGAGTCCTTTGTACAGGAAATCAAAATAATAAGATGTCCAACTTAAGCACATCATTTAATGTTCTGTTTAGGTAAGATAATTCCAGGCCACGGATATCTACTTTCTGAGAGAAAGCGAAGATGTTGCTTTGCTTCAGGTGCAGATCAATAATAACCACATGACCATTATTAAATGACAGAAAGCAAGTCAATAAAATCATGTTCTCACAAGTCACTTAGAGGCAAACTTAAATGCACATACAAGTCATAGCACTGTTTGACATTGTTAGGCTTATTAAAAAGTAAGAATTTGAAAGGGAGCTAAGGCACCCTGCAGGCTTTCCTTGGGTCTCATCATTTGGGTTTCTGATGATCTAAGTTTTTCCTTTTCTTAGTTCTTACCCTATTTACTATTATATCTATAATATTCTGCTGCTAATTTTCTTATCTAAAACATGATTTTCACATAACTGTTGATTTCAAGATATGATAGCACTAAATAGGTGGAATAACATGAAGAAACATGACTTCAAGTGAATTGAAGGTGGAACCTTCTGTGCTCTGTTTTTTTTCTTAATTTTAGAAAGGTCCAGAAGCAAAAAAATATTTTTTGGCAGTACTTATATAATGGTATGGTACGTAAATCTACACTCTGTGATTATACAGTGGTGTTTAGAGTGTTGTCTTAAAATAGAGAGGACCCAGGTCTTCCAGTTCCAGAAATATCTAGGGTAGAAACTATCTGGTCTGAATCAGCATTTGAGATCACTGGTCTTCCAGGCTTGGAGGTTTTCCCACATTAAAGAAGCCAATGTTTTGATCCGTAATGGCTCAGCTGAACACACATTCCTTTTTCACAAGAAAATGCATTTGGCTTGGGAATCATCACAGTGTGAAAAGATAAAAAGAAATTGAAAATGGAAATTTTCTTATAAGAAGAAGCATTAACTTTCGGTCAGCTTGTCCTTTCTTCTCTGATAGCAAGATGGATACAGGGCAGAAATATAAAAAGTGATGCAATGTGCAAGAAAAGATTATTTTCTTCTATTTACGCAGAAAGAAATTGGCCAGATTTACCACACGGTCTGGCAAAACCCAGGCTGAGAGCCCTGAAATGGAAATTCTGCCAACTGTGGAGGAGGCAAAATGACATTGTACGTTGCAACAGGTATTCAGCCAGTCAGTGAAAAGAGTTGAAGCGCTTGGTGCTTGGAAAGGATGGGATGTCCAAGAAATATGCTGATTCAGAATGATTAGCAAGAAAAGGTTCTTGAATATCCCAAGGCAACGCTTCAATATCTGTCAGGATGCCTCTGAGGGTAGTCTTCACTACATTTTTAGCAGGTAGTTAGCTCAAATAATACTTATGTTGCTATCATATTTCTATCTTTTACCTGTAGGATGTCTTGGTATGCATTTACCATCCAGTCTTTGGAGAAGGTTACACTGCTAGTTGCTAGTGGCTGCAAGTCATTGAAGAAGGAGCTGTTATAAGCAACAAATGTTAGCTCTCTGTTATGACCTGTCCAGAGATGAAACACATTTTTGGAGGTATAATTTCTAGCTAAGATTTTAAAATGGTTTCTTTAAGGACTGACAAAAAAATATTTTTTCTATTCTGTATTTCCACAGTACTTTTACATCCCAGTCAAAAGAAGGCTTCATGTTATCACTCTTCTCTCCTTGTGAAGGGTAAAGATAAAATTGCTTTTCATGGCACCAGTACAACTAGCTCTGGAATGGAAGCATTTGTGCCTTTACTAAACCATAGAACCAAAACCATAATTTGGCCTATGATTTGTCATGTGTTTTGAAATAAGGCTAATTATAAAAATGTAAATTGTTATTGTTATTGGTGTTGATAGTACTAGTATGGCAACAAGAAAAAGCTAATAAGTAGTCTATGTATCCGACCTGTTTTTTAGTGGCATATGGCTCTTTCTGTTCCAGCTGATGGCAATTTCTCTTGCATCTGTAGTTTTGCATGATCTTTTAATAAAGTACCAACGGATAAGTCTGCACTCCAATGCCCATTCTCACAATATTTATTTTATTATGATGGTCTGGAATTAAGCCTACAATTATTTCATGTGAAAAAAACAGAAGAAAAGACACTATATTTTCTCCTCAAAAACACAGTTGCTACTGTACAGTGGTTGCTGATGTTTCAAAGGGTTAGCTTATATTTTCCTTTTTTCTTTTTTTTTTTCCTTTTTTTTTTTCTTTTCCCGAATAAAAGACCTACGGAAGACCAAAATTTACCAGGAGAAACCTGAAATATGTTACACTCTGCTTCAGTGGTCTTAAATGACATAAGTATTATGGTATCTGTTAAAAATAGATGGCCCATGGCATTTCAATATTTAAGGAACTGGTGAGTAACCCATGAGGTACTCATGGCCAAGGTGGCATCACTAGATATGAAAAGAGGTTTTAAAGCTGTGATTATTTTACCTTGGTGGCAGCCAAAAACCCCAGTGACAGTTTTATGAAAAGATAATGATCATGAAATGCTACTTGTTGGAATAAATATAATTTTGCTTAAAAGCTGTCAAGAGGATTTGGTTCCAACTCAGACTCTGACATTCACTTCATGCCACTGAAATGCAGCTCTGATGGAGAAGTTTCTTGCTGGGAAAGGCATGACCCATACCAGACCCAACAGAATATGAGCTTATGCTGACTGCACAGAAAATCCTTATGAAACCATCAGAATGTGAGTCACAGACAATCCTCCCCTTTAAAATACTCTTTTGACCTGCAGTGAGCTTTCCTGCACCGAGGGAGTGTAATAGTTTTCTGATGGAAACAAATCAGTCCCTTCCACAAAGTTTTCCAAAATTTTAAGACTTCCCTTTACTGCAAAGATGGGTAATTCCTGTTTTATCAATCTAATGAGAGAGGGGGAGAAAATCTGTATTATTATGTATTTCAGTGAGTTAAATCAAATGTTTCCGTGTGCTTCCCCTGATCTTCCTCACTGCAGAAGTCAAGTGCTAACAAATACAGAATCCACCTTTGCTTGAGGGAGGGTTTCTCGATAGAGACCTTCTATCAGTCATGGCTATGAGAGAAATTAGTGCCGTGGTAGCTTTGCTGGGGTCTTATACCCTATGTGGAGATACAGTTCTGTAACACAGAGTCATGAATAAGAGGGAGGGAGGTAATAGCTGCAAATTAATAAAACTTGAGGAAAAAATCCCAAAGATTCTGCACCACAGAATTGAGTTTCTGTAAAGGTTTGTATCTGTAGTTCACCCTGACAGAAGATTGAATGAAAAGTAGACAATCAAAGGTAAACTACATAAGCATAACCTGATGGTGGGAAAGACACCTATATTCCTCCAAGGTCTTCAAATAGCAGTAAAACAGCACAGTCAGGATGAGAAGATTCAGATGGCTTAAGCTTAGCTAAATTAAATCCCACCCTCAATATTTACCATATTTGGAGAATATGACATGGAAATGTGTGATGAATATCGAACTGTAGTGGGGACAATGCCATGGTCTGGCAGACGTTTGTCAGTAAAGATGTTAGTCTCTAGTCTGAAGTGAAAACTCCTGCACCACTCAGCAAGACCAAAAGTATTTTGGCTTTTCTTTAAGGATTATCTGCAACAGTTGGTTTTAATAGGTGTATCTATAGTTCAGCCAAGAGCTGGAGGTGTGTTGTTATAGCCTCTTAATGCATATAGAAAATAAGGTTGTTCTTGGCGACACTGGTGGCAGGCACATTTGATAATCGCAGATGGTATCCTGGCTTCCCACACTCATGTCTAGTTGTGTGCTCCTATTCACTTGGCTTCTTGATTCATGAGCATTATAGAAGGTGCCAAGTGAACATGATCTGATGTGGACAGCTTTGCTGAAATGATATTCTTTACTGCAAAGGAGTAGTTGCAAGATTACCCTATGTCTCTGTTGGTGATAACTATTGATATGGATGTACCCAAATAGGAATTTTTGACTTAGAATGGATGGAAAATACAGGGTGCCTATGGTGACCTTCAATGGCCATCCTGAGACCACATAATGGCATCTCGTTCAGAGGATGAGTCCTTAGCATTTTCTGAAAATCAGAAGAGATACTTTTTTAGGAATGCCATTCTATTTGGTTCTAAAGTTTAAATTATACTGAAAAAAATATTCTGTCTTACTGTTGAAAATCATTTAGAAAAAAAACCTCTTTGCATACATATCTTTTTTCGTTCCCTGTTTGACTCGTCTTTGTGCCTCAAAATCTTTGCTGCATACAGCTTGGCTCACTTAGAAAACTGCAGGCAGACTGCAAGTTACAATATGAAAAGGAAAAGCCTGTGTATACTGGATATCAGGACATGTTTAAAACTTTTCCAGAAGAATGAGGCTAGATTGTCGAGACTTGTGAGACTAGAAAAGTGAGAGTACAGTGCAGATCTAGTGAGGATCTAATGAGATACTGTATCAGCAAACTGGCAGGAAACAGGTACCCTAGATTTCAAAAGCTGTTGAATACTTTCTTGTATCTCTAAATGTTTTAGTCCCTTGAAATGGGGCTATTAGGTAAGTGCTTGTAAATAAAAGACAGCATCTTCAAAAAGTTTCTAACCACTTAGGATGGCATTGCCTCACTTTATTTAAACTGCTTGAAAGTTAGCTGCAATATTAATGGAGAGGGGTGAATCACCCACTCACAAGACAGACATTTAAGGCTGCATGGCCTGAGCACAACTCATCTACCTACACAACTGTAGAGAGAGACTAAATGACCACATTACATGAGACACACAACATGTAGGTAAAATGGGATAAAGACTACCCTTAGGTTCTACTAAGCTACAGGGATCACACATATGTGCCACTTAGATTAGAGCATAGGAGCTTGATGAGAACAGACTAGTGCATTATAATTTCTTTTCAACAAACTCAAAACTCTTGAATAAAGGGGACGTGGCTCTCCCATTCATAATGGGAGGATTTAGCTCCTGAGGAATTAGATTAATCTGGTTTAGTGAGTTGTCACACTGGCTATTCTGATGATGAACTCTGTCTGTATGACAATATATAAATTCGATATAGCAAATAGTCAAGACAATGTAGACAGTATAGTACAGAAGGAGAGGACACTGAAAGAAAGAAATTAATTATTTGGTAACAAAGCAAGAGACAGGACATGATTTATGAAAAACAGTAGATTTTTCATACAGCAATTGAAATCAGTACAAAACTTTCAGTTTACTTTGCAGTTAGATTGTTGAACATTGTGAGAGGGAGTTTCAGGGTGAAAAGGAAGACAAGAAAGAACCTCATTAATTTTTAATCTTTGAAAAAGTTGTTAGTGAAAGGGATTATGGATTCATTCTAATTATAATTTGTTAAATGTAAAATAAATCCATTTATTTAGACTTCTTAATTCCCTTCTGGATAATTTAACAATTTGGATGATTTGATTTAGCTGGATGATTGCAAGGGAAGATCTTGGCCCTGAACACTTTTGAAAAATGCCAGATGTTCTAAATTTAACATTCTGTCTTTCCTATCTCTAATTACTGCTCTGAGTGGTCAATGTAGTACTTTAAATTTTCACTCTTACATATTGTATAGACTGATGTCTAAAAATAGTCAAATAACTGTCTTTAATGAGCTAAATATAATGCTTTATTTCATGCCTTCATTATACCTAGATTTTTTTTTTTTTTTTGGTTGCTGATGTGAAATTGTACTAGAGGCAATCTTTATAGAAAACACAAAACTAGAGATTAATTCCCGATCAACAACACAGATACCTACTCAGACTAAGTTTCACTTTCTAAGTTTCTAGAAGACTGAATTAAAAGTTATTTGCCTTGTTTCAAAATCCAAATATTCTTTTTAGTTCTTTTCGGATCTTTTTCATCCTTTCACATTAGTCAATTACACCTCACTTCAGCAAAGCACTTAAGCACCTGAAAAACTTAATGACTATGAAGTGTCACCAAATACTTCCTGCAATCATCTTTTCCAATTTTATTCTAGTTTCAATTGGTTTTGTATTTTTGCTGATGTATCTAGAGGTCATCTAATTTATCCTTTAACCATAACTTGTTATTCCCTACATTTATTTTTCTCCTGTTTCATTTATCTAATTTTAAATCTCCAAAATGCTAAGATTTCATCATGTTGTCTCATTCTATACTAGAAAAGTATGTGAGGTTGCAGAGAAGGGCCGCATGCTCATAGTTAGGCAATGTGTCAGCACAGGGAACGTGGGCAGATGAGTTTGAGTGTGATGCGTCAATACAAAGATGAACTTGAGTATGGTCGTTCTGGGTATATGACAAGATATTCTTTCATAGGGAAGAGTAGTCATATCCAGTAGCAATGCCAAATGTGGCTCAGTGGGAATGTTATCATCCACTGTCGTATTTTGAGCACTGGGAGGAGAGGAACTTTAGAAGACCCAAATGCTAATTAGATAGTTATGTGCTATTGACTTTAAATACTTGCACCTGTTAAAGGCAAACCTGTCAACATCAAAAGGATACTGTAAAATGTGCTGGTGCTACTAATATGGGTCTAGGCAATGCAGCTTAACTAATGAGTCAGACTATCTTCATCCACTGTGAAGCCTGCCCACTTCTGCTTGAGGTCCTTCCTTGTAAAAGATCCTTTCCTCTTCAAATATTTTAATCTCTTTTTTTCTGTTGGATCTCTTGAGCAGTCTAAATAGCAGCTCTTGTCCTTGTATTGCTTGACAGAATGCCTTTATTTCCTCACACTAAGTGTGGTAGAAACAGCAGAATAAGTGTTACTGGCTTTGGTCCTTAAAACATTTGTGAGTGTTAATCATCATTCTCCATGAAAGGCATGAGTTCACATAGCTGCTTTCATGGGATACTTAAGATGAATGTAAAACAATGACCATCCTCCAGTTCTGATGAAATCAAAGCTTCTGAAACTGTGCTGGAAATGTACTTGAGTAAGCTTTTACTGTGGTCTCTGGCTTGCTCCTGCTGAGCTGCAAATAAGCAATTTAGAAGACGTAGAAATACAAGTGTTCATGGCAAGTCTGTGACTCACTCACTGCTCAGCAGCCTCACTAAATCCTGCAATCTTTTTCTTTTTTTTTTCCCTTTTCATTTTGACACATAGAAACATAGGATTGGGAGAGTCTCCCTGGCTCCCTAGGACCAGACAGAGGTACCATGTGATGTAATCCCTTTCATAAACTGCTGGGGCTCTCTCTGAAAGCTAATTGGGTTTTGTGAGCTTGTTTTTTGCAGCCACTACTTTGACGTACAAAAAATGTGGAAGAAAATGTTCAGACAGGAGAGCCGTGCACTGGACACAGCACTCATTAGCTGTCACCAGTACTGAGTAGAGGAGAAGGATCACCTCCCTTAGCCTACTTGCAATGGTCTTCCTAATCCCACCCTGGAGGTTGCTGGTCTTCTTTGCCCAAGGACCCACTGCTGGGTATTGTTCTTCTTAAGGAACATTTCTCCCTCTTCAGCTTTTACTGACATATCGTATTTACTCTGACATTGTATTTACTGAGAGGAAATACACCATCTTTCTTCCTTCCCTGTGCCACACTGAACAAGCTTTCACGCTTACAGTTCCTTGAAATTGTCTTTCAGTTCCTTGGACCACACTGTGGTACTTTTGCACACTTGTTCCACTTATACTGTATTTTTTATAAATGCAGAGAACACTGTAGAACCTTCCAGATGAGACTGCAAGAGCAACCTTAGTGAATCAGAACAAAAGTTCTGATCTATCTATCCAAGTATCTCATCTCAGCTGTACCTTAGGCAGTGGCTCTATATGTGGGAGCAGTACTACCTGATCCCTGCTGAAAATATCATCAGCTCATTTTAAGATGAGCAGAGCAGAGTCATAGAACATATTCTTATATGATGAATTACTATGTGTATGTGTTTACTTTATGATGTTTCTTATTAACTGCATGCTTACAGTGGAAATTTTTTCATTGAGGGAAAATAGTGGAAACTCTCGCCTCACCAAAACCATCTAAAAATTAAGTGGTGTAACGATACATGCTTTTGCACATTGTAACATTATGTTATTCTCATTTGAATTACTACAGCCTTCTTTGTCTTCTCATTCAATTTTCTGATTCTTCTTTGTTTTGGGAGGGTGTCTCAATATTGACTTATCAGCAACTCTCATTAGTGCTCTTTTATTTTTTGTGCAATGTGCCTTTGTGAAAATAATAAACTTGGCCCCAAGACACAATTTGACATTTCCTCTATTGCAATATTTTCTCTTTCAACAAAACTAGTAGTCAAGAAGTCTTGTCCATTTTTTTATTTTTCAAAATGTTTACACTTCATTTCAGTGAAAATATTTTTCACTGGCACTATACCAGCCACCTTATGGGTGATTCATTCAGTTTTGTTTCTTCTACTTCAATTTCCATAGGGATTCTTTCTCCCATCAAGTACATGTCCGTTCCAGTAATGATCCTTGGTGGGTAGGGAAAATTCAGTTTCTTTCCCTATGCCATTTACCCAACAGTAGTGCAAGGAAAAGAGTCTACCTTAATTTTTTTTTTCCTAAGTGCTACTTTTTTGACAGAGAATTTTTGGAAACTTCCTGTTAGCTGTGAAGCCAGCAATATTTTCTATGGCTTGGCATTGCTCACAGAAATTGGATTCATTTGTCCTTTCAATCACTGGATGTCACTGAATGACAGTCTCTGGGTATAGGCAGCTTAAGCTCAGTCTATGATGCAGAAGACAGGGAGGTAGATCTGAGAGGTCTTGTATATCTCTGTAACACAATGCAATATTGGGCAAATACTAGCCTGGCTTCCCAAAACACTGCAGGTGAAATCATGTGGTGCTATTACTGAGTTAATAAGCCCTGTCCCTTTTAATCAGGACTGGTTAGTTGTGACCCATAGCCCAAATTGATATTGGTTGCATGGAAGAATCAGTTGCAGATGGTTTGGGGCTATATTCAACGCTTTTAATGCGCTGTGTGACAAAATCATTTGTAGCAGTATATAAAAGTGTGATTTAAATATAGCTGTACACTTATATATGAGAATGGCTTGCTGATGCTGCTCTTAGTAAAGGTTAAAGATTGTATAATTGTTAATTATGGTTAATTTTACTTGTCTTTAGGCAAATTGTTGTGATTTCTTCAGGCAGAATGAAAAAAACAAAAGAAACTTCCACTTTTGCCTCAGGTAAAAAATTTTATGTACGAAGATTAATAAAGCTTTAGAAAAAATAAATCTCAATCTTCTGAAAACTCCTACTAAGTAAATCCAGGTTTCATTTTGCCTCTCAGAAGCATATAAAACCAGAGACGTCTCATGAAAACTCACTCCTCCATGACTGTGAGATAACAGCCACTCCTTCTAAGTGTAAGATAATCTTTTGCCATGTGTTTAAACATCTAAGTTGTTGCTTCTACCATTTAATTTCTTTAGGTAAATTTATGACTTATTGTATTTCATCTGTTGTAGGTGGAGATTAATCATTATTTAAATTTAAATGATATAATGGCAACATCTGTTACTTAGTAACACAAATGTATGATTATATTCTGAGGTAATTAACTATTTTCATAAGCCTTTTTGAGCAAATTACATAGCTCATTAGACTTAGAGTCACCTGCACCCTATGCAGACTCTGTGCTAGTGCAAATTACGTACAGAAATTGCCTTGGGGGCACGCATGCCCTAAACTATGCCTGTTGGGGCTGACGTGACTGGCAGAGGGCTGATACCCACTCGAACTGCTGAGTCACGACACATTACAGCTGGATTCAGGACGCGTCTGCATCTTGCAGCCTGCAATGCTGCATTTGCTGTTGCCAGAGATTCAGACAGGACTGCCTGAAACATTCAGCCTCAAAACAGAGAGAAAGAGACCTCTTGGTGGAGGGAGAAATAGCTAGGTAACAAGGAGACGGTGAAACAGTGGAAACCCATATGACATTTAAGAAGTGTGAAAAAATCCATAGAAAAGCAGCCATTTAAAATAAAGGGACCAAGAAATCTAGAGGGCTCCCTGAAGTAACTTCCCACCAGGAACTTGGGGAAAGATGGGGCAAACAAGAAAAATAGTTAATTAAACAAGATACTGGGTCAGGTTCCCAGCTTCTTTATGAAAACTTACCTTTGCTGGACATGCAACTGAGCACGGATGGCATCCCTACATGGTTTGGAGCATTTCAGGTTGAGTCATACATCGCTTGTTTCTTCTCCATTGCAGCTGATGGGAATGATGACACTGGCTACATGAAACTCAAGTGTGTCATGCATAAAGTGCATCACACACCCCAAAAACACTGCACATCTGACTTCTGCACTCTCTGTGTTACAGAAAGTTGCGTAAAAACGAGGCAAGACCTGAAGTGGCATGAGAATGAAGCAATTTGTATCACTGCAGATCAAGAGTTGGATATTGCATCCTGAAAGAAGGTGTAAGCAAGAAGACCATTACCATTTTGGGCCCTAATGATTTATGCATGTTGTATAAGTTTTGATAACTTCTTCATCTTCTTCCCTGTGTGCATGTGCCACCCACAGATTGTGACATCTGTCTGGCAGCAGCACCTGAACGCAGAACCGCCAATGAATGCTGAAGCGTTAGAGATATTTACACAGAATCAACCACTGGTACTCNCATGCATGTGCCACCCACAGATTGTGACATCTGTCTCTGGCAGCAGCACCTGAACGCAGAACTGCCAATGAATGCTGAAGCGTTAGAGATATTTACACAGAATCAACCACTGGTACTCCATTTCTGCTACGATACACCCTGTTTGCTGTTTGCCAGTGATATTTTTTCTCTGGTCTTTTCCTAAATGTTTTTAATTCATAGCTCAGATTTAGAGCTGAATATCCAAGATGGACGTGGATAAGCATAAACAACTGTAGGGAGACTAACTGATGCAAACTAAAATAGGGTCTCAATTGTATTTCTTGTGATTGATTTTATAATTTTTGTGCTCTATTCCATTGGAAAGTGCTGCTAAGTCAAGACTATTTTCTCATATTGCAAGAAGTAGGAGAATTTTTAAAAATCTTTTCTTATGAGACACCTTCTAAAAAATCGCCTCTTATTAATCAAAATCTTTTAAAAACCAATGCAAAATAACGTTTCCACTTAAAAACAAATCTCAGAAGAAGTAACACTTGAGGTTATATTTTGCACTCTACTTTCAGTCAGTTAGAGTCCATTATAAACAGGATGAACTGAGAGTTAAATGATACGCTAAAAGTTTCTGTCCTGTTAGCAAAATTCTTCTTAGCATATATAAATAATTAAGGATAAGACATATTATATTATTTAGCACAGCAAGGCCCCAATCTTTACTTTATACTTAAAGCCAATTCTAAATATTAAAATACAAAATTGAAATAAAGACATTTAAGAGCAATATTTTATGTGATACAACTGAAAGTCAATGAAGTGATAAGTCACTTTAGGACAAGAGGTAATGGGCACAAACTTGAAGTTCCATCTAAACATGGGGAGGGACTTCTTTACTTTGAGGGTGGCAGAGCACTGGCACAGGCTGCCCAGAGAGGTGGTGGAGTCTCCTGCTCTGGAGACATTCCAAACCCGCCTGGATGCTGTCCTGTGCAACCTGCTGTAGGTGACCCTGCTCTGGCAGGGGGGTTGGACTAGATGATCTCCAGAGGTCCCTTCCAACCCTGACCATTCTGTGATTCTGTGATTCTGTGATTCTGTGATGCTGTGAAGTACTTGGAGACACTGAAACTTCACATGGAAATCCATTCTGGGCCATAACCAAACATGAGGTCTCCCTACCACTATCAAAAGATATTTTACTCCAGTACAAGTAACTGAGCATATTCTTATTGTAAAATATTTGAAATAAACAAGTCTACTAAAAAAAATAGAAGAGTGCTGGACATAGCCAGCCTGTTATTAGACACTGAACAGACGGTTTCTGACTGGCATGTCTTGGAAAGCTATCAGACTTGCCACCTGGTTGTGTTCTGTTTGTTTGTTTGTTTATTAATTAATGCTACATTGTTCTTTTAATGCACATATTTTAGAAATGTATAATGAGATCTCATGAAGACATTTGGCACTGTTCATAGAATGACTACTACATTGTCTCAACCAAACGAAGGGCTCTGTTAACCTGCGGGTGCCACACCGCCTGTCTGGACTGCCTGTGCACAGAGGCAGGTCAGGCAGGCAGAATCAGATGCTGAGATTCACCTCCCACTGTACCCAGTGATGGAAAATGGACACTTGGATAGGTGCCTCACCAGCAAGCTAAAAAATTCAGTAATTATTGCTTAATAAACCTCAAATTCAGCTTAAGGATCCCTCAGATCCTATTTACAATTAAAATTAGGCATATGCATAACATTTTTCAAGGTCTGTGTTGAAATTTCAAAAATGGAGATGAGTGTCAAAAATTTGGTTTAAATCATGTAAATGTTTAGAAATAAGGAACAGAATATATTCAAAATACTACACGTAACTCCCCAAGCCCACACATACACATAAGCTTTTGCAAAAAATAATTGTCACATGCATGAAATACTTTCCAATATCTTCTCGAACTATAGACTGAAGAATAAAAAAACAGAGTAGGTGTTATATGTAAATAGTCATATCTATCAAGAATTTTTGGAAAATAAATTCTAGAGTTGGCCACTCATGATGGCCACTATTCCTCATGACTATTTCCTTAGGCATTTTACTAACAAACAAACAAACAAACATATATAAATTTTTTATTGCTTGTTCTAAAACAAAATTATTTTTTTTATTAAAGCCACTGACAAGTATGCAGCCATGTGGAAACGTATTTATTGAATATATTTTGATTTAAGTGCTTGCCTATTCTCTTTCTGAGACTCTAGGCAAATTAATACCCATGCTGTTCATACTAATCAAATATCTAGCCTGAGATTCAGTCCCCAAACACTCAATAAACAGATCCACCATGGAAAATTACAAAAATGTATTAAAAAAAGTCCTGTTACTAGGTTAGATAACTCTGCTATATGAACTTCCTCCCGCATTCTTTTTCTACTTTACACTATGCTTTGAGCATTCCTACGGGCTTGGGATCACACAGTTTTTATTTTAGTATATGTTTTACATAACAATCAGGAAAAAGAAATCTCTGAATTTCTCTCTTTGATCATAAAGCTGACATTGTGCTTGTATCAAATAGTGCTAAGTTTTACAACCTCTTTGCTGGTTATTGCAAATCTATAGGTCCTTTGGGGGGAGAGGAGGGAGATAGATATTTTGAAAACAGTGGGGCTGAGATTAACTTTTAAACTTCACATCACCTGTAAGTGGTTTATCTAGCCAAATCTCATTAACTGGAATCTGATCCAGTTGCCTATATTCAGTTCTTTACTGTGCCTTATAGCATATGAGACATCTGCAAAAGGCTAGCAGATACAAAACAGGACTTAAAGGACATCCATACCCTTTTGCAGTGGCAGCTAATGGCCAGACAGGGTAAGACACAACACTTAAAACTGACCTCTTGGATTCCTTCTATAACTGATGGAAGGACAGGAGTCTGTTTTAGGGAAGGATGAATTGTCCTCCAGAAATGTCTACCTCTTTCCCTTTGCCATAAAGCAAAACTGATTTTCCAGCTTGGCTCAGATATCTAACTTTTAGCTGGCTAAAATTAAGTAAAATGTCCCAAGGCATTCTCAGTGCCCTTACAGACCCTTTCTAAGGGTCAGAGATATGGTTTAACCTCAGTAAAACAGTTCTAGTCTACATAACGTACATATAATATTGCTTCAACATGTTGACTGAACCCTTTCCTCCTAACCCTTAAGTCTGTTTACCTTAACTTATACTATAGCTTTATGTAAAATTTCCACAGGGTACAACAGTCTATTTTTTTTTGTGTGCCGCTAGGTGATAATGAAATACAATGGAGGAGATCTTGGTAAGTTGTTTCCAGCTGCCTCTGCTTCCTATTGAAATCTCATATAAAATGACAGCGGCTAAAAAGCCGACTACTGTTGCTACTTTTCTATATTGGTACTTAAATAATCACAAGTTGAGCTGCAAAACATTCCATTGGCATCAAACAGGATGTGTTATTGGCCTGCCATGAATACGAATACCGCATTTTATAAGTAATAGCTTTGCCTGGATCTTTTTCAAGTCCCGAGGATGGTTTTAAACTCACATTTCTACAAAATTCATGTGATGAGAGGTCTCTGGGATTTGTTAGTTTCAGCAGTACCTAATTAACACTCTCATGCATGCACAAGTGGAAACTGTATTCCAAAACACATCTCCTTTTGTCTTTGAGTTAAAATGTTTGTCTTGGCATAAGGTTTACTGCTCACCACCAATTAAGACTTTTGGGAGCATTCATAATTAGTTATTTTGTTGAAGTTATAGGAGAAAAATGACTGATAAAAATTGAACTGTTATTATATTATTTTCAGGTAGCCTTTGATGGTGAATTTTTAAAACCTCATACTGGTAAGGTGAATGGTCACATACTGAGAGTGCAAAAGAAATGAGGTCTTCAGATTCATTCTTGGCTAGCAGAAGGCACTTCGAGCCATCAATTTAAATTGGAGAAGTGTAAGGGGTTATCATACAGATGAACAATTTGTCCCTTATTTGTCAATCCTCAATATATTTCCTTGATGGAACTGGGATGGTGGGAATGGCCCAGGGAAGATAAGGAAGCTTTCAATTCTTGCTAAGGAAACTTTTTTTCCAAGTAGATGCACAGCTGATGAGCTGGTTCATTGTCACAGTAGTTGTCTTTGTTCCTTAACACCATCTCTCTTCTGTACCTTCTGTGTTTTATTTTTCCTTTCCATTCAGTTTATGATTGTTTACATTCTTCTGAGCATATAATTTTTTCCCTCTGTCTTCCAATATGTTATTATATTATGTCTTCTTCTGTTTTTTTGATAATTTTTTTTTCTAGCTCTTATCCATGTTTTCCATTTTTCTTCTTATTACATTTATCCTAAAATTTTGGAAGCCATAATCCATCATTATTCAGATAATGAGTAGCAGCAACTTAATTTGCCTATATACTGGCATGAAACATCTGATCTCCCCATTATGCTTTTCTTTGATTTGTCTCCAAGGTTTTTGAGAAAAAAAAAGAAAATTGATGTGCTATTTAAATAAATTTATACATATCTAAGTAGCTTTATTCACATTAACTGAATTCACACTTTAAAGTTCACACATCATCTATGTAAGTAATAGGAATATTGTTTTTTTACTAGCTACTATGAGCAATAATTTGCAAGCTGTTGTAAATCCATTGTCATAATTAATTATAGGATGAAGGACAAAACGCTAAACCTGACATTTCTTTCAAATCAAAGAAGGCCAAAATGGTTTGATTGGACAATTTCAAGGGGGAAGGAGAAGAAGATGCCTTTGAGTTCTTTTGCAGATAGAGAAAATGTACATATATGTAACAAATCTTAGGTGTTACATTATTTATTAGTAATTTTGAACACCCAAATGTGTTCTGAGTAATCATAGGCATAAAGGACAGCTGCTTTACATACAGAATTTGAACATTGAAGAGACATTTAGTATGAAGAAAAAAGGATGGGCGTCTTTTTAGAGTATGCAAAATCTAGGCTTGGTTTTAAGCGCTATCACAGACTTTCCGCATCAGCAGGAACAAGTGACTGGTAATAGTTAAGCACATGGATGTGGGCTCCTCTTTCTGCATGTGAAGGTATTCAGTTACAGTCCAGGTTCAGACCATTAGGATGGCATTGAACTTGCATGAATACACCCTTCCTTAGATACTATTTCATGTAAATCAGAATTGGGGAAGTTACCCATATGGTGCATACAGCCTACGACTTCATTTAAAACAGTGCAATTGGTAATTTGGCAATATAATTTTCAGCTAAGTAAAGTCCAACAATGCGTTTAAGTTAATGCACGAAAATACATTTTTCCCTTATTAGAAGTATTTGAAACTCTGAAGGTTACTCAAAACATCCTATCTCAGAGTCTAACATTAGCTGATTAAGCTAATTGGCTGGTTTCCCTGTATAGACAAGAGAGGGGATGATTTATAGCAGATTTCCAACCCAAATGTTAAACAAACACCATGAATGCTACCTACTGTATCTTTCATACTTGTTGGCTCATACTGATCTTGAAAGTCTACTCAGTGGTCATCATCACCTTTTTTCCCAAAAAGAGGCCTGTGAACAGGACTGGATGGAAATCACATTTTTATCATGGCTAAGAGCATACCCATACTGTAGTAATTTCAGAGTTAATGAACCCATGCGTCCAACACAGAGGATGAGAAGGCACTGCCCCACCTGAAGCCCAGGACTGCAGTCTCTCAGCTGTCCCAGGACCCAACACATCAGATGTGGTCTCCCACATGAAAAAATAACACCTGGGACATCCGAAAAATATTTACAGATTCAAGGAATGGAAGACCATGGCACAAAAAAAATCTGGTGTAAATAAAATCCATCAACTTTTCCTTTCCTGCTAACATCTAAATATCCCTGCAAAATAGACAGCCAGCCAAGAGTTTCGGTGCAGAACAAACACATTTCCCTTACAATGATACATCACACTTACATAAAGCACTTTTTGGTATTTTTAACCCAGTCACTCTCCTTCATTGGGCTTTTCAGCCTACTTGAAGCTTCTCTGTGTTGTGAGCTCCTTGGCATGCCAGCAACTCAGCTGCCATAACAAAATGCACAATTTTAAAGAGCTTGTTTTTAAATTAGTGTCATCATGAGATATTCATTCGTAAAGTGCTTATTTATCATCTGACATAGATTTCCATGATAATTCTCAATTACTTTACTTATTGTTCTTACGGGACGGTGAAGTCATCAGAGAGATGATGCACATAAACACAAAATCAAAGGAAAAATGTCAAAAGTGAGAAAAAGTATACAACATGTATATGTCTAGAGTATCCAAAAATAGCACTGTTACCAGGATTACAAAATGGAAAAAAACAATTTTACAGTGACTAGAGCAAAAAGATCTGGTTATTCCACTAAAATTTGTTCCTTAGGATCTACAGTCCAGGGTCTTTCTGAATGTGGAATTTCTTGGCTCATCAGAACTTGAAATTATCCCCCCTTTCCAACCAGAAAACAAGTTGAGTATTCCCTCAATAGGTTCCAGTACCTCTAAAATTTTGATGTGGCATGAAAAGTTTAATTTTTTCTGATTTGTTTTCAAATGATTACTGACATTTTGTAAAAAGAAAATACAGTGCCAATATTGGAAAGATATTTCAAATACAAGTTTCCTCCTGAAAATATAAGCATGGAACTCTGCAATTTTTTAAATATCTTTCAAAATATGGAACGGAGATCAGACATAGCAAAAAACCCAGACACATTCTTACAATCACTTTTTAGTTTCAGCACAGTGGACTTTTTCTGTGCTGTATTTTTCATTCTAGAAAGTCCTAATTGTTACTGAAAGTGACCGTCCGAGCTTGTTTCATGCGAATCACACAGGACAGATAAAGAAGGCTGTGCAAATTGTTTTTGTTACTGAAGCACTTAACACATTTTGACTGCTTTTTAAATACATTCTAGAAGATCAAGTACAAGGATATCTAGATATTTTTTGGAGTACAATTCAGAAATATTGCCTCACTTCCTGACTCTATCTTATTAAATTCCATGGGACTTTCTTTAATGATTTTAATGTATGAAATGAAAGATTCTTAAACAGAAAAATCAGAATTTCCTTCGAATGCTTTACAGTATTATACAGATTTCTTAATATTAATTTACATTAATATTCAGATACCTGGGGGTCTGGTTGATAGAAGCATGTGTAACAAATGTGAGTTTATTGATTGTAATGAGCTTCTGTGGATTTCTTGAAGTAGTGCATGAATCTCATAGGTTTACAAATCACAGGTCGAAAACATTTGGATCACTGTACAATCCTTATGACATATTGATGCTATGAGGAAAGGTATGTAATCAATATCTGCAGACAGGAATTTAATAACTCAGTTGCACTCATGAATATGTTTTGTTGTAGTATATATCGGTTACCTTCTGTCTTTTCCCACTGCAGTTTACTGTTGGTCCACATCCCAAAATTCACTGAATTTCACAAAAGAAATTGAGCACTAGGGGCTTTAAGCATGAAAGAAGAGATTATGGAAATCTACAGCCTGTATGAAATTTTTGAAAACAGTGTTTCAAGTTAAATTTTCACTCTGTAAAGGCAGGGAAAGACTTCATTATGCACATCCTTGTATGGTGGATATTTAATAATCTCTGGGTTAGTGTTTCTGAACATAAGGCTGGATGGAGGCAAAACAGTAAAAAATCACAGTCCAGCTGTTAACAAAAGCCCAGTAATGAACAGGATGAATAAAATGAATTTGTTCAAAATAGTAACTTAAATAATGTTCAGCAGTGACAGAGTTATCTAGCCTCAACACATTTTTTAGAACATTGAAATTGAACTGTGAATTAATGAATGACAAATTCCTCTTACAGAGTCAGTAATAGTCTGGCACAGGACTCTAATGCATAGTAATTGGTTAGTCTCTCTAACCTAACACTTGAAGAGCATCTGGGAGAAGTCTCACTCACAATGACTACAACTTGTTCTCGTGGGGGACTTCAACTTACCAGATATCTGCTGGAAATACAATACAGCAGAGAGGAAACAGTCTAGCAGGTTCCTGGAGTGTGTTGGGGACAACTTCCTTACACATCTGGTGAGGGAGCCAACTGGGGAAGGCACCCCTCTGGACCTGTTTTTTGTGAACAGAGAAGGACTTGGGGGGGATGTGAAGGTCAGAGGCCGTCTTGGGCATAGCGATCGAAATTGAAATGACTTTTCAATTATTGGAAAAGCAAGGAGGGGGGTCAGCAGAACTGCCACCTTGGACTTCCAGAGTGCAGACTTTGACCTATTTAGGAGCCTGGTTGACAGAGTCCCTTGGGAGGCAGTCCTGAGGGCAAAGGAGTCCAGGAAGGCTGGACGTTCTTCAGGAAGGAAACCTTTAAGGTGCAGGAGCTGGCCGTCCCCGTGTGCCAAAAGATGAACTGGTGGGGAAGAAGATCAGCCTGGCTAAACCAAGAGCTTTGGCTGGAACTCAGGAAGGAAAGGAAAGTTTGTGGCCTATGGGAGAACGGGCAGGCCACTCAGGAAGACTACAAAGATTTTATGAGGTTACACAGGGAGAAAATTAGAAGGGTCAAAGCCCAACTAGAACTTAATCTGGCAAATGCCATAAAAGACAACAAAAAAATGTTTCTATAAATACATTAACAACAAAAGGAGGACTAAGGATAATCTCTATCCTTTATTGGGTGCAGGGGGAAACATAGTGACCAAGGATAAGGAAAAGGTTGAGGTACTTAACGACTTCTTTGCCTCAGTCTTTAATAGTAAGACCAGTCATTTTCTGGGTGCCTGGCCCCCTGAGCTGGATGACAGGAATGAGGAGCACAATAAAGCCCCCATAATCCAAGAAGAAATAGTTAGTGAGCTACTACAGCACTTAGATGCACACAAATCTATGGGGCTGGATGGGTACTGAAGGAGCTGGCGGAAGTCCTCACCAAGCCATTTTCCATCATTTATCAGCTGTCCTGGTTAACTGGGGAGGTCCCAGTTGACTGGAGGCTAGCAAATGTGATTCCCATCTATAAGGGCCACAAGGAGGATCCAGGGAATTACAGGCCTGTCAGTCTGACCCTGGTGCCAATGAAGGTTATGGAGCAGATCATCCTGAGTGCCACCACACAGCATATATAGGGCAACCAGGCGATCAGGCCCAGTCAGCATGGGTTTATGAAAGGCAGGTCCTGCTTGACTAACCCGATCTCTTTCTATGACAAGGTGACCTGCTTAGTGGATGGGGGAAAAGCTGTGGATGTTATTTACCTAGACCTGAGTTTAGCTTTTGCCACCATTTCCCACAGCATTCTCGTGGACAAACTGGCTGCTCATAGCTTGCATGGGCATACGCTTTGCTGGGTAAAAAACTGGCTGGATGGCTGAGCCCAAAGAGTGATGGTGAATGGAGTTAAATCCAGTTGGCAGCTGGTCACAAAGGGTGTTCCCCAGGGCTCAGTACTGGGGTCAGTTCTCTTTAATATCTTTATCAATGACCTGGACGAGGGCATCGAGTGTACCCTCAGTAAGTTCGCAGGTGACACCAAGTTGGGCGGGAGTGTTGATCTGCCCGAGGGTAGGATGGCTTTACAGAGGGACCTGGACAGGTTGGATCAATGGGCCAAGGCCAATGGTATGAGGTTCAACAAGGCCAAGTGCCGGGTCCTGCCCTTGGGTCACAACAACCCCATGCAACGCTACAGTCTTGGGGAAGAGTGGCTGGAATGCTGCCCAGTAGAGAAGGGCCTGGGGGTGTTAGTCGACAGATGGCTGTGTATAAGCCAGCAGTGTGCCCAAGTGGACAAGAAGGCCAATGGCATCCTGCCTTGTATGAGAAATAGTGTAGCCAGCAGGACTCGGGAAGTGATCATCCCCCTGTACTCGGCACTGGTGAGGCCACACCTCGAGTACTGTGTTCAGTTCTGGGTCCCTCACTACAAGAAAGACATTGAGGTGCTGGAGCGTGTCCAGAGAAGGGCAACGAAGCTGGTGAGGGGTCTGGGGGGCAAGTCTTATGAGGAGCGGCTGAGGGAACTGGGGTTGTTTAGCCTGGAGAAGAGGAGGCTGAGGGGAGACCTTCTCACTCTCTACAACTACCTGAAAGGAGGTTGTATTGAGGTGGGGGTCGACATCTTCTCCCAAATAACAGGTGATAAGATGAGAGCAAATGGCCTCAAGTTGTGCCAGGAAAAGTTTAAGATGGATATTAGGAAAAATTTCTTCACCAAAAGGGTTGTCTAACATTGGACCAGGCTGCCCAGGGAAGTGGTTGAGTCATCATCCCTGGAGGCAATTAAAAGACATGTAAATGTGGTCCTGAGGGATATGATTTAGTGGTAACTTGGTAGTCTTAGGTTAACAGTTGGACTTGATCTGAAAGGTCTCTTTCAACCAAACGATTCTGTGATTCTATTCTATGATTCATATAAGAAAGCCAAGCTGAATGGATGGTATAAAATCTGTTACTATATCGTAAACAAGAATTTTTAATTTCAGAAAACTAGTTTTAGGTAAAGAGAGAGGCAAATACAGCAAAATCAGGTTCACATTTGTTTGCAAAGCATTTAGTTCAGGGTAAAGACAATTCAAGGCTCCAGAGAAGTTTTCTGAAGCAAAGAACTTGTGTTAAATGCAGAAGAAAAGCCTTTACTAAAATATTTGTTTCCATTCAATTGATTTTTTCAATAACCATATCCACTAGGATACCAAATTCAATTTATAAAACCATTTACTATACCTTAATTAAATACCAAAGACTGTTCGAACATTTTTTCTAAGATCTAATAACAAGATAGCCAATTAGGATGTTAATTCTGAAATAAAAGATAAATGGTGCCCTGTGATTTGCACAGCCTCTGTGAGTTTTGGAATTGTTTATGTGAGGAACGGCTGAGAACAATCTCTGGTTTAAATGACTGATTTACCTGTTTCTCTTGAATGGTCAAATTCTCCATGTCTTTTTAAGCATGTGAGAGAGCATTCACCTGTAATGGGCTCAGACGGGGAGTAAATGGACTAAAATATTTTAACGTCTGAAACCAATATATGGGAAATTACTTAATTAAGAGCAGTGAGTAGAATCTATTATTAATATTACTTTAGAACCTAAGATTCATAGACACAATCTAGGAGTCTGGGGTGTTAAGACCTCTGCAGGCAGAGGCCACATAAAATCCTCAGACATAAAATGAGATACAAGAGAAAAAAAACCCAACATAAAAATATATGAAGATAAGGGAATACAAATAAGTAATATCATGAGGTAATGTGATAGCTGATGCTCTTAGTGTGGTAAATATTGCCGTGCTTTTAGAAGGAGCATAGAGGAGAATATCCAAAGAGAGATCTAAAGGAGGATGAGACATTTTGTGGATTTTGATAGGAAGAACGTCCCAGCTGTAATAGGCTGCCAAGGCACAAAGGGCTTTGCAGAAATCATATCTCTCCCTGAAATACTCATGGATAGAAGCTTAATTCAGAAACGTTACTTATTACTGTTCCTCATGGTTTTGCACAGAATAAGCTTAGCATTTAATCTGAAATGATTTTTTCTCTGGGGTGGAAAAAAATAAACAATAACAAAAAAACCACCACCGAAAACAGTCAAAGAAGAGAGATGTTTATTGGTATTACTTACAGCTGCTATGTCTGATTTGAAAGCCCATTTAAATGCCATCATTAGAATAGTTATGAGAGCTACGTCCCCGATGTGATACAACCATAATAAAATTAAGCAAATCACAAGAAAGGAGGGTAATGGCCAGAGAAAAAAAAGTATAAAGGCAAAATTTTCTAGCTGCCAGGTTCTGTAACTGTGGTACTGAAAACAAGCTAATTTGTAGAACTCTAGAAAGTTTTCTTACTCCTGGAAAATTTTTTTCAGTACTTTGAAAGAACATGGATTATTAGAGCTGAGGTCTTCTCCTAGAAAAGTTCTTTACTAGCAAAATAAAATCTTGCATTTTTTCTAAATGGCTATTTTAAAATGTTGGTAATAGAGTTTCAATAAAAATTATGTATCAATTGAAAAAAAGGGTTTGTTTTGAACACTCCAAGTTTCCTGGTTCTTGACCACTGACACAGATTATACGAACAAAACAGCCATGTACTACCTTAGTCTGCTTTTATAAAATTAATTTTCAAAAGACAGCAGCTCAGAAAATACCCTTGCAGACAACCTTAAAAGCCATTTGCCTTCTTCTGATATTAAATACTCACTTATTATCAGCATAAAAAGTTTTGGAAACAATAAGTCTGCATGAGGCTGTGGATTATGTCTTAAGAGCCCTGCGGGAGAGGGTGACCATTAAAGCTGCTACACGCAGGGAGCATAGAGCAATCTTAGAAACTGTTTTGTAGTTTTATGCATCTAATTTCACCTTGGTTTGTCTCTAAGAACTCCCAGCCACCTAAACCACCAGAAATGCTAGGATGTGACATCCCCAGGAAGAATCAGTGGGGCTGAAATCAAGGCCAGAAATCGAATTTCTTCATTGAAATTTCTCTTCTGAGATGCGCAAATAGCAACAGATTCAAACTTTTGAAGTTTGTACCCTCCAGGACAGGCCTGGCTGGGAATTCCTAAAGCTGGAAGAATTTTCAGGCGCTTAATTCTTCAGAGTCAGTGGGGAAACATTTGGTCTTTGTTTCGCAGGCTCAGCTGTCCCTTGGCACATTTAACTGACAGCTCCTTTTCAAGGCAGAAGGCAGCAGAAGATGCCAGAACCTGCCTCTGAGCACAGAGAGAAGGTGCAGGAGTATGCAGGAATATGAATTTACTATACTTCTTGTGGGAAACAAAGGATTCAAGGTGAAGAATTCTCTTTCTTGAACATGAATAAGTTCCTATACTTGAGTAGAGTCCCTCCATAGACCTCCCCCACTATTAAAGAGCAGGTGTCCATTAAACCTGTACTCGTGGCAGCACTTCACATCTGCCCACCCACCTGAAGAACAATGGCACCTCTGTTTTCCCAAGAAGCCAATATGCCATCTGAGAGAGGGACACATGCCTGTACCTCTCGACCAATTAAGTGAGCTCAGAGCAATTTACCACTGGCCTTAGGTGAGATCAATCTTGCTCACCTCCATCAGTGCTGTGAAGCGTCCAGATAAAAATCAATTAGAATTAAGAATGAAAGTATGATGTAAACTCATTACTGCTTTATTTTGAAGATAAATAGGTCCTTTCTTTGATAGGCATGACCACAGATATTTATACAAACATCTAGAAACTCCTGCATAGAAGTGAATGTCCATCTCGGAGAATCAAAGCGCTTTCTCTGGGATACATCCTGAGCTCAAGACAAGCTTTGAGAAATGCAACAGTCAGGTACAGCTTGCTATAAGAAAGACTCAGAAAAAAAAGCAACTGTTTCCCTACCTGGGATCTATATTGTGACCCTGGACGGATTCTGGGCACTTCAGAAAAGAGCTCAGAAGAAAGATGTATGGTTTACACTGGTCAGTTGGAAACACCTTGACTGCATTCCCGTGGGTATGTCTTTCTGCACCTCCCAACTGAATTGTTGTAGTTGAACAAAACGCGGGCTCTGTGGTACCTGCTGCCGTCTGTTATTGCTGTTGTTCCCAGGGTACTACTTTTGTTTTTCATTTGGGAGAGAGGAGTTAATGCTGTGTGGAGTATGAATCATTTAGTCTCCTGGCTACAGGAGCACAACCAGAATGAAACAGCAAACTGCCACGGAGCTTCTGGCTGCCAGTAGCTGAAATTGGCATATTAAGTTCAATGTAGTGTAAAATAACGGGGGGAGATGATTAGAAAACACTAATTACCTTTACTCAAGCCCTTGTACTGGGAGATCTCCCATGACAAGGACTTATGGAGCAGCAAGAAGTAATTAGATTCCTGACAGAGCAATTGCTGCATAAGTAATTAAGCTATCTATTTTCTTATTATTGCTACATAATATCAGTTATATATCTTATAGTAAAAAGGAAAAAATATACATAAACCTTATTAAAAGTTTCATCTAAGAGATGACAGCTTCAGAAGCAATTCTGTCTTTGATTTTTTTTCCCCAAAGTATATACAACAGTATATTAATTGCTCTACTAAATAGGGGCATCTCAAGTAATCAGCTATTGTCAAAACCGGATGAACAACCTGCAGTTAGTGTTTGGTTTCTGGACATTCACTTTTATGTAGGAGTTTCTAGATATTTGTATAAATATCTGTGGTCAGAGCAAGTAAATAAATAACACATTTTAGTATGTTACTTCTGCTTAAGCTGCCCAAAATCTCTCTTAAGTGTACAACTAACATTGTCCTGCATTTTGTGACAGTCATCCTCCTTGAGATATTGCTGAGCTGACAATGCATTACAGTATAGTTTTCATTATGTCAGAAATGCTCAGGTAAAATCGAGTTTTGGGTGGTTCACTTGCACCTTTGTTACTCACACAACCTTCAGGTGACGCACTTTTGGCTATGAAAAGTGAACAGATTTAGCCAAACCCTGAAACCTGTGAACACATGTAAAGTTTGGAAAATTATTCAAACAGAAACATGTTTAACTTACTTTATTTTAACTGCTAGGGTACAAGGAATAGCTTTTCTTTTGGTATGTGTTGTTATATTAAAAATCAGCTCAGCCAATTACAGTTAAAAAAAGTCAGGATCCAAGCTTAACATTGATTTGTGCAAATCAGCACTTAGAGACAGAGTGTTCAACAGCATACTAGTTAAAATATACTAACTCACAATGTTTTATAGCTACACGTTTTCCCAGGTGACTGACTTATTATGATTCAGCCAGTCTCCACTTCCTTCAGTGTTACTAATCAACATGAATAAAGGTTGAAGGATAAGGCCCCTTAGTAAATACAGATTTTATTTTATTAACTTTGCCTTCTGAATTAAAATACTGTTCATTTAATCCATTCTGTTATTACGGTGTTTCTAATTAATGGGAAAAGATCAACAGAATTCAGCTTGGGCCTTATTCCTTGAAATAGTACATGGGGTTTTTATCTGCTCTTCCTGAAAGCAGTATCTTCTTGCCAAGATTTAAAATGTCTTTTCAAGACAGTAGTGAACTGAGTTCCACCAGAATGAGGTTTAGAGGGTTTTGGTATTTCATCCACGTTATCAGTCGCCTTCAGCCTTAACCTCCGGAGATGCAATGGCTTCACTAGAAACTATCAATTCAGCCATAGCGAGGGGGAAATGCTCTGCTGTGTGTGCTACTTTGTCATTTTAATAGAGTGATAGAAAAATGAATTACACCACAAGTTTACAAATCAGAAGTTTTCATTACTCCAAGTAAGATTCTTCCATAATCACTCAGCGCTGTTAGTGAGATGGGTTCCTTGGTATAAATCTCTGCCGCATGGGTAATGTTTTTATGTTCAGATCTTCAGGGTGTTTTAAGTACTCCTAAATCATCTCAAATGTGGAGTTAGAGAAAGCATCTCTGCCTTTCTGATTCCCACTTTCCTTCTCTAATCGAAAAACAGAACACATGTAACAGTAACCGCAACCTGGGACAACCAAATGAATCCTACTGAGCCAGTACTTCCTTCCCTTTATCTGCCACACACTTTTCTCCTGTTTGTCTACACAAAGGACCTCTGGGGGACACAGAAAGTAAGATGTGAACAGAATTGATGGTAGATTTTCTGAGAGAAGAGACTGTTTCTGGACCACGTGATCTGGAATAGATGCTCTTTATCAGGAGCTGGTACCATGGAGCTACTAACCCCTGGATCTTCCTCTCTCATAAATACCTTCTCTGTAGCCGGATATGCGTGTGTTGTTTGTGTGTGTGCAGTGAGTCACTATTCCTAGATGCAGACTCTGGGATGATGCAGATAAATCAAAACACAAAAAATGAAAAAAACACCAAGAGAAAAAAAAGGAAGTAATGGAAAATAACATACCCACATACTACAGAAAAAGAAAATAGAAAGGAAACAGATCTTAACTGCTAATCACTACCTTCCAGCAAACCTCTATTTGTCACAACGTTAATTTTAAAGGAGCAGAAATAAACTTGGGGTTTTTTTTGGACAAACATACGCCAAGCATTTAATGGCGATCATTTTAGGCTCACTTAACTTCATTAACCAAAAGTCTATAGCTGTTTTAAAGATCAGAAAATCTCAAGGACAATACTAGCTTTCATCCTGTTCAGACTACCCTTAAATCTTTCTAGGAACATATACTGCATCACATTTTCAGTCTTAGTTTTAATGTTTTAAATAGTTACCTTTTATCATTTAGCCTACACAGAATGGTGGAACAATGCTGGAATTTAAGATCTTAATTTCTTTTCACCTCTTGAATTCTTGTTTTTGAGAAGAAAGCATCTCATCTTTTCTCAAGTTTAATAGAAAAGGTTTCTATTGTTCCAAGAGTATTTTTAGTTTCTTTTCTTAGACTTGGAAGAGTCTCTTTCATCCTCAAAATAGGCTCACCTCAGAAAATTCTCTGTGGGCACTGCCTATCACTCTCAGAAGACATATTTGAAGAGAACAATCTTAAATGAGCCACCCATAGACTTCTCTCATTCTGAGTTTTAATAAGCTGCTGGGTAGATTAGAGCTTTAAAGTCAGAAGTAAAATCAGAAGAGTATATTTCTTGGGGGAGAACAGAGATGCACCCAGAAATGGACACAATTTCCCAGCAATGCCACTGATTTGATTACACGCAGAACTGCAAGCATGGATCTGTTGGCTTTATGGAGCTGTCTTTGAGATTGCCTCACTGTCTGTTTTTCAGCCATGCACATCATCTCATGGATTTGTCCTTTTGCAATGAAACTAAATCTTATCTAATGCTCCAGGATTCTTTGCCACCTCTTCTTCTGTGCTTTTCCCCATGTCTCATTTCCACTGGGAGAACAGAAATCTCATGTTTTTTCAAAGCGTAAAACATGTTTTCCTTTCATACTGAAAGTTGTCAAAGCAGATTGAGGGTAAGCATAAGTCTTCAAATATATAAATAGTAGTCTTAGAAAGACAGGGAATTAACTGCTTCCTTTGTTCACATGGATAGGACAAGAAATAATGGGCTTAGAAAAACAGTTTAAAAAGGTAGGTGAGACATTAGGAAGAGTATAAGCAGTAGTTAAGCGTAGGAAACAGTTGCCTGAGGAGGCTGTGGAATTTTTATCTTTGAAAGACTGTAAGCAGATCCGTCCAAAGATGGATCAAATATGAATTACATAAAGATTAACCTGCAGTGCAGAAGTGAAAGACTTGAGCGACATCCTGAGTTCCTAGCCACTTCCATTTTCTGCAGTGCTAAGGTACAACTCTACTCAGGTGTAATGACTAACAAAGCTATCTTCCCTTGGTTGTTAATGCCAGTCTTAGATAACAAAGATCTGATCCTTCAGGAAGTAAATCATTTAATTGGACACACTCATGATTTGTCATGTCATGAGAAGGATATATTCATTACCAATGTCAACTAATTATTTTTTTTCCTATTGAGCCAGACTGCCTGTCGAGCTCACTGAAATCGTGTTGCTTGATGGTAGTACTTGAATAATCAAAAGAGCTTGGAGCCTTGTAGTCCAAAGGGTAACACAGGTATATAGTAAAATACAGTGTCTAACCTGAGTTGCTCACTGTCTAAAGTAGTCATGACAGACAGTTCCAGTGAAAAAGTGAAGACATTTAAATGTAATGACACATGCAAAATCACTAATAAAAATAGTGCCAGTGCTAGTATTAAAGTTCATCTCTCCTAGGACTAAGCTTTGCATTCATGATCTTCTACTGTCTGTATTTCTTCCTTTTTACTCACAGCAGTGCACTGCACAAGGGCTTCACTTACAAAGACACCAGCTTTGATTTAGAAAGTTCCTGAACTGCACATCAGTCATAGATTTAAGAATGCTTCAGGAGAACTTTGTTCCATTCTGGCCTGGTGTCACCTTTTGCCAGTCATTTGCTGTTGGCCACTTCCAGAAACAACACATTGATTATGTGGACCTTGGATGTGACCTGACACAGCCATGTTATTGTTTTCAGATGCACAGAAACTGAATTTCTTCTCAGAGACATATACATGACATAAATAAAAGGTGTGCCTACTTGCCAATATGCACACTAGGAAATTCTCTGATGTTTGCTTGACACCATGTCACACCCACTCCCCAGGGAAGATACAACACTCCTGCAAGGGCATAATGAAGATATTCTTCCAAACTTGCTTAACTCCCATCCCCCACTACCTCCATCCATATTAGTGACTGTGAAATTGGACTGCAAGATGCAATATTTATTTCAAACACGTTGGATAGATTCCCCCCCCTCCAAAAAAAAACCAAAAAAACCCAACGGATTTTAAAGAGAGAAAAGAAGGTTAAGAAAATAAATTTGATTGATTTGCTTTCAGTGTAGATGTTTGCCTCACTTGTCTCCCTAAAATCCTCAAGCATAGCTTGGGGGTCCTTACTTCTGTTAATGTTTTGTGGTTCTTACCACAGAAAGAAAACACAAACAGCCTTGGCCAGCTGCTCTACTCCTTCCATCTGCAGCAGGACACGGCTGGGAGCTACTATTGCTCACCTTGAGGGTCTCTGAGCTACAAGGCTGCCAGGTAAATGGAGACCACAAAGCTCCTTTTCAAAACCAAGTTATTCTTTACCCTCTAGTCTGCTTTACCTCTAAGGACACTGTTTGGATATAGGAGAGAAGACAGCTTTTCACTTCCCTAGTCTCTTTTACAGCTCTAGAAAAGCAAACCTTTGTTTTACTGTTAAGTTCCTTGTCTTTTGGGTGGCAATGAAGATTCTGACTTAATGCTGCTAATTGCAGTGCATTTAATTAGTAGGTATAATATGATTGCTGCTTCCTTGGGCTACACATTGATGCCTGAACAAGAGAACTGAGAGATAAATAAATGAGTGGGCAGCAGACAGTTGCCTCAGAGGAAACAGCATCCAGGTGAGGCTGTAGCAGGCTCCTGTCTATCGTGGGCTGAACCAAAAGGGACCAGACTCCTCATACAGACTGGGGTTGCATGATTGTACTCTGAAAGTATTTTTTCACCTGCTAATTTTGTCCCTAGAGAGAGATCTGCACGCTTATATTACATTTAGCTTCCACATTTTTGTCAAAGGTTACCCAGCTAGAACTATTCCAGACAGAAGAATTGTGGCTGATTAATTTTTCCCTGAAGTAGCAGAAATAACCAAAATTTAATTTAGAGCATATTTCAGGTCTGCAAAATTTCGTATCCTCATTTATTTTACAAGAACTTCTCTGCCAGTTGGACTTGTACAAACACCGAAAAAGGCATGTTAACCCACACCATACAGCATGCTTTCAGGAAGGAAATTTTTACACCCTCTGCAGTGAGATCTTTCTTTGTCCAACAGGCACTTTTACAAGTCTCACGAAAGATGCCTTTTTAAATTATTGAAAAGAACTCATTTCCCTCAGATCATCTATCTTGCTTTAATTTTCCTTCAGCAATAGTTGCCTTTTTTGGTCGCTAACTAGATTTTCTTCATATATTGCTGAGTTTCCTATCAGCCAAATTACTTTTGGGACTTCCTGGAACTAATAGTCCTCCACATTTTATTCTCCCTCCTTATCCTCATCTCTACAACTCACCTTCTACATAGCTTTTTTTGCCCCAACATCTGTGAGCCTCAGAATCAATAAAAATTTCCTCCAATCCATCTCCTCAGGAGGTAAGCAGGTATCTCTTATTAGGAGAGGTGATTTGTGAAAATTAGAGAATGTGTGCGGTGTTCTAAGAAGAATGGGCACTGCTTCATTGAGCCTTCTGCCCTCTTGCAGAGCCTGCCTTGAATTACTTGTGATCATCACACTGCCTGAATGGGTGTCCTCGCCTTATCCACCTTCAGCTGGACATGCTTTGCCAAGGAAGGCATGCTTGAGAGGGTTCCCCTCATCCTGAGGGACAGACTTTTGCTTACCACAGAATGGAGTGAATTGTGAAAATGCAGGATGTGATTCTCAGTCTTTGCAAGGAAGTTTAAGGACGTAGTCATAGAGTCCTGATGGCACTTCAAGGAAGCACGGAAACTCTGTGGGATGCCCTGTAGTTCTAGATTTCCCATCCCTTTGGTGCAGCTATTGTAACCAATACACAACTTTATGACTTTTCCATAAGCCCTTAACTGAAGAAGTATCTAAGGGCGATGTGGAGATTAAATCAGACTGGTAAATTTTTGGCCATGTTTCTCCAACTGGACATCTGAAAATCAGAATCAGTACTACAGCCTGAGGAAACATTTCCACCTCTGTTGATTTTTTTACTGGTTGTGTTTAATTTCTTCATTTTATACAAAAGAAAGTCCAGATAATCTTAATTAACTTCTCTTTACTCAAACAAGGTAGTTAATACTCAAGTAAGTCTGATACACTATACACATACTGGAACATGAAGTGTATGGAAGTTCCATTAATTCCTTGCAGATCAATACTGCCTCTGGAATGCCATTTGGAAGCTGGAGATGTTGACCAAGCCATTTTATCTCTATATGTCTCTACTTTCCCTTCTCCTCTCCCTTCTCCTCTCCTTAAGGTAGGAAAAATCCTACTGCATTGCATATAGAATCATAAATCCTTTGCAAAATTTCTGTCTCTTGCTCTGTAGGTTTGTACAATAGCTACTTTTATACTACTAAATAAAACAAGCCAGGGACAGTTCTCTCATCTGGAGGTAAAAGGCATGCAAAGCCTGCATCTGTATATCTTAACACTCTTCTACCCCAATAACAGAGTATCTGTGTCTGAACTGCTTCTTAGTAACTACCCCGACAGTGCTGTCACCAACAGCATGTCTGAATCCCATCCCAGAAGTGTTAGTTGCTACAGGATAAAATAATGCCAGCGAGCAAAAAAAGAATAAAATTATCCAGTACTGCAGTACTGTTCTCTGACCTGGTTTTATTTAGGACAGTTGTAGTCAATATGCATAATTTCAGTTGTGGCTAATAGTTTCTATTCTATTAGGACAGATCATGTGAACCGGCACTGTAACATTTAGTCATTCCAAGAGATGTTTTGGAACCCTTGTAGATGAAACGTATCAGATAAAATTATCACTGCAGAGAGTTGTCACAGAAGTTTTGTCCAAACATCAAAAACTAGTAGTCAAGAGGAGGAGGATGAAGGTGTATGTCCAACATGAAACAAAATTTCAGCTCTTGGGGATGACTATGACATAAAATGAGGAACAGCTGAAAATCACCTACAACCAAATTGGTTTTATCTACACAATTAGTACTCCATATTTCTTTCTGAAATATGTTCCAAAGTTATTCTGCTATGCAAATGTATTATTTATTCTCTAATGAATTTTATCTGTAAGGATATCTCCTGGCATATGACCTGTGGGTGACAGAAGCAATAATGACAAACAGATGAAGCCTGGCATCCCTAATCTCAATTAAACTGAATAAAGGTTAGGTTAAAATAACATTTTTTTCACACTTTAAAGTCAACGCACTCACCTTTTTTTTTGAGGTTAAGTCCAATTGCTCAAGGTGCACGAGGTAAATATTTGCTGAGCATTTAAAATGTTTCCATGAATCAAAAAGCTCTGGAATGCTACAATCACTAATGACTTGCCATCTTTCATTTCTGTCACAGGCAGGCAATGCAATTTCAGGAGCTGCATAGTACATCAAGAGTGGAGTGTTTATTGAAGGATATCTTTTCTCCTCCCCTTGGGGCTCTCCAGGGTGATTTATTTGATACGTACTCTCCTTGGCCACCCCATTTTCTGTTTATCTGAGCATAAAACAGGTGCCATGTGAAATCTATGCCCTACAAAAACCTTAGTATTTTCTCAAGGCTTTAGATTGGAAATATTAGGGGTAAACCCAAATCAGAAATGGAACAAAATAACAGGTAAGAGGAAGTGGAAATGTTGATTTCTTGTGGTTTCACATAGAGCTACTGTGTGGCTTTGGGGCTTTAGTTCTTTCTGTGCATTTGACAATAAAATAAAATAATTCTTCACTTCACAGAACAAGGGGGAAGCAAAATGCATTTGTGGGGTAACAAATAACTATCCATTAGTAGATGAAGTTTTCTATGTAATCCTATTGCATTTCAGTGACAGGAGCTCTCCCTACTTTTGTGTCCTTTCATAACCTTCTCAGTTGAATGGGCAGCCCAGAGCAACTCCAGGATCAGAGCATGAATGAAAGTATAAATCTTATCCTAGTCCATTTTCCTGCATAGCTTCACTAGAGAAATTAATTGCATGAGCCTTCTTTTATTTCATGTGTAGCTCTTTCCCCTTTGAGCACTCTGAACCATCTGTTCTTTTCAAAATCTTGCTAAATGCCTTTTTCCCCTCATAAACGATGCACAAAAAAGTCCCCAGCATAATCTGTTTGTAAGATCTGGCTTTGTCCTGGTGTCACATCCATCCCAGGTCGATGCCTTAGGCTGTTCTCCACAGAACCAACCAATCAGCCTAGATCTGGACCAACAATTAAATATTCATAACCAACAGAGCCAGACAGCTGAAATCAAGAGAGCACACAGCACATCAAGGTTCTGGAAAACGGAGCTTTAAATCCCTGCAGGAACTCAGGCCATCAATGGACAATGGCATTATTGTCTTGCATTCCATTTACATCAAGAAGGCTTCCTGCAAGTTCCCTGCTTTTTCTTTTGCTTTTTTCTTTCCCCTCTGCTGAGAAGCCTAGAGATTATCCCACAGCAGAAGGAGAACATTTTTGTTAGAATTAACATTTTTGTGGAACACAAATAATGGCTCTACAACATCCCGCACTCTGCACATGAGTCTTGCTGCGCTGCACGGACATAAAACAGTCCGCTTTCCTGACTAAGGGTGACTCAAAACAAAAGTCCTCAGTAGGCAAAACTGGTTGTTTTACTTCTGATTTATAGCTGGTTTTAATACCAAATCTGAACCAAAACTATTGAAAGGAAATGAGAGGTTCCTCGATTCTTGGGATCTCCCAAGTGCAGAGCCATATGTAGACAATACAACACCCCACCTGTCTTCAGCTGTCTGACGCAGCTGTAGGAATGCTGGTTGGGTAAAGACAAGTGCAATGGTTTACATTGGTCCCCAGAAGCTACTGGCTGGGGACAGGTTACCCTATGTCTGAGTAGCCACTTCTCAGGCATTACCTTGGAATCTCTGTTAATAATTAGAAAAGATAAAAAGACAATCCCTAGACTTCTCTTTTTCTTTCTTTGTAAACACTTTCAGTTCATGCTGCTTTTTTCACAAATAAATTGTATAGTACTGCCACAGGCATGGACACACATAGATTGGTCTAGTAGAATTAAGCACTTTTGTTTTAACTTCAAACACTTTACAGTTTAGACTTCTGAGAGAAGATATCACTTTCAATTTACTGAATGAAAGTCATATACTGAATAACACCGTTCTTATAATTAATCATGACAGCTCCCACTACAGCTATAAACAGGTATTTTTCACTGAAAAAAGCAAACCCAATTCTCTCTAGACCTTACTTTTTATAACAGCTAAACTGTATTGCTCCATTCTTATTCACAATCACCAGTTCTTGAAGTCCTTATTCGTAAAAGTATCTCAGAGGGCTAAATTTAGCACTGTTGTATATAAACAAATCCTATACAAAATTAAGTGTGGTTTGGAGTCTGGAGGAGTTAAGGGCCAACATATTTCTTTGAAAACAATGCTTATGTGCTTCTAAATTTGGGTGTTGCTGCAGAGAATTCTCAACTTCTTGTGTTTAGTATAAAAGAAGACAGCAAAGGTCAGGTGGTGCCAGATTCAGCTAGGGATAATTTGCTCCACTTTAACTAGCAAGTAGGCTTTTCCACCTAAGGTAGTCATCAAGTGAGTCTTTGTACAAGCCGTTTTCTAGAACATGATTTCTCTGAGCTACTTGAAATGTCCACATTACAAACAAGGGACCTAAGAAGGTCCTATTTTTCTCCATTAGCTACAGAGGGAAACATGATGACAAGCCCGCATGGAAGTATTTAAACTGTAGACATTCAAATATGTTTAGGTGAATGTCACCCTGAGGGCTATGGTCCCTTTGGGTGTTAGTCCAGACAAGGATCAAGATAACCTATGGAAAAGTTTACAGATAAAATGTACTTGACAGGAAGGGCAGACACAGTTGTCATAAGACAGAGAAATAATTAAGAAATTCATATCTGAAATTGCCAAAATGTAGGCTGATAGTAAAGAGTAAGGGCAGAGGCAGGAGTCCCTGTTGTTGCCTGTTTGCTTTCCCCTTTCCCCAAGGCAGAAGGGCAGCTGTGTGCAACAAGGCAGACTTGGAATAGAGGCTGGTGTCCTACTAGCAGGACAGTCTTCGCATCCCAGCTTCCAAGACAGCTGGGCAGAGCTGCGGTCCTTACATGTTTCCTTGAGGGTCTCACCAGGACATCCGTTTTCACTGACATTTTATTTGTGTTCCTGTAGGGTTCATTCTTGGGACAGTATCAGGTCAACCTTCTAATAATGCCCTGGAAAGGCAGCAGGCCACATTAGTTGACTTCTGGGATGCTCCATTTTGTGGTCAATACACCATTTTTCTCATCTCTTTTAGGGCCCACTTGTTGAATATGTGGCAAATACAAAGATCCCATTAGGTTTCCATCAATAGCTTTTACTTCTTTGCTTACTAGCCCAGGCTCTTTTCCTGCTTGGTGAACATATCTGAGTGAGTTTTCCTTTCTCCATTTGGTGGTTAGGGAAGGAACGACTGATATCATAGAGCTCCATGTGAGAGAAAGGATTACCTGTCTATTGCCTTTAGGACAGAAGGCACAGGTCAGCACATTGGCTCAGGAAGAAGACATGATGGTTAACAAACTTTGTTTTGCGAAGATCTATTTCACATCCACCCAGAGGCTACATCAGCAATTCTTAACAGTGTTACTGGAATGAGGCCTAGCTTCGGGCTGTACGGGGTGAATTTTAAACTGCAGTGAACAAAATAGATGACACAAATCAAAAGTTTGTGTTTCAGCCTTCCCTTACGCAATGCTATTGAGACTGGCCAAGCAGACCTGTGTTTGCCTGGCATGTCACGAGAATGATGCATGTCTTTGTAGAGTATGTGCCACTACGACATGGCTGACGTTACTGTCTATCTTTTAGATACATGCATATATAGGAGAGACCATGAGTGTGTGTTTTACGTATGCTTGACTTTTTTTGCCCTACTCAGAAACGAGGCTGGCTATAATCGCATGGTATTACTCACCTGCCCAGCAGCAAAAATTCTCCAGCGAGTCCCAGGCGCCTCATAGCCATTAAGAGCCCTCTCACAGTCATGCCTTCACAGAAGCAGGCAACCACTCTTGCCTTGGGCAGGTGGCTCCGAAGCTTTCGCAGCAGCTTGTCAAAGCTCTGTTCACCAGCATTGCTATAGATCTTGTAGGAATGTGCAATGCAGATCCCTTCCTTGGCTGCCATATCTTTGAAAGCTTCCATTCCACTTTCACCGTAGTTTCCTAAGTACAAACAGAAACACATATGCATATATTAAAAATTGCAGAAGCTTTTCTTGCTTTGGAAACAGCAAATGTTTTAAAGAATATGTAACATACCTGCACAAAGATCAGTGTACCAATCTTAACAAAATAACATTGACATTTTAATTAATCCATTTTTCAAGATCAACAAATTTTCCTAGAAACGTCACTTCTGTTTAGGAGCCTGCATCTCTACTGAAACCAAATGCTGTTAGGTACCTCAGTACCTGTGAGGATCCGGTCCACAATGTATATAACAATGTGTGTATAAATTGCAATCTTTTCTGATTTTCTTAAGTTGGCTGAATGTGGTCCAAGTACTCTGGGTTTTATTTCAGAAAATTTAAAAATATATGTTCAGAATTAATAGGTGTAATATTTTAAATATAAGCAAAACAAAACAATGACTCATAACAACATCACTTTGTTCATAATGCAATCTGAAAAGCAACAATTTTTTAATTACACTGAAATTTTTTAATTTAATTACACTTATTTTACATTTACACATTATTTTACATTTAATTACACTTATTCTCTTGAAGAAAGAACTTCTGGAGAATGAGTGGCAAAACTGAGGATTAGCATTACAGGGATCACAAGATCACTGATGAACTAAATGTACTTCTGTGTTGTTTTTTTTTGTCTACCAACCCAACAGGAAAAGCTTCATATTTTCTTTCAGTCTATTCTGCCCCAAGGGGATAAACTGGTAATAAATATTAACAGATAGATGCATTTGTTGTTCTTTATTCTGTCTCACCATAGAAAATCTCTGCCAGGCCTACATAGAAGTCACAGTGCTTAAACAGTGGGTGTACTGATGCCACTGACAATCATCCTGACCAGGATTGTCTCTCTGGTTCCCTGTGCTCCTCCATCTGGTTGTCTAAATCTGTTTCATGTCTCATTTAAATAAGAAGGCCTTTGAGGCAGGAAATCTTTCTCCAAAATATTGCCTTAACCCCTCAGAAATATTCCACAGAAACACAGTCAGTAAATTAATAAGACTGAGAGCATTAAAGTAATGTTGTTGCAAGGAACTGCTGATTCTTCACTTATTTCTGTGAGATTGCAAATGGAAGAATCTATAAGGAAAATGCTTTCTTTTACCAGCACGGTTATGAGTATGTAAGAGCACTGACAGTGAACATGCATGTGAAGCAGTGAGAATCAGACAGTTGGATTTGGGCTGTCATCTGGTTTTGTGGCCTTGGACACTGGAGCCAGCAAGCATTCAGCTTGCCCACCCAGGGAATCGTCTCCCTGTGGCTCTGGTGCTGGAGTTTAGAGGCTGTATTAGGCTCAGCACTGTACATGAACATGAAAAGCACTGTCTCCAGTTTGAAGATCTTAGCACCTGAATAACCAAAAGAGACAAAGAGCAGAAGAGACGAAATACCGTTACCTTCATTTCACATCAGGAGTGAATGACTGAGACCTTGAAAGTTCCAAATGGTACCCAACCAGAATGGCAACCTGAATGCAGATCTCCTTAGCTAACATGACTTTCATTTTCCTCTCTGCTGTGATTAGGCCTGATGGAAAACCCATTACTATGCAAATTGTGCCTGGACAAAATGTGATAGGATTTTTGAATTTTTGCAGTGCTTCCTGGGAGTTGTAAATCAGGTGCCCAGTGCTTTCCCATGTGTCACGCACTTAGGGCAAACTGTGTTTCCAGTGATACATGAGCATCAAGTGATTCCCGTGAGACGCTGAAGCAGTTCAGCTAGAGGTCGAAAGCATGGTGCTTCATGAAAGATGTATTATAGCCTCAGAAGTCAGTCTGAAGGAAAAATGGGGGTCAGTCACATTTAATTCCCACCAGGCCCTGAGGCCATCTGAAATAAAACTAAGCTGTTTGACAGGAAATACACTACTTAGTTTAAAATTATTCTCATTTAGGTCAATCTGGATCAACATTAAAGGTTCTGTTTCACTTTTCCTAACAGAAAATAAAAAGGAAAGAAAGACTATACCAAACTTTGCCACAGAAGACTCAAAGAGATTGAAATTCGGAAGACTTCATTTTCTGTCAAAAAACTGTCAATGGAAAATTCCCGGACAGCTCTAATTGACTTACAGAACTGGATCTCTTCGATGTTCCAGATACTGAGCTCTTTGTCTGAAAGTGCTATAAGTGTACAAACTGTTACCCTGAGGCTTGCTATAAAGGTTAGAATAGGTTTAATTACAGTACTGAAAAATAGTAGGTCTTGCAATGAACATGAAGTGCATTAACTCTTTTCCAGTCAAATAAAGGTTGCTCTGGCACAAACGCCATGGTCTCATCATGTATCAAGGCCGGGAAATTTTGCAAAACCATACAGAAAGCAATGCGTCATCCAAAATGAGAGGAAACATGTTAAACTACCAAGGCCACTTAGCAAAGTGTTACATTCTTAACATTTGAAAAGAAAAACATCCTGGCAGTCCAAATCTGAGAATGACTGAGTTCTCCAACTGGGAAAAGTATAGCTGTATGGCATGAGCTCAAGGGAGATTTGATGAAAACAGAAAGCAGCTTTGCTTCAAGATGCTCATACAAATATATCAGTGGAGCTCTTGTCGTGATCATTGCTGATTAAACTCTACTTAATTAATTATTCATAGTGAATTCCCCTGTTGTGCCAGAGGTTTGATGAGGTATGTATATTTAATTTGAGCTATACTGTGGGGATAATGAACACTCCTTGATGGAAAAACAAATTCTTTTCTGCTAAATTCCTTTACTCCATCATTTTAGGATGAATTTCCTCTGACCTATCTTTCTTTCTGTGGAAAACCTGTACGTGCATGAAGCACATGTAGCATTGAGGGAATGGGAGTGGGAAACTCAGTAAGTTACATTACATCATTTCCTTGAGATTGAGATGCGAGGTTCACAGTGGAAGAGCATCTCCATGCTTTCTGTACAGAACTGGGCTTCTCATGGAGATTTGGTTCTGGAACTGTGGCATTTCCATAGTAGTACTAATAAAACTGCCACAGAAAGAGCAAGTTTCCACTGACAGGTCAGTTCCCACTCTTCAGTCAGGTCTATGACACAAGGAGCAGGATACAGGGACTTCTGGGCTTGCACACATGTATGAAAAAGGTGGGGACTTATGCAGCCTAACTCTGAAAAGGAGTCTGTAGTTTCACTTCCAAGTGAAAATAAATTCATAACCCCTATGCTGGAACCAAAGCAACATCTTCTGTGAGTCTCCTGTGATGGAAGCTGCCTATGTCCTGGCAATCAATCCATGTAGCTATTTTGTTCCCATTTCTAAATTTAAAGAAAGATCCTAAGGGAAATTTGAACAGGAAGGAGGGATTGATTTATTTTTGCTTGGTTAGTTCCAGTTCAGCAGAAAAGACTCAGCAAACAACGCAATCAGGAGCTGAAGTATGGTCAATTTGTATTCAGCTCCTCCCCTACCAAACTCCATGTCCATTTCAGTGTTTGGAAACCAGCACCTCTATATTGTGACTGGTTCTGCTGGAGGAGATATCACAGTTTTTTACTGGATGTTCATCTCCTCTTGAAAGTTTGTCTGTCAGTGGCATAATCAGAGCTGCTAGCTGTTGATGGCTTTTGTAAATATGTCCTGTACTCATGGCAACAACTGGCAGCTGGGTTCATTTAAAATGCCAGCCTGAATCCTGCATGTTGCCTACCTGAATGGCTGGCCCTAAGCCCAGTTCAAAAGCGACTCCCATATGTCTCTGCATGTTTTTAAAAAAAATCAATTACATCATCATGCCAAAGACTTATCCTCGCTTCAGAGTTGGAATTTTGTTCAAAACTCAAGCATATGCATCCCCACCTACAGTCTAACTATAACAATCTGTTAGTTCCACTTTCAATGAATCAGTACTAGAAACTATTAAGAAGCTTAAAAAGAACAGATTGTGCTTTTTTCCAGATGAAGCTTAATATAGTACAGTACATAGTAATACTTCAATCTGATAGAAAAGGGTCAGGCAAACTGCAGGCTGCTCTTGCTGCTCCTCCTGCCCAGCAATTCAGCCAATTAAACCATCTGAACATAAACCGTTAAGATCTTATCTGCACTACACAGCAAAAAAGCAAGGTTTTTAATCTTAAAATAATAAACAAAATACACTGACGTCTGCTTTATCACACTAAAGGTTATCAATATGAGATAAAAAGTATGAGATAAAAGGATATCAATATGAGATAAATGAAATAATGAGCTACTTTTTCTCCTGCCCAGGGATTTTTGGGGTGTCACACGTTTCTTTTTGAATACATGAGCTCTTTTATCATTAGCTGCACATGCAGATTTTTATCAGATAATTGTTTGGTTTATAAGAGAGTTTCAGGGAACATAGATGAGAATCAACCTTTAGGAGAAACTTAAGATGTAAAATTGCTTCAGGCAGGACACAGTGAAAGTTCACAACATAAAAGAAGGGGAGGCTTAAGTGAAATTGAAGAAATGCATTATGTCATCCATTTAGCTGGTAATAATCCTGCCCATCACAAAGCATATTTATTTAAGCAGAAATGCTACCATCATTTTTATAGACAAGGAAGACCGAAACACAGAATAATACTGTGTGCTGTATCTGAGCTGCAGAAAAGAAGTCCAGTCAGGTTAAAATTCTCAGTAGATGTTTTGCAAGCAATACAGGGAATACAGAGCTTCATTTTTTACTAACTTTCATTGGCATCAATAGGATGAACTTTGCCAGAAACACCTAAAAAAATCTAAGTAGGTCTAATTTTGAAAGCGCGTGTGGGAGTAATGGAAGATATTTATGAAAGGCAACGTGGTGGTTGATTACTAGGATGATCTTCCTGAAAGTCAAGAATATGGGGGTGTAGAATAGTTTCCCAAATGGAAATGTTAGAAGTCTCTCTGACTGTTAGAATTCCAATTAATTATGGCAAACCACCAATAGTACCTACTACTACTGGTACCTACCAGTTATTGTCCACATTTAACTGCTGTGACTGTAGGAGCCTTTTAAAGTTTCACCACTACTAAGAACAGGGACATAATACCAAATCTCTTGAGCAGCTACAGCAACCACATGCTACATATAATGTGAACAAAATCACAGCCTTTCTGGTACAGTTATGTCCACAAATAGAGCGGGACAATAGAGTGTTGTTTCACTCTAAAGGGTACAAACCAAATGAAATCAAATCACACGTGCCTGAAATTCTATTTGCTAAAAAAAAAAAAAAAAGAAAAAAGAATTATAACCTGTTTTCATTTGATCAAAATATTTTATTTACATGATTTTTATATGAGATTTCAGTTTCTATATTAAGTATATATGTATAAAACAACAAAAAATAAAATAAAAAGCTCATTTTGAAAGAAGCCTATTAAAAATACCTTAATTGAGAATAGTTCCTCAAATATATTCTGCTTAAATATCTCCAACCAGATCTTTCCCTTAATAATCACTCAGAGACGGGGCTGTTCCACTTCAATTATCTTGAGTAACAGATAGCAGCTTCAAGGCCTTTGAGTTCTTTCATCATAAGATATTCAATCTGAAAGTCTGAATTTCATGGAAATGTGTATATATATATATATATATGTATGTACACACACACGTTTGTAAGGATACTACTCTTCTTTATAAACTGATTTCTAACATTTAGAATACAAGAAGCCAAATGCCGCTCTGGTGAAAGGACACCAACCCAGAACAAGTTCACTAGGCTTTCCTCAGCATGACATCACGTTGTCTCCCCAGCAACATGCCTTATTTGGAACCTCCCGTTGAAACAGCTGTTATGAAGTTTCTTCATCGGGCCAATGCAGAACTGTGGCACAGAGCAGTATGCAGCCAAGATGGAAAACCTCTTGATGGAAATACGGCCTGTTATATGCAATTAGTTCTCACACAAGAGTTGTTTTGCTGTGAGGTGATGCTCTTTGGCAAGAGTTGTCAAAAAGGTTTATCTGTTGCTCCTCATGCAGAAACAAGCGATCATGTCAAGGGAAGGTTTGTCCAAAGAAATGACTACTCAAGCAAAGCAGCCAGGCAATGCTGGCTGGGCTTGAAGAGTTATCAGAGTACTAGAAAACAGCAAAGGAGCAGCAGAGGGCAAAAATTCCCTCAGTGATTAATTTCAGAAAAATACCTACTCCATCCTTAAAATTGCTGTACCTGCCTTCCTTAAGCACAGACAATCTCAAAGTGATTCAGAGTGCATGATCTAACAGCTGAGGCTTACAGGGGACATAAAACACTGATGACTGCAGTTAGGACTCTGTCCTTAGCTGCCTATATCATCATGGAGCCCTCATATATCTATTTCCTTGGATGTTAATCTTTTCTATTCAAACTGAAAGCTCTTCAAAGAGCACTTATCAATTGCTAAGTGTTCATAAAACTCAGGCCCAAAAGGATTGCCTATATCACTGGTGGCTTGATAGATGAAGATAGTACAAGGTGTGTCAAAATAAAGAAGCATTAGTTACCCTAACAGCATACTGGCTATGAACTTAATTTCTTTTTCTGTGAACAGTTTTGAGATTTTCAGTTTTGTACATTTGAGGAAAAGAAATGTCTTCATAATCTCAAAAATATTAGGCAACCAAAAACCCCCACTTCTAATCCTCTTAAAATTCAATTCAGTCTGATTGAAATATTTTTTAAATTATCTTGTAATATTTAATTTAGACATTCACCACTTTATAATTTCATATAAGCCTCATATCGCCTTCTACAATGTAAAATAAAACCAAAATATCTGGAAAATATCTGGAAATCAGGAAACTAGTTTATTTTTATTTCAAAACTAACTGAAATATTTTGACATTTAAAAATAAACTCAAAGTTTCATTAAGAAATTAATTAAGCTCTTTTCTGTAAGGTTTTTAAGTTTCAGATACTAGGTATTTTCTGACCAGAAGTTTTCATTCAAAGGTTTTTAGACCAGCTCCATTTATTTGATCTCTGTTTAAATAAATAAAAAGCCTACCCCCTTGCAAAGTGACCACCTCCACAAGGAAGAAAAGACAGGTTATAGTTGTAGGCAACTCCCTTCTGCGGGGAACAGAGGCTCCAATATGCTGGTCAGACCCTTCTCTTAGGGAAGTCTGCTGCCTCCCTGGGGCCCGGGTTAAGGACATCACCAGGAAGCTTCCTACCTTGGTACAGCCCTCAGACTATTATCCATTACTGCGCTTCCATGTGGGTGGCGATAAAGCTGCAACACGTAGTCCAATGGCAATCAAAAGAGACTTCAGAGCCTTGGGATGGTTTGTAAGGGAATCTGAGGCACAGGTTATCTTTTCCTCTCTCCTTCCAGTTGCAGGCAGTGACATTGCAAGAAACAGATGGGCTCAGTCAATTAATACGTGGCTCCATGGCTGGTGTCACTGCCAGAATTTTGGGTTTTTCTATAATGGGATTGCCTACATGGCACCAGGCTTGCTGGCATCAGAGGGGATTTGCCTTTTTCAAAGGAGAAAGAGGATCTTGTCTCACAAGTTAACGGGTCTCATTGACAGAGCTTTGAACTAGCCTTGAAGGGGGAGGGGGATAATATCAAGCTTGCCCATGACCATGACAAGCTGTGGGATGACATGCCAAGGTTAGAGGGACGGGCTGCTAGCAAGAGCCCTCAGGCTGTTGCTCTGAGACATGCTGGCTACATTGCAGTACACTTGAAGTCTTACAGAGATGAGCCAGGGGCTCCTGAGGTAACAGGCACCAAGAGGGATACACTAGTGAAATACCTCAAAGGAATTAAGGAGTGTTCCCCTAAGAAGGTGACACAGACGACAGCCCAGCCTCTACACCAATGCATGCAGCACGGGCATCAAATAGGAGGAGCTGGAAGTCACCATGCTGCTAGAAAGCTACGACCTAGTTACTATTACTGGAATTTGATGGGACGAATCCTATGACTGGAGCGCAGCTATCGATGGCTACAGGCTGTTCAGAAGGGAGAGGCGAGGAAGAAGGGGTGGAGGCGTTGCCCTCTACATCAAGAAGTGGATAGAGTCTGAAGAGCTGTCTCTGAAGAATAGCCATGAGCAGCTTGAAAGCTTATGGGTAAGAACTAGAGACCGAGGCAACAAAGGGATCCTTGTGGTTGGTTTCTACTACAGGCAGCCCAATCAAGGTGAGCCTATTGACAAAGCCTTCTTACCCTAGCTACAGAAGGCATCGTGTTTGCAGGCTCTCGTCCTGCTGAGGGACTTCAACTACCCTGACATCTGCTGGAAAAGTAGCATAGTGAGCTATAGGCAATCCAGGATACTCCTGGAGTGCATCAAAGACAGGTAATAGACAGCCCCACCAGAGGGGAGGCGATACTGGACCTAATGGTCACCAATGCAAGTGAGCTAATCAGTGATGTCAAGGTTGGAGGCAGCCTGGGCTGCAGTGATCATGCACTGGTAGAGTTTGCAGTCCTGAGGGATATGGGTCAGGTGACGGGTAAAGTCAGGACCCTGAATTTTAGGAAAGCAAAATTCCAGCTCGTCAAGGAGTTACTCAATAAGACCCCCTGGGAAACTGCCCTCAGGGACAAGGAAGCAGAACAGAGCTGGCAGATCTTTAAGAACACTTTCCACAGAGCACAAGAGCTCTCGACCCCCAGGTGTAAGAAATCAGGAAAGGAGGGCAAGAGACTGGCATGGCTGAGTTGAGACCTGATGGTCAAACTAAAGGGGAAGAAACAGATGCACAGGCAGTGGTAGCAGGGACAGGTACCCTGCAAAGAGTATAGGTTCAACAAGGCCAAATGCAAGGTCCTGCATCTGGGTTGGGGCAACCTCCAGTATCAATACAGGCTGAGAGATGAAGGGACTGAGAGCAGCCCTGCTGAGAAGGACTTGGGGCTACTGGTGGATGAAAAGCTGGACATGAGCTGACAATGTGCACTTGCAGCCCAGAAAGTCAGCTGTATCCTAGACTGCATCAAAAGAAGCATGGCCAGCAGGTCGATGGAGATGATTCTGCCCCTCTACACAGCTCTCATGAGATCCAACCTGAGCTACTGCCTCCAGTTCTGAGGCCCCTAGCACAGGAAAGACATGGACTTGTTGGAGCGAGTCCAGAGGAGGGCCGCGAAGATGATCAGAAGGCTGGAGCACCCCTTCTTTGAAGACAGGCTGAGAGAGTTGCAGTTGTTCAGCCTGGAGAAGAGAATACTCTGGGGAGACCTTATTGCGGCCTTTCAGTACTTACAGGAGGCCTACAGGAAAGATGGGGACAAACATTTTAACAGGGCCTGTTGGGATAGGACAAGAGGTAACGGCCTTAAACTAAAAAGGGGAAGATTTAGACTAGATATAAGGAAGACATTTTTTACAATGAGGATGGTGAAACACTGGCACAAGTTGTCCAGAGAGGTGGTAGATGCCCCATCTCTGGAAACATTCCAGGTCAGGTTGAATGGGAGTCTGAGCAACCTGATCTAGTTGAAAACGTCCCTGCTCATTGCAGTGGAAGGTTGGACTAGCTGACCTTTAAATGTCCCTTCCAACCCAAACCATTCTGTGATTCTATGATTCTGTCATTCTATTATTCTATGATTCTAACGTTTAAATTATTTTAGTGAGGTAACATACAATATACACAAAATATAACTGTACTTAATTAAATTAAATAAATCTGTTCATTATCTCCTCATCTAAGCTCAGAAGTATCACTCTGATACCAAAGTTTCTCTTCTCTTTTTCATCTTCTCTTGGCTATTTTGAAGTAATAAATTCATTCCTCTTAAGAAAATTATGACCTAGTTTCACAGTTTAATGCACCTCACTTCTGTTTATTTTTAAATTATCACTTCGTAACTTTAAAAGGAAGACTCATTTAAGCATTGCTGTTATGTGAGAACAGGGAAGAGTCTGGAAACAGCCTTTTCTATACTATTCCTTTGATCCATCCTGCTAACTGGCACATCTGCAGCTTTGTGGCCTTGTCCACTAAGCAATGTTTGAAGTCCTGCCTGATGCTAATGTCTGTTAAAGGATTTTAAGCCTGACAGCTTTTGCAGAAACTTGCTGCCATCTCTGACTGCTCTCCTTGCTTTCAGACTGGAGAGATTAAAAATTTTCTGTAATTTCTGTTTGTGAAATAGCTCTTCCTATCTACCTGACTCTAAGACATTTCCCTTAGATATTTCCTGCATCATTTCATTTCAAAATGAAATTGTTAATGAAAGCACAGTTCCTAGTGGACTCCAGGGATACTCTATCTTTTCTTTCATTTTCGTTTAGAGTTATACTTTTCGGTTTTTTGTTTGGTTTTCAGATAGAAATGAGGACACATGAGACCGACAGTATTAGACTGGAGGCTGTTCCTTTCAGGAGACAAAAGCTGTGTCAGAAAGGAGAGGGCTTTGCCGTGGGAACAATTCTATCTATGATCCTGTATCCTTCATTGTGGGCATAGTGGATTCCCAAGGAATGCAGCTGCCTGCGATTTCTTCACTGGTATTTGGACCCAGTCCCAGTTCTGACTTAGGATATTAATTATTATATTTCTCAGAAGAGTTGGTGCCTTCTACAAGTGAACTACATCGCATTTCTGTATGTTCACAACCTGGAAGATACCCTCACATAATATTAATTCTTAACTCTGCTATGGTTTGTAACTGTTCTTTTCTAAAATACACTTGATGTCCTATTCTGATGTTGCAGTAGATGAGCACTACGAGAAGTCAGCCAGCAAAACCAAGCATGATTCAGGGATTAAATAGACTCTGAAGGCCTTCAATTAATCTTTTGAGTATTCTGGTAAGTGCCTCTCTTTCTGCGCTGTCTCCTCAGATGTGAAATGAAGGGAAAAACATTTTCCTGACAGTGGTGTTGCAAGAATAAATGTATTATAGATTGAGAGAAAGTCAGATAACTACAGCAACGAGGGCAACATTTATGTTGAACAGATTGAATGAAAACCTTATAGTTTTGCCTCACAAAAACTCACATTTGCTTAGTTGTAGTAATAACCACATCATGTTTATTAGAGCAGCAGTCACTCCGTATGTCTAACATCTGTTTTAATAATACCACCTAATACTTCCCACAGTAATTGTAGATGATGGCAAGGCTACTCCGAAGAGAGCATCTTAATTTCACTTTAACTGATTGCGCACATTCATATTCAGCACATTCATTTGGAACAAGAATGGGTTTCGTGACTCTCCCCGATCTGAACCCTGATAGCAGCAAGGTCTGTCCGGAATCTATGAATATTTAGAGTAGTAACTGGAAGGCAGATCTATGACTACATTTCCCAGGAATGCTAATGCTTGTCAAAAGATTTTGAAGGGGATAATATGAAGTTTCTTGGGGCATACTAATAATTCTTAAAGTATAGGATGAGAAGGCCTATACTGTGTGACTAACTACTTTCTTAGAGATAGTCTTATTTTAGGAACATGTTGGATAATTGTTTCCTCTTGGCAGTTAACAAACATTGCTTCTTAGAATAATATAGTAAAAATGCATTTGAATATAATAGGGGTACAGGAGGCTTTTGAATTGAAACTTCGGAGGTTATTACCAAGTAGGACACTACCATCCTCAGCTTTTGGATGCAGAAACTGAAGAAGGAAAGCAGCCCAGAAAGCCAACTCTTTCATGCCAGAAAGCCAACCATATCCTGGGCTGCATCAAAAGAAGCATGGCCAGCAGGTTGAGGGAGGTGCTTCTGCCCCTGTACTCCGCTCTCATGAGACCTCACTTGGAGTACTGCCTCCAGCTCTGTGATCCCCCAACATATAAAGGACACCGATCTGTTGGAGTGCGTCCAGAGGAGAGCCACAAAGATGATCAGAGGGCTGGTGCACCTCTCTTATGAGCACAGGCTGGGACCATTGGGGTTGTTCAGCCTGGAGAAGAGAAGACTCCAGGGAGACCTTATTGCAGCCTTCCAGTACCTAAAGGCGGACTACAGGAAAGCTGGGGAGGGACCCTTGACCAGGCAGCATAGTGACAGGACGAGGGGTAATGGTTTTAAACTGCAAGAGAGTAGATTTAGATTCAGTATCAGGAAGAAATTCTTGACTGTGAGGGTGGGAAGACACTGGAACGGGTGGCCCAGAGAAGTTGTGGATGCCCCATCCCTGAAGATTGTCCTGGTTTGAGAGACACAGGAGTAATTTTTCTTCTCATACTTGGGAAGACTGC
>RSEF01000001.1:214068552-214083688 GCA_003993805.1 Himantopus leucocephalus | reverse complement strand
CTCCAGAGACATCCACCTTCCCTATTCTGTCCACAGCAAAAAGAGAGGATCAGTGAAACATATGGGGTGGATATCTTGCTTCAGTATTTCAGAGGACCTTGCCTCTTTTTTTGGGTGTATAGGAGCATAGGGTGCAGGAGTGGGTTGCCCTTTCTTCAATTAGGAGCATATCAAGCCAGCTGCTCAAAATTTCGTAGCTGTTGTGCCCATTTTGGACATTTAAATCATGCTGACTGGACTCTACAATCATATTTTACAGTCTTTAGAGCAAAACTACCTTTTAGCTCTGTGCTTGCACAGCTCCTAGCAGCATGTGAGCTTGGTGTGTAAAAGGCTGCCATATAAATGAGACATTCATAGTGTAAGCACACAAAACATCATCTTTAAATTTCACTATACAACCACTAATTATATTCTTTAGCCAGAGTGTGAGTCTGATCACGAATAATTCAATTAAACTTTTACTAATTTACTGGAAGCAGGACCAGGCTATTTAAATATAAACTGGCTGATCATTTATGGGAACCCATCAACTTTTAGTTGAAAAAGTAGCCCACTTTCCACTTTCAAGACACTTGCAAACACAAAACTGAGTTAAGAAAACAGGGGTTTGAAACGGTTTGCTATAGAATTAATGCAAAGTGATGTCATCTTTCAAGATGTTTAATCATTTTCTGCTTATGAGATCAACACAAACCGCATGGGCTTGTATCTTCACTGAATCCCACAAGTTAAACAGTACAAAAATATTCTTCTCACACATTTTTTTTATGGGAGGATAAATATAATTTGGGATATAATTGGTGCAACTTGTCAGGATTTGTGACAAGTTGCATGAACTGACAGATGTCAAAACACATTTAAGGAAAGAGTGATACGATCCCACTAATAACTGACCTGAACACATTTACAAAAACTGACCNGAGTTAAACAGTACAAAAACATTCTTCTTGTACATTTTTTTATGGGAGGATAAATATAATTTGGGGTATAATTGGTGCAACTTGTCAGGATTTGTGACAAGTTACATGAAATGACAGATGTCAAAACACATTTAAGGAAAGAGTGATATGATCCCACTAATAACTGACCTGAACACATTTACAAAAACTGACCTGAACACATTTACAAAAACATTTCGAAAGCACATTTCTATAAATTCTTAATGATTGGTTTTTAATACTCTTTCCAGCGAGATAGCCATTTTTCAAACAGATAAGAAGGTTATTCAGAGTTCAAAATTTAAGGTGGATTTCTACCAAGCTTGTAATTCATAAAAAAAGTATAGGTAAATACAGTTTCACTTCCTTAGGAGTCATAGTAAATTTTCCAAGTGATAAACCTATGTCATGCTAACTAAACCTCTTGACTGTTGTCAAAGTGCATTATCAGATGTACATTCACAGAAAAGCCTGAAGGATTTTGTATATCTTTCTTACTTTATTTACTTGTCTTTTATATTGCAATTTTTGTTTCAATAAGTTTATCGAGAGTTTTAAGATTTTAAAGCTCCATACAAGGAAATTTACATTAGTATTTGCCATACAAACAATTTTAAGGTCTTATTTTGGGGGAGGAGATTTGGGTGTTTTCCTATCAGTAAACACAAATATGGCCACATGGCTTAGTTTCTGTGTGATTTATAGACTCCTCAGAGTGACAAAGGTAATTGGTCAGAAACTGAAACAGATGGCAATGGTCAGAAGGAGATACAGATGGTCATGGGATTTACTGGAAATATAAGCCCTTATAACGGGATAAAACTTGCTGAACAGAGCAATGGTATGTGAGATAGGCTGGATGACATCTAAAAGGACTCAAGAGACTTTCAAAAGTCCGGAACCTAAAGGAATTAGCAAAACCTAAATGAAGGAACATAGATAAGCATGTAAATAGGCATGTCAACTTCAAAAAAACAGAAAGATGTCATTAAACTGATGCAACAGCTTAACGTAAGGACTGCCTACCACCTTTTATTGACAGCTACATATTTCTTCCTGCCCCCACATTTAGGACTTTGAATGCGGGCTGGTACTGCATCTACATGGCAGAAATTGAGTATGGAGCATTTTTCCTCTTCTCTATGTGCTGGCAAAAAGATGGAAAATGTTTCCAGTTAGAAGTAGCCTCCACAGTCATCCCAAAACTATAATCTTGTCCCTATGGCTGCCAAGACAATTCCGTAACATAAACTACAATGTAAGCTGACTTCAACATCATCATTTTCTTCCTTGAAACGGAACCCATTCATTTTGCTTACTCTGATTTTAAAGCTCTTCCAAGTTAATTCACGGAATTCTGAAGGTGAAGAATGAAATCATATTGTTTGAATCATATCTACCAAGGTTTGTGTAGGACGGTTTGTATAAGCACTCTTGTATCTATCAGGACATAATAGACATAAATCCAGTCTTGCTATGGTGAAAATCATAGATTTCGAAATAGAATTTTCTGTCAGAGAGACTGTCTGGAAGAAATGTCCCACTTAAAAAAAATTCATTTTTCTCATATTTTCCATCCTCTTCTATCAGTCTGCACCAAAGCAAATGAGTTGGACCAGATCCTGCTATGCTGGTAGCTGGAAAGGCAAAATTTACATCTGCTCTTCATTTTTAAAAATTTATTTGCTGTGAAAATATGTATCTTGAAACATATTTTCCTATGGAGGTTTTTTTTCCTAATTTTGTCCTATGATTTCTTTACCCCTATTAACTCCTAATTTTATTGTGAAGATCATGAGATCTTCTAACAGCATTAGTTCTAACACATCAGCCTTGAGTAGTTTCTGAGAAAAGGCAATCTGGCATACTTTACCTTCAGGTAAAGAAGTTAAATCAGCTGAATAAGTTGTTTGTTGCAATTAGCTTTGAAATGCCTTCTTTTTAGCTTTCCTACATGATAAAAGACAAGTCCAAGGAAACATCACTAAATTGTTAGCATTCATTATATATTTGAAAGAACTGGTAGAAACTGAAAATTTCCCAGCTTACTCACACATCATTTAGCTGTAGCAAGCTCTGTTCCACAGATACCGGACATAAACTAGGGTCCTGCTTTGTCCCTAGGTATCCTTTTCTCCATGTGAAACTTGGTGATCAAACAATGCTGCAGTGGCAGCCACTGATAGGAAAAAAAAGTTGTTAGTCTCTGTTATCTCCATTATGAGTTACTTATGGTGATTGCCTTAGCTCTTTCATGCAAAAATGTTAAACACTGAGTCTGAGATGCAGTTTCATTACTGTGTCAACCTACAGCACTGCTGGCCCTGACAGTGTCCATCACACCCTCCCTCACCTCGCCCAGTCACGCCTTGTCACCTCCTCCTTTCCCGAGCACTGTGGCACCAATGACATTGCAACAACAAAAATCCAATTTATTTTCCTTTGCCAAGCTGTCTATGGAGTCAGTGCAATGCAAGAACAGGAAAACACAGCGGGGGGAAAGAGGTGGGTGGAACAACTTCTTTCAGCAGTTCAAGCTCAGCATGAAAGCTTCCCGATTATCACACAAAGGAGGTGTACGTGTGTGTGTGTGTGTGTGTGTCTGCGTATGTGCGTGTAGGAGTGGAACTTACATCTTTTTAGTTCTGGCTAAGTGCTTCAGGCTTTACCCCCCCCCTTTGTTTTTTTTTTTTTTAATTCAGTCCTGAATTTTCTAAGGACTTTATGGGAAAGGGCCTCTTCCTTAACCATCTGCCACAAAATACCTTTAAAGGAATGAATGCAGATGCACAGACAGATCAAAGCATGGACAGAAAGAGACGCAGACAAATTTATGTAGCTCTACTATGTATTTATTTAGATGGAGTAACAGAAATGTTCATATTGGGCTTGTTCATAAATAAAAAACTTAAATTTTCTCCCCAAAATGAACCAGCCTGTTTTCACCTCTTTTTTTCCTTCTATTTGTCAACCTCAAGTTGAGTTCTCAAATTACTTTGTTTACCCTTAAACCATACTTTTCAGAGAAAAAAAACTTGTTGTTAAAATAATATCATGTTCTAGAAATGACCAGTGTTATTCCCTGTTGCACTGAGGAGAAACCATTCAGGGGAAACCTTAAAACAGGTCAGACCAATCAGACCAAAGGATGTCACAGGAACCCTTTGACAGTTTGCTTTCTACTTTGCTCGTTGTACTAAATGGCCCAAAATTTAGTTACCAAAATTCAGTTATCTGCTGCAGGCATGCGTCCAGAGGCATAGCAAAATGGAGAAGTCTGAGGGTGAAAACTCCTTTAAATTAAAGTGCTGGAGCATTCCTCCTACACTGCTGATGGCTCACTCTAATGCTATTCCCTCTCTTATGCTGCAGATCTGAAATTCCCACTGTATCCATTGCTACTACCCCAGCTGACAGAGGGAACTTGCGTGTCTTCCCCTCTGTCCGGTCTATGAAAAATTCTGACCGAGTGTCAACCTGATCCTCCCAGCTTCTGCCAAAAGCAACTCGACATCATCAAAGAAAACGTTTTTTATTGGCTCCTTCTGCGATGTGGGAGTTATCACAACTTTACTGACTGAAAATGCTATGCAACCCATTTTAGCATTTTAGTGGCCTCCATAGCAAGCTTTCTCTCTTGGCATCCAGCCACTGCATGGACTGAGAATCAACAGGTCTGGATGAAGATTGCAATCTTCAATATTTATGAACTACTCTATTGAGAACCCACCATTGTTTTGGGGTTATTGAAACTGAAGTATTGTAGTAATACATAAAAAGCCACATATCAAATGGAATAAATGGACTTCATACATCTTCCGGTACAAAACAGTTTGCTATTTTTTTCTTTTTGAAGGGATTTTCTGTCTTCTTTCTTTTATGTTCAATTATGTATAATGAATTCAATGAAGGATTTTGATATAAAAATACTTTGAAGACATTATTTCTAGCTCAAATCCTCCTGTTAATGAATACACGTGTCAATCAAATGTATCATGCTAGACAAGAAGAATGGATACATATGGACTTTTTTGTATCAGAGCTTCATTTAATCTCAGAATCTTCTCACCCCAAAATATTTAATATCCTTCTCTGAATAGAAATAAAACTGTTCTACAATTTAATCTCAGTGCTGTTCTCTAGGTTCAGTAAACATCAATTCTGGTTTTGACAGGGTTTATTGGGCATGCTTTTTACCATTTACACTTCCTGAGAAAATCAGTTGCAAAGATAAGAAAGGAAGCAGTTTTGTGGAAGATGAAAATATAGTGCACATCTTCATATTGTTGTAGAAAATGAGAGAAATAGAAATACGGAAGTGTCTGAATATTACTCTCTAAGAAAATACATCTCTTTTTTTATGAGCAGAAGTGTGATAGACAGCAGAACTCCATCAAAGAGTGTGGTAGAGTCCAAAAGTGTAATTGGTTTACATTTTGATATCCGGGGGGCCGCAGGGGTGGCTTCTGTGAGAAGAGGCCAGAACCGGTGACAGCTGAGTCCAAGATGGACCCACCATTGGTAAAAGACGAGCTGATCAGCAACATTGGTAGTACCACTGAGACAACATAGTCAAGGGGAAAAAAATCCTGAGCGACAGCAGCTGAAGAGAGGAGTGAGAAAATGTGAGAGCAACAACTCTGTAGACACCAAGGTCAGTGAAGAAGGAGTTGGGGGAGGTGCTCCAGGCTCTGGAGCAGACATTCCCCTGCAGCCCCTGGAGATCCACAGTGGAGCAAGTATCCACCTGCAGCCCATGGAGGACCGTATGCCGGAGCAAGTGGATGCCCAAAAGAGGCTGTGACCCCATGGAGAACCCATGCTGGAGCAGGGTCCTCTCAGGACCTGTGGCCTGTGAAAAGGAGCCAGGCCAGGAGCAGGTTTTCTGGCAGGATGTGTGTGTGGGACCTGCACTGGAGCAGTCTGTGTTCCCTTAGTGGGCACCTGGCCACTAGCCAAGGTCAAGCCACCACATCAAGTAATTCAATAATGGAAAAATAAATTAGATAAATTAATGGAAGAAAAAGACTGGATCACAAAAAAGATGTAGGGATAACTGCAAGACCAGAAGGTCCCAAGCTGAACTTTGCCAAAAGCTGAGAAAATATGTGAAAGAGAGCATGCTTTGTCATGGAAGAGCATTTCATGTTCTTTCTATAAATATCTGACCACACTCAGAGTGAGAATACCACTCAAAATAGGCATTTGTCTGGTCTACTGCAGTTATTTTTATACCCTGATCAAGGTATTGCTGCTATTTATGGACATGACTGTGCAAGCCCATCTGGTTTTATTTAACTCATTTTTACCCATAGTAGCAATGTTAAACACATCCAGAAGAAGCTGCAGAACCAAAACCTGTGTGAGTGGTTCCACTGTCTTCACCAGGGATTCTTATGCAAGTTAAACATGCGCATGTTTGTCAACCCATGCCCTGATGGTGGGAAGATTGACTATGATTTCCTTGCCTGGAATCAAATTCCCCAAACCTTCACACAGTCATGATGCCTGTGACACAGTTGTCTTTATTGGACTTCACAGAAAACATCACATGAGAAAATTATCATTTTTCAAATTATGTTTGGAAAAATTAAGACTGGAACACTTTGATCTCGTAAAAACATTCATTCTGGTATTTTTTAAATGGAATTTCAATGTTCAGTTTGAAATGAAAAACTGTAAAAGAATACTACATTCTACTGTAATATAGAACAGAAAATGTCAACAGTATGAACAATTTTGACTCATTCAAAATCAATTATTTCTAACATTGTATGTTTTAGAACAAAATAAAAGCCAAAACTTCATTCTTTTTTGGTATGAAAATAAATATCAAAATTGAAAAAACTCATTTAAAATGAAAATTCAGGTTTTTGTTATTCATGTGATTTATTGGTTTCATCAACATCACTGAACTACCCAAGTTTTGTACAATTGGAGCTCTTCTGCTACAATGTGTTCAGTAAATCAGCCAACTATTTTCCTCATCCTAAATAACACAATATTTATTAAAAACCATTTGTGGGAGATCTGAAATAATCTGCTAGCTACTTAATGTTATGGTCTGACATTCTTATCCTCTTTTTTGTCCACTCCTCTCGTTTGTTAGATACTTATTCCAAATTACCTCAGAGTACATTTCTCCATGTGGTACATAGCACAGCAAACCCAGATCTCTATGCAAGAGCTGGGTAGCACTGTATTATAGCTAATAAATAGTAATCAGCAGGAAGGCTTGATTGCAAGAGACAAATAATCAAGGTTCTCCCAGGTCACAAATACCCATCTGCAAAGTATCAGTTGAATCATATCATTATTCAACTACCCATTTAATGTATTTGTAGTTAGTCTTTGCCAAGATATGAAAATATCAATTGCTGTCTTCCAAAATACACAATTTAAGAGTAAAGTTCATTTGATGAAACTAAATTATTGGGAATAATTAAAGACCTTTCTTTTTCCAAATAAAAATATTGAGCAAGCGTATTATTGATTCAATTGACTGTTCATGGTTTGCATCCAAAAGTAAAGGGAACACTTCTGTGCAGTTGGCAATTTGGAACTGGTTTTCTTTTATTTGCAATATAGCTACTTGCAAAGAATATATCAGAGATAACACAGAATGAAGGTAACAAAGACTTATTTGAGGGTAATTCTTAAGAAATTGGATGAAACTAGCACAGAATGTTCACAAAAATATTACTCAACAAAGATGAAGAATGGTGAATGAGGTCATGGGACAGTTGGTAGGAAAGTTTGGTTTCTAAACTTTCCTTCTTAGACACACTACTCCTAACCCTCACTATTTCTACATTCAGCATGACAACACCAGTAATGACCATAGTACCAAGTCTGGTACTAAGGCTGGAAGACTGGTGGTGCAAGGTAACTGCCAAACGAGACCTGGGGGAATGGAAGAGAAAGTGTCAACTATTTGCTAATTACGCCACACCTCTATTAGACTGTTCATTCGGTACTCAGTCTTTTACTCATGTTTATTAGTGTGAAATAAGACATTTTCTTCTATTCAGATCACTTTTCATTTATGAGTAGTGCATCTTTTGGACAGCTAACTTAGTGAAAAAGTGGTTTCTTGAAACATAGACCTGTTCATGAATATGTTTTTAATTCCTGACCAAAGTCCCCTCAAACATAAGTAAGTGATGGGTGACCTTTGCGTTGTAAGCCTTAAATTTTCAATCTCATTGATGAGCTTTCAGAAGGAACAGTACAGAAAGGTCACCAATACATATTTAGCAGGTTCAGTTTCATCACTATGTACAGTGCTTTGATGTCACAGTGGATGCGATAGCACAGAAGACGGTATCTACATTTAAATACCAGATTGGAGAAGAGCAAAGAAAAGCACTCGCCTATAATGGTTTGATTTGACCTATTACAGCAGTAAACACCATATTTTACCATCTAAACCTGGACTTGAATGTGAAATATCCATAAACATAAAAGATTTTAAGTGCAAGGTTTAGGTTCAGATCTTCATGTATTATGAAATGTGATTTTGAAATGGGACTCTTAACAGAATGCACCCTTCTCACCAGAACGAAAATACTTTGTAGTCATTTCATATCAAATGAGGAAGATTTAGATTTTTGGTGTTCTTATGATATCAGTTGTAAGTTCCTTTTTCCCTTATTGTTGCCAGAAGTCTTAACCCTTGGAAGTACACTGAAGACAGTTGAGAGGAGGAAGAAAGTAGAAAAGGAATATTGTCTGTCTAGATGAAAGAAGATGGCTTGGGATAAGATTTATATTTAAAACAGTACATTTTTCTAATGAAACAAATTTAATTAATCTTCATTAAGTATAGTTATATGTAACTCCCTGGTATGTAACTCTCCCGTATAGTGTCATTTCAGTAAGGTATCTTGGGATCTAACACATCACTATATTAATCCTTCACCATATGCTGATGGAAGATCAGAAAGATGACAGAGAACGACTTCCAACAGTGCAACCAGTGCACTCAGGGGGATCCACCTACAGCTTGTGTGGATCATCCTTGAAATATTCTTTAAAATCTGGGTAGGTTGGCTGAATTCTTAACACCATTCATACTCTACTGTTGACAGTCTTGTGATAATTTGGTAAGGCCCCAGGATCATTAATATAATGGCAGTGTCCTGCAATGCAGTACTTGCCAATGAAAAATCTAAAGGAAGAGGTAATTATGCTCTCAAAAGCTTACAATGTAACTTAAATGAAGATGTAAAAAGGGATCATAATTCAAAATCAGGGAAAGTAAGAATCTGGCAAATTATAATAGGAGCACACAATATATTGGCCATTGATGTAAATGGATATATGACTTCACAAGAAGATTGGAAAGCTTAATTTATATTTGATCTTCAGAAAAGAGGTTACCATTAATTGTTAAGTGTTATTGCCATTATCTATTATTATCGCTAATGTTAGCTCTAAGGATCACTGATGGAAAGCACGATAAACCCAGGAGGTATCTTAATAATTTAACTCATGTAACTATCTCTTAAAAAATAATTACTTTTAAGCTGTGAAGCCTCTTAAACAGAATGTTCATCAGTCTTCACACTTACTTTACACTTACCTTCAAAACTTCTTGCAGAAGAGTCTATGCTTTTTGGCACCACGATCTTTGTAATGTTAATCATCTTAGGACTTAGAAATATGGTGCTGTAAAGGAAATTCCATCAGCTAAAATAAATTAACACAAGATGGAACTCAACTGACCAAATACAGACTGTCATCTGGGCTCTCTTCAGGGTGGAAAGATACAGGCACTTTTAAGACAAAATCCGCCTTATTTTAAAGGAGACGTTTAATACTGATTGGAGAAAATATGGCATAAAACACCCATTTCTCTACAGTTTTTGAATGAATCTTGCAGTGGGTACAAACAGACGTCCTGCATTTTAAGAATGTATCAAATAAGGAGACGCAGCTGGAAGGAGCTAGAGATGGAAGATGAGATGCAGACAATAATTATTAGTGTATCTGGCTATCTGGCAAATCTGAAAAAAATAAACTGCAGATGAAGTTGGATTACTAGCTTAAAATAAACCATATGTGTATTTGCATATTGATTTTGAAAATTTGTTAATTTTAGCATTATTTTATCTCCACACATGTCATACAAACTGGAGCTTCCACAGAGAATGGAACAGAGTTCATTCAGTGTTGGTGGCAGCAGTGCTCATTCTTTCTATACTTGTATCTCACCTGAAACATTTGTCTCAGAAGTGGGAGACATAGATTTAATTCCTCCTCTGACAGAACTCGAATCTGCAGCTATCGCTGTTGAAGAGTGCTAACACTAGTTATCAGGCCATATGCTATTATGGTTGGAAACATCCTCCTCCTCCTCTATCGGTGAGACAGGTCAGTGGGTGTTCGAAGGACCAAAAACCAAAAGTGATTTGGAATTTCTATTCCTTTCTCTAGAGATTCACTTTTAGGAGACACAGAGAAGAGCAACTTGGCTATCCCTGGACAGCCTGTTGCATGGTTGGTAGGCTTTCCTTTTTCTTTAGTTTCCACCTGGTAATTACTTACCATAATGAGTGCAGAAAAGGAGATGGCTTCTCTGAAGAATATTCAGATACTCCTGGACTTGTTAATCCATATGGGCAGACTCATGTAGTTTCCTGATAAGTGTGTAGTATCTCTGAATAAACCCTTAAGGACTGCCACTACCTCTCTATCGAAAGGGATCACCATCTAAGTAGAGAATTAGTAAGTCTTAGTCTAAGTGCTCTCAATAATTCCATAGGACTAGATACCTACAAGATCAGACTTTATAATGCCTCAAAGTAAATGATCTGACCATCCCTCCATCATCCCATTAGTGTTTAATAAGTTTTCCAAGATTCTCAATACCATTTTGTTGTTCCTGTTTCAGATGTTGGTTTGTTTGGGTTTTTTGCTAGGAATATATGTTGTATTTTTCCTCTGGAAAACAAAGAGTTCTTACGAATGCTTGTGTTCCTCATTCTGCCAAGACACAACTCTGACCCTGTTTCCATGTAGGAGAAATCTGTGGCATGGGAAAGAAGATCATAATATGGTGGCCAACCATTTCATCTCAACGTGCTACATATGGAAGATAAGCATCCTCAACTAATTTTTAATTGCCTTCCACTGAGAATATTCTGATTTATCTTCTTTAATATTTTACAGTGGAAAGATGTGAGGGAACTGGAAGTTATTATCCCCACAGAAAAAAAAAAAATCAGTATGTAAATTTGAGAAATTCAACTGCTATTTTTAAACACAGCACGAAACTGCGAAACTGGCAAAAAGTCTAATTAGACATTTTCCCCTTTTTCATGCCTTGCTACTATCTATGGCACGAATGGAAACAATAACACTGAATTATTTAGAACCTCTTGTTTGGACACAACAGGAATCTGCTCTTGGATAATAGTTGCAAAGTTGTTCATCTGACTGTCTACCAAATATAGCTTCTTTTCTTTTATCCTGTATATTACTCACTTCAGCTGATGTTTTCATATCTTCGCCATGCCCTCTACCTTTCCATTCTGCTCTTTCATTCTTAGACTGTCTATACAAATTAAAGTATGCACAATGAGCCCAGGTACCACTACTTGCTTCTCTGACCTTAACCTCTGTATTTTTTGCACACGGTCTTTGTAGCTCTCACTGTAGATTTAGCAAATAGAATAAGCTACATTTCCCTCTCCTTCCACACCCACACATCCAGCATAAGGACATATTTTATTATTTGTAAGGATCCTTCTCCATAGATGCTCATATGAGCAGAAGAAGAAAGGACAAAGAATGCAGCCAGCAGGGAATTTGCTGTAAGGTGTCCAGTATGACCTCATCTGCAACTCCATTTTGAGGGTGCAAATCTCCCCAGCCTGACAGGATAATTTAGAACAGAGAAAAGAGTGATATAAAATGCTTTCTAGTTAGAGTTAACTTCCATTTTATGTGCAGTTTCCCTAACTGTTAATGACTAAACCAGGGGCAAAATTGGTGACTCATGCCCTAAACGCTTATGTATAGCTTTTAAATTGCTGTGAGTATCACAAAACTCTAGTCTTGAGTATTCAGTAATGGGAAAGGACATTTCATTAGTACTGCCACATTTATATGAACAGCTGATGTACTTATCTGGACGCGTACCATCCCAAGCAGAGCACCTGGCAGTGCTCATAATGACAAAGCAATGGCAAGGGTCTCTGAGCCCTCCAGACTGCAGACTGCCCAATGACTTGTTTTCCCTTACTTGGAATTCTTGCCTTTCTCTTGAAACACTTAATTCCTATTGCTAGCAAACAGATTATTCAATTCTACTCTTCTCAAAGTGATCAAAATACCTCATGCCATATTTAATACAAACGAACTGGTTCACAGATTTTGATCACATTAGCCACTGACTGAATTAGGTTGAGTTTCCTGCAGCTTCTTTCTACTGCTAAAGTTATTTTTTTCATGCCTTTAGCCTACTCAGTATATTTAGTTTCTGACTCATTTCTTTAGAGCTCTGAATTCTTTTCTGACTCACTGGGAATCATTTATTCTGTTTTGGTTTCACCAGGACAGGTTTTCAGATTTCATCTCTCAAATGTCATCACTAATGTCTTGAAGTTTGTTTACAAATGACTTTTTGTCTCACACAGAGGAACACTGATGTCAGATGGTGTTTCACCAATCAAAGCTGTTCCAAAACTTCTGTGTCCTAAGATATTTTCTCTCTCTGCAGCCTTTCCACACCTTGTTAATTAATGAATTTTTCTCATGGTGCCCTGATGGTTAGCTCTTTCCGCTAAGGAAGGAGGTTGCCCCTAAGCTTGCTTTGAATAAAAGTAATGTCATCAACTGTAAGTACACAAAAATAGCAGGAATCCCACGTGTACTGTCTGTTGAAATTAAAACAAGAATGAAATTGATCAAAATGATATAAGGCATCATTAGTGAATGTGGGGTTCTACTTATTTGCCTTCTGGTCCTCAGAATCTAGGATGTGCTTGGATGACATTTCCATCTCGTTCCCTGCAAATGTAAAGGCAGAACTTTCATTTTGCTTTTGAAATATGATTTTTTCCTTACTTTGTGCAATGGAAGGACTTGGAAAATTTAAAAGAAACCATGCCAATGTTATCATTATCATTATGAACTACATGATAAAAATTATATCTGTATTATTAAAAACAACCACTACAATAATTGCTTACAGGCTCCCAGTGCCATTTATATGCCCTAATGTAGCCAAACCATCTGCACAGAGTTGGCATGAATGACACAGGTTTTACAGGAAACCCATATCCTTCTGGAGCAGCAACTGAAGGTAAGGTGAGATATCTGTCAACGCATAAAAAAACACTGAATATTCAGATTTAAGCAACTGAATCCCAGTCCCTGCATCCACAATGCACAGCCTTATCTCCTCTAAACCTCACATGCCCATGTCACAGTGGTGTTTTTACAGCATGACACTGAGGATGTTTATCTATAGCCTGAGGAAGCCTAAGGACATATATTCCTCAGTGCTTTGCAACACACGGTCCATTGGGATAGTGTTGGAAGACTGTGTAGGGTAGAGGCAACTCACATGTACCTTGTTCCCTCGAGCAAACTGTCCCCAGCACNACTCAGTGCTTTGCAACACACGATCCACTGGGGTAGTGTTGGAAGACTGTGTAGGGTAGAGGGAACTCACATGTACCTTGTTCCCTCGAGCAAACTGTCCCCAGCACCACAGCTGGCTTGGAGGGAAGCAGGCAACTCCAGAATAACAGTAAAGTGGCGTGACACACATTGCAGTCCATGTGATCCAGGGCCTGGGTTTTGGTGGTGAACTCTGGATCGTAGTTACTCAACAGTGTGAATGCTACCTTAGTGACAGCAAAGGGGAGGGCCCGTTCAGAGACTTTGGTCAAGACATCTCAGTTTAGATTTCCACATTGAGTTGTGTACATGTGTGTTTTGGGGTTTCAGCCTGTAAGGGCGCGGTTNTCGGTTCAGTAGGGGTTTGGCAGTATTTAAGACACTAGAATTGTTGAGATTTAAAAGTAGGGCTAGGAAATATGATTCAGGAGTCATAGGGTATACATATCCTTGGGGACTGGCAGCTGGTGAGATGACAAAAATCTAGACTCCGTTGAATAGATCTCCAATAACTATCATGGGAGTTTAGACCAACAGGTCACATGCCCCCATGCATGTAGATATATTTCAATGTCTTAATCTGGAATTAAACTGCTCTAAAGGATTTTTTTCTGATTAATATCCATCAGCAAATTGCATTCTAGTCAAACTTTTAAAAAATTTCCTTATAAAAGGGAATTAATAACCTGGAGAATTATTAATAACTTGGAAGCATGTGTAAATTGTAACAGGCAATGGTTGTGTCCATGTAATATAGGAGCAAAAAGTAAGAGCTGAGCAAAAGCAAGAATTTCTGTCACAGCTAGGATCATTTCACTCATCATTTCCTCTTATCCCGAGCAAGAGTTGAGCACTGAGATGTCAAACAAAAAAACCCGTAGGTAAAAAATTTTGAAAAATTTCAGTTCAAAAAGTGTCAAAATAATACCAACTGTCAATGTACAGCTGTTTGACCTTTTTCTGATTCTTATTTGTTTTAGTTTCCAGCCTGTAGATTTTCCTCTTTGAAATGCGAGTCTTTTATCATTTTCTGAGCTGAGAACAATGATGACATGTTGGAATTTGTCCCTTCCTTAAACTCAAAATGGGCATTGTGATCAGCTTTTCTCAGGTATCCAGGGGTCCAGAATGGAATTATTTGGAAACCTGAAATTTTCCCAGATGTAAACAGAAAATTTAGAGGTGCAAGAAATTTACAATGAATCCCTGATTTAGGATGGGATATCTCTGTTCTGTGAGTCAGTCACTTAGAGAAAATGAACAATTAGGATGCATATTTAAAATAGGCCACCTTTTGATAAATATTACATCCGTGACATGCAAAATAGTAAAAAGTAGGGCGATTTAAGCAAGCATGAAATAATCCCTTTTAATACCAAAATAACGAGATAGAATTTAAAAAGCCAAGATCTTAATGTCCTTCAAAAGGGTGTAGTTTGATTTGAAACTAGGTTGCCAAATGACAAAGAAAATATACTTTAATAAATATAATGTATCTTGGCCCCCAAAATAAACACAAGTATATGATGTTATAACTGGTTGGCTGGATGAGGGGAGAGCAGTAG
>RSEF01000001.1:214054736-214067552 GCA_003993805.1 Himantopus leucocephalus | reverse complement strand
AAGTTAAAGGTTCTCATCAAAATCCCTCTTTCAAACTCTAGTTATTATGTAGAAGCAATTACAAGGGCTTCCGCAATTCATAACAATAGCAGTAAAAATAATTTATTGACATTAATTTCATTTTCAGTAGCAGATATTGGCTTCTAAGAAGTGGAAGAGACTGGTCTCTCTGCCTGTTACAGCTGAAGAACATTTCAGTCTTTCCCATTTTGTCTGTTTCCAAACTGTTTCCCATACAGCCTATTTTCATACCAGTAGTATTTGGCTGCTCAGTATTAAGATGACAGATTAGGCATATCTATTTGATATAAATCCTAACCAAAGAAAATATGAAGTTTAACCAACTAATAAGAAATCAATTGGGTAGCATCATTAATGGGATATGAAAAATCAGTGTTATCAAACCAACATAATTTTAAAAATTAAATTAGAAGTTTGTTTGATAAAGTTAATAGTGTTGATAAGATTAATTTCAACCTAGTAATTCACAATATTTTAATCAAGAAACATGAAAAAAGTGTATCTTACAGAAATGAAACATCACATTAGGAACTGACTGATAGTTTTGAGAACATGTAAAAGGGGTATTAATGAATGTAATGCAGCCAGATCCTGCAGGGAGCAATCCTGGATCTTCTGGCATTTAACATTCCTATTAAAGGCCTTGAGAAAAATTAAGATGTGTTAATCAATTCCAAAACCAGCATGAAGACAGATGAACTGCAAAATATAAACAAAAATAGACCAAAGTTATGGAACATCCTGGATGATTCAGCAAGTTAGGCATAAACCAGTGAAGTGTTTGAATAAAGCCAAATGTGAAGTTATATGTCCAGGAACAGAAGAGGAGGGCTGTGTCTGTAGAATGGAAATCTCTACTCAGACAATCAAGGACACCGGAAAAGGACTTGAATTTTAAGATTAGCTGAGCATAGGTTGTTGGGCAATGGTATGTTCAAAAGGTTCTATATAAACTGAGATAGATTAGAAGCAGAACAAAGGGTCACTTTATCTCTGTGTTTGGCTTTGATATAACTGCTACTGTTAGATTAATTTTGTATAAAACAACAAGGAGAATGATAAATTGATGACCATTCAGATAAAACACATCAAAATAATTAGAAAACATGATGTATAACAAAAAAAGTGGAAGTCATCAATCTCTTTAGCTCACCCAAATGAAGAGCAACTTGTGTGACTCATTCACTGTTTGATTACTGAACAATGAGTAGGAGATACATATGGACATGCAAAGTGGGATTATTTCATTTAACCTCAGATGTCTACCATGTAGATATCTTTATCTAATCTTGTCACAAAGGGATCCCTGTATCTTAAAAAATGGGTGAACGCAGGGAATCTCTGAAACCTGCCTTAGCGGTTCTTTTCACAGCGGTCCCTGTCTAACATCAGCTAGGTAAGCATCTGTGGCAGCTTCTGCTTCACAGAGGTGTCACGTTAGTAAAGAAGTGAACTGTGCTGCTACCTGTAAATTTATGTACAGAATTCAAACCTATCTTAGAGAGAATTTTTTATTTAACTGTAACAAACTGAACAATGAAATAATTATACTGTTAATCTTCACAAAGGTTTATAGAAACAATCAGAAGAACTTTAACAAACACATTTCTTTCTGGTACGTGTAAGACCAGAATATGGTCCAACAAAAAGATAAAACCTTTTTTCTTGTTTTCACAGTCCTCATTCTGACTGGAGTTATTGTTATGAATAAGTATGCAAACAAAATTATCCCAAAACTAAATGAATCTTTAAACAACCATTCTTAGAACAACATTGTGTCTACATATAGATCAGTTTGTTGGTTGATGCCATAAAAGGTATGTCTAAAGAAGGTTACAGGAGGGTACTCAAACAATTTCAGGCAGTAAAATTACCATAAGATTGAATTTTAATCTTCACATACTAATTGTACAGGTTTTGTATTGCTTTGTCCATTTTTTTTTTCTTTAATATTCTAATCCTCTGAAGGGCAAAGGAAATCAAAGCCTTCATTCCTCCTGGGCAGGCAGACATCAATTTTAGGTGCAACAAGTCACAGTCATTATTATCTGGTAACAGTCTGTTGGGCTGACTTTAAAAAGATAGTTTTATTGAACATAAGTCATTCTCAGGAGATGTCACCAGTACATTTGGCCTGCCGTTTGTATACATACATGTTGGCATCTTCAGCCAAAAGACTTAAAAATCAAATAGCTCTCATCTCAGACTTGTAAATGATTTCTTCCTGCTCACACTCAAGGATGACATATTGGGGGGGAAGGGGGGTTAATCATATTGATTTTCACTTATTGTATCTGTTCTGTTTTTATATAAAAATTTCTGTTCTCCAGAATTGTCAATCAATCACTATTCCATAAGAACACTTTTCTATTTTAAAAAATATTAATCTCAGACTTACACAGTCTGAGAGCATGTAAACAACTAGGTTAATGAAACCGACCAAACTTCGTGTTGTACATTTGACTTGTGGAGAAAATGTATTTTTGCAGCAGATTATCTCCTGCGAGTCAGCAGCAGGATTTGCCTGACCTTATTTGCTCTAGTGGAGAGGGCCAATTTTCTCCTGTGTTAGAAGGATGGAAGAAGGTACACAGAGACCACTTTCTACCAGGTTTCAAATTAGGATTGTGTCAGAGAGGCACTCAGCCAGGCATGACTTGTGGTACAAATATGTCCTGGTCCAAGAGAGAAAGGACTTTCTCAAGCTCAGGGGTTGAAGCTGAGTGACTCTACAACTATCAAATGAAGGACATTTTTCAAAATGCTTGTGTTCTGTTTAACGTTGTTTATGAGGCCCCCTCATCTACACTGACACTATGTACCTGTGGCAGATAATGAGGGACTCAAACTGAAATAAATGTCCATACTGTGGCCTGACTCAGGCAGAGAGAATCAAGTAAATTAGGATTTATGGCTGACATGCTGTCCTTACCTGATCTCATTATATATCAATACCGCAAATGTCTCCACCAGCGGGATAATCATTGTACATACAACAATATGTTGACATTATGAGGGTGATTTAAGGATGGAGCTTAAGTTTTAATTTGGAAATTTCTTGACTTTGTAGGTTTAAAGGTGACTTGCAAATGACTTGATAGAGAACATAGTTAGCTAGCGATGTAATGCAGAATGCCATCTGCGTTCAGAGTTAGTTTGAAAGCCTTAGGCTGTGACCAGTCCTATTCTGCTGGTTCTCAGTCAGGTCCAGTGAGCAACTTGAAGTTTTAGTCTAATCTTCACAGCAGATTAATGTTTATTCCACAGTTATGAAGATGTCCAGCTTCCATAATCACTGAGAGATGTGTGTTTTTCTGGGTGAATGAAGATCATAAGATGAAGGTTCTTGCAGATTAAGTGCAAATAAAAACTTTCTCATAAGTGGCAGTGCAGGAAAAAACTGGAGGAGTTTGGATTAATCCAGTGTGTGATCACTGTTAGGAAGAAAATCCTCCAATAGGATAAAACTTCCCTGTTACAGCCACAACAATGTCACAGCAGTCATATCCCCTGTAGCTTTAATATTAGAAGAGATGGACAATCCATTTCTACAAGGTGAAGTATCCCAGTATTCTCATTTTTGGCAAAAGGGTGGGTAAAACCCACAGGATGTTTTCAAAGGCAAAAAAAAAATACAGCTTGTGTTCCTGACTAATGAAGCTCTATCTCTTTAGTTTTTCAGAAATAAGAACAAGGTGACTTGATTATGATGCATAACAGAGTGGGAGATGTTAGAATTACATTGGGCTGTTAGGAAGATGTCCGCAGAAGTAAGAGACTTTTATCTATAGAGTAGGTTGGTGTAACAGAAGACCACATGGGAGTGGATTTCTGTCTTGATCCAGCCTACATGCTGGCAGCTGGGCCATACTGTTTTGAAGGAGGGAAATCATCAGGTGTTAAATGTCTATTCTAGAAACGTGGAACTGGAAGTAAGAGTTTCTACATGATTAGACTGATCAACACACAGAACAAAACAGCAGCCGAATCAACCAACTATGAATGTCTTCAACTCAAAAAATCAGATATAATTTAGGCGATGCATGAGGGAACTTAGTGAAATTCCCAGGCTGTGTTAAAAAGAAGTTAGATGAGATATTCTGAAGACTCTCTGTCCTAAAATATGCAGAATGATATTAACGAGAAAATTAGTGAGTGGCAGAGAAGGAATCAGAAAAGTGATTGTTATGGTGAAGTGATTTGGAAACATTTTGCCTATGTTTTCTTATTTCAGGATAATAATTTAAAAAATTTAGAGAAAAGACTGAAAAAAGACCAAATCACCACACAATCCCTACTGATCTGCTGCTTGGAAATAGTAATTATATAGATTGTATGTGATGGAAGGTATAATGTTCAGACTTTTAAAATAAAAATAAAAATAAATAGGGTCCAGTTGGAACTTCAAGGAAGAAAGGACATTCCAGGACATTGGAAACACTTAGAAATTTTTTTTTTTTTTTTTTTAAAGGTAGCTTACATCTGCATTAAGCTTTTCTCTGGGATTGCTGGGACAATCCTTACCTACGCCATAAAACAACACACCTAAATGTTCACATTGAAGAGAAAATCAGATTATTATTTTCACAGTTCAAATCGCAGTCATGTTTTTAGCTACATTCTTTCTGAAATTTTATGAAACAAAAATCGATGTATTTTGTTCCTCACATGTTTCTTTGTGATTGTCATAAAACAACAAAGCTAACCAACTCATCAGAAAGTCAGATCTAACTGATATAGACTTTTTGGATCATTGCTTCCTATCATACACCAGCTTTCAGAAACTGTATTTCTAGTTTCTGTGGGGTTCAGTTAATTTCCTTTAATTTTGTGCAAACCTTGGGAGAATCTACAGGTGCATGCACTGCCAGCAATATACAAATAAGTAGGAATAACAGTGAGAATTTAAACCATTCATTATTAAACTATCTATACTATCTGTTATTAAGATCTTGAGCTGTTTAAGTTTAGTAGGAAAGTTTCAATGGGAGGTGATCAGACTTTAAAATGGTTTTATCATATTAAATCGATGCAAGAGATACTTGAAAATGTGGAAAACCAATATTACTTCAGTAAAGGAACTACTACTTGTGAAACACAGAGACTAGAACAGAAAGAGATGACCAACATTTAGGTACTCGATTTTAAAAACAGCAATTAAGCATTTCAACACTGTTCAGACTGAAATGGGGACAGCAAGTTGAGAACTTAGTGTAAAAGGAAAATTTTGAAAACTACCCAAAATTACATACTTTGAAAAAAAAAACCTACTTCAAATGAAAAGTGAGGTTTAAGATATGTTTCTGGCATGGATTTATATTGTCATTTTTTCATATTATTTCGCAATGTGTAAATAGTAGTAGAGAAAAATGATGCATCATTGTATATCAGATTTTGAGAGGACATTCCTATACTGCTGTCCCGGTTTCAGCTGGGAAAGACTTAATATTTTTCTAGTGATTGCTGTGAAAGGAATGTCAATAATGATTATTGGTTTAGTTGTTGCCAAACAATGTTTTATACTTTTCAAGGACTCTTTTCAGTTTCCCATAGAAGCTGAAAGGAGCATAGACAGAACAATGCCATTGCCGATGGAATATTGCATACCAAATACGAGAAAACAAAAAAAAACCAAAAAGTGAGAAAGAAAGAAAAAAAGTCAGCCATTATTAATGGACTTAAGTCAGGACTTAATTATGCACTAACCAATAAGTGAATGAAAAGACCATGTAATCTAAATGTCATCCTAACTCTGCCAAAACCCCTTTCAGCTAACTTGAGTGAATCGCACACATGATTACATTTGTTTGTACCTGACTAGGGCAAAATAAACTGAATCTTGCTGATAAATCTAATAATAGCCTATTTCTACTATTCCTCTTACTAGGAATGAGGTCCACTGCAAGATTAAGAAAGGGAGCTCTCTTAGTATTCTTCAAACGGCTCTTCTGGGAAGAAATGTGATGTTTTCTGTCTTCTCTTCCCCTGAGTATGAATTACACTAATTCCTTTCGCAACATCTCTTGTGGACCACACAGACCCAGCCTGAATGAGGGAAAGAATGAGGGAAGGAATAAGAGTTGTGCATCCCTGGTAGCATTGTGTGCTTTGGGAGCAGCTCTAGATGGCAGGCGGAGAAGAGTAAAGCTACCTTAGCCCATCTTCCCCAGTAAACCACAACTAACTGATAAATCTTCAGTTTTCAGTGGTGAGAGTTCACAGCTAACAGCTTGTAATGCATCTGTGCGGTGAAACAAACAGAAGAATCATGGAAAAAATATTGAGTGAGATAGGACAGTATAACTTCTTGAAGAAATTACAATTTCTACTCGAATGACCTATACGAATAAGAAAGATCTGCTGGTGTATTATCCTGTTTACATTGTTCTGTCAGATCCTGTCTGCTATTGTGAATCATTTCAATAATACTGAAAGACAAAATCATGACTGCAATGCTCATTTCTAAGTACTTCATTGTTGACAATCCCAGAAATAGTTTGGATAATTAGAACAGATTAGGCAGACCAAAGTTCTTGAAATCACATTTGTATTAAGAATAGTTCTACGCTGTGACATTTACAGATCTTGCTGAAACCTCCAACAGAGGAATGTGATATGCTAGCCATAAGCCACAGCAGTGCCTGTGAAAGACACAAATATTTTATTCACCCTTTTGAAATGGAATACTTTAGTGTTAATTAAAGTTCTATGTCTTTTCCTCAGTTTGTATAGAAAGTTATATGGAAATTTGCTAACAATCAGTTCATAGAAACTGATGTACCAGGTACTTTAAACAAAGCCATTGTTTGGTTTTTTTGGTTGTATTCGAATCAAAGTACCAGTCCAAAAGAAGGTACTATTTACATATAAACAAAAAACCTAAACTAGGTAAAGTGAAGCTATTTAGAACTTCAGGAAAGCTTTCATTTTCCTCCACATCTGTCAATTTATTAGATTAATCTGATAATACAAGATCATAAATGCATATTAAAAAAGACTCAATGACAAAAACAAGGCCTCAGTTTATAAAAGGTAATCAGGTTTGCAGAATGTTCACTTAAAGCGCACCTGATAGGCCTTTTGTTTTCCAAATGAACTGATTTGATTCATTGTATTTTAACTATCAATTTTAAGATTCTTATTTGGGAAATTACAATGAGGCTATTAAAGACTGGTATTATATACACTAACATTACCACCCGTTCTGAATTTTAGGACACCAGAGAGCACAGCATGCAGCTTTTAAATAAACCAAATAAATTTTTGGGTACTTTATGTCAGACAATGCCAGTTAAGTGAGCATTTCCATAATTAAACACAGTACAATACATAAATGACAGATGGTGGCTGTTGACAGTTTTTTTTTCCACTTTGCTCAGAGGACTTCACGTTTTTCTAGTTTAAACAATAATATGGCAATGTCAACAAAATCATCGGGAAAAATCTGTAAACAAATTGCATGATCATATATTAGTATGGGACTTTTGAAAGGCTTGATGTAAAGAAAACTTAAATAGATATTCTATTCAGAACTCGTTCCTAAAATAATCAATATCAGCTCTGATTACTGCGGGTAAGCGTGGTCTGCGTTAGGAAGCATGATGCTGCTTTATGGAACAGGCTTGCATTATGTGGCCTCACACCACGGCACCTGCTGGGGCAGTCAGGGAGGTTCGGATCACTTTCTTCTCAGGAGGCAGAACATTGCTAGGAGAAGCAGAAAAGTCTCCTCTGAATAGATGGGTTCTTGGAAATGCACCAAGTTTGCCCCGTGCTTGGGCAGAAGCGCTGGATGTTAGGATTTCTGAGCTCAGACGCTGCTCTAGAAAAACTTTCTGATGGGAAAGGCAACCCTGAAAAATTAAAATGATTTTAAAATTAAAATTATTTAGACAGATTTAGCCCAATAATTCTGGAAAACTTAGAGGATAAGTGGGAGGCAGCGAGGGAACTGAAGAGACATAAGCCATGGGATCTCCCTGATGACATTCTGTGAAACCTCTCAGACCAACTATTTGCACAGTAGAGGATTTGTTGCTGCCCCTGTCCCAGGGAGGTTTGATACATACTGGCAGAGATGTGCATGTGGGGAAAAATTGCCCTGTTTTTATCCTAATGCAAACATTTCAGACGGAATATGGCTCCCAAGACACTGATTTCACTATGCTAAATCTAAACAATGTTAGCATTATCTGCAAGCTAAATAGGCAACTAAGCTCTTTAAAATATTTGGATAAAAAGCATGAAGCTATCAAATGCTTGGCAGATGTGTTACCAGTGACCAAACTCATAACAATCTGTTTTACCAGCACAGAGTTTGTTTAGTTGCAACATCGGTGCGGCTGACAGCGGGATACAGTTCGGAGCCTGACATAAAATGTCTTCTTGTTCAAATTACCTACATCATTTCCACACAATAAACTGTTGTTGTAGTCAGCTGCAAGGTTACAACTGCTATCCATCAGATGCAACATCATTACTAGCCAGTTCCGGACCCTGCAAACCATCGGCAGCAGTTAAGGCAATTGATGGCAGATTCAACACAAAAGACACCTATACAGTCAAAAACAATGTACCAGATCAGTAGTTTTACCTTATACAGAATAATATACAGAACTGCAAAGGGAAGGGCAATTGTTACAAGGCTAGTTGAGCGAATGCCAAATCAAAGAACAAGGGACATGAACTTAAGCCGAGAAAGAGACAGCTACTAAATTACTTTGGTCAGAATGTCTTTCCAAATAGAAGAGCTGCAATATGAAATAAACCATCAGTGTCAAATCTGGGACAGCTGGCATATCTGTTTCTTTAAAACTGGATTGAAAAGGCATTTGTATGAAATAAATATGACAGAGTAAAACTGTTGAAGCAAAGCTGGGTTTGTTAACTTTTCTTTTAGTTAACAGTTCTGTTCTTCTGCCTTTCAGATAAATGTCAGCTTAATCCAGTTGTAAAGCAATTTATCTGTGAGCTTTTCCAATAGAAGGAACAAGCATAAGTGTATTGATGATGACATTAAGTATTTGGCAAATGGTAAACATTAATGCCTGTAATGTCTTGATTTTATGAGAAAAATATGCTGTAATACAGGCCACAAGGGAAAGGAGACAGCAGATGTAATGAGACTCTTCCCTGTGATGTATCAACAGCAAGGGCCAAAGAATTTTTAAATCTTTTAAAGTTGAGAAGCCATCTCCCATGGGTCCTGGCAGGCAATGGGATAAGATAACAGAATTAAGTAGCTTCTACAGTCTTCTTAACTAAAGAATTGGCCACAAACCAAATCCTTTTGTCCTATGACTGGAGAAGGGACTTAATGGGTTGGCTCCGTAAGAGCCAACAATGTCAAGTTGCAAAACCCAATGCCAGGGTTGGAAGTAATAGAGGGGTTTGAGTGGGTGTCCTCTTATACCTAAAGTGTTCATGAGTCAACCCCGGGGATAAAGGTTTTGAGACCGAGGTCTGAGAGAAGACTGTTGACATGACTGATTGTAGGTTGTTAGTAATAGCAGATTGGGAGTACTTGCTGTGTGAATTGTTAACACCTCAAAGGCTGTTAGAGAGTTGTCCATTCACCAGTTGACTACGGCTTACAGTAATCAGTGTCCATGGCCTGAAGAAGCATGTGCTATTCGTCTGTCTATAAATGCGCTACTAATAACTGAGAAAGGCCAAGAAGTTAAAGGTTCAAGTCAAAGTTGAATCCTTGCCCTCCAGCAAAGAGGAAAACTTTTCAATGGATGCTTCCCTTAGAACCTACATCCTTTCTATCGGAGCATTGGAGCATTTCAGTTTCAGAACCCCTTTCCAAACTGAAAAACACTAAAAGGTATTTAGGACTCGATAAATGGGAACTTATCCTACTGTGCCCTGAGGGAAGTAAAGCTTTCTGTAATTGTACAGTCATTTTCCTTCTTTACGGTCAGGTAAACAGAGTGTGTTTATAGTAATACTCAGAAAGATCTTAGCAGAGAAAAGGTGAGGGCTGAAAAACCTTATTAGAGTACTAGAAAAATATATGCATCTAATACATAGCTAAAGATATAATGATAATTAAATTTAAATAACTTGTGAGCACCAGAGATGAGTGAATCCTTCTTTATTCATTTGCACACAAAAGCAAAACATGGGCAGAAGTCACAGCTGTCTGGATTAATTTGGTTTGTAAATAGAAGCAAGATATGGTGACTTGAGTGAAGAGGATACACCAGTCCTTCAATTAACAGCAAAACCCTGGTCTTTGATAGCTATTTGAAGATAGTAATTTCAAAATTACCAGATATGTATTCTTGCACATAAATCTATTTATAGTGAGATTATGCAATGCAATCAGAAATAGCAATCTTTACATGGATCAAGAAGCACTTTTTTGGGTCACTCAAAATGTTTATTATGAATGATTGGTTGGCATAAAGGATTTAGTTATAATTCTGCAAATAATTCAACTGGATGATTTAAAAAAAACCCAAACACAAATTGTTCATTATTGCATCCACACAGTTTTTGCTCCAAGTACTACTGCTTTCATCTAGCTACGTGGTTTTCCTGGTGTACAGTTGCCTGGACTGGGTCTCATGATATTAGTTTTTTAAAGATTTCATTTATTAAACTTTAAAAAGCTTTTTTTTTTTCTCCAGTAAATAAATGCCAAAAGTGCTCACAAAAGTATTCTACATATCAACAAAGCAACGTTGTGGATAAACAGTCTTAGAAATATTGCCCCCCTTTTGTGTTCCACAAATGATAATATCAGAGAACACCCTGTCCCTGTGCTCATGGCAGTCATTCATGATCCCTTTTCAGCTGCTGGGCTAAATGAAGGCCTTGAGAGCTCAAAGAACAAACCTCCACGTAACTGGAAAAGACCAAAAGACTCAATAGCTTGTTATAAAGCTCAGTAATGGGTGTACAAAGATCCACACACTCTTACTGCACCATACTTAAAGCACGAGTATTGTGAAGAGTAGCCTCTTTGTTTTCAGTGCTATGGCCATCAGAATTCCCTACAACACATGACTGCTTTTTTCTCGTTAAGGATGTGTGGAATCTAAGTGGATTCTGACTGGCTGTCTGGAACTGAGTGAATTAACAATATTGGGGATTTTTTCCAAAGCACTCATTTCTGTTACTGCTTTCACTGAAATAACAAGGTTTTTCTGAGATTTGGGGTGGGGGAGTTTGCAGCTGATGGAAGAAGTGTTGGACTACTGGATACCTTTTACAAATCTCACTCATTTTTAAAAAGTACAATATATAATGAACACAAGAAATGTAGATGTGACAAATACTACCAAAGGCTTGAAGGTGAAGGGGAACTAATTTATGTTTAAACAATGTTGCCTTGCAGACAAAAATATGGAAGTCCTTAAGCTGGATAGAGAAAAAGCAAGAAATGTCAAGTTTCTGCGTCCTGTTGGTTAGAGTACATATCTTGTCGTTGTTTCTAGGACTAACTAGGTAACTTCTATTGTACAGTCTTTAGAAGAAAACCAGAAGTTATATGAGGAACAGAAAATAACTTAAATACTTGTCTGAAGAATCAAGTGTCTTCTTGCTATTGTCAGGACTTTGCATCTTCCTGGCTGCTCAGTGGCCCAGCTTTGATGAGACAGGTGGAGGGTGCCATACATTTTGTAGCCTCTAGCTTAGGATGACTTCCTGCCATATGGGAAATTTGAATCTTCTCAGGTCAAAGACCACTTGGAACCATTTCTCTTTCTGTATGAGAGTCCCCTTCAATGGGACACCAGAAAATAAAACCAAGAAATCCCCACACTCTCACATTCCCAAAGAAACAAAGCCCAAAGTCCTGGAGATGCTTCACACTAAATCCCAGGTCTCAGAGGCTGTGGGTTGACGGTAACATCAGAAAAACAAAGTAAGACTTCCAAAATGTCCCTCCTCAACACTTTCTCTTTTGCTGATTTGCATCTCATTTTCTGGGAGCTGCAAACCCCATTTGGAAAATCCTTTGTTTCACTGAACATAGTATCAAGAAATATAGCTACCTAGAATGGGAGTTTTCATCATGGAAACTGAGCCTTTTAGAAGTAAGCAAGCTAGTGTCAGACACAGACACATAAACTTGCATTTCTAGATCTCCCCAGAAACATATTTGACTTCTAAAGCAATTTGTTGTTCTGCATAAGTGTTTATAAGTTACGATGTTATTAGTTCTCTGACATGTTCCCTTAAAAAATAATAAAATTTAATTACATTTGTGCACAAGGTTAGCTTTGAAAGGAATAATTGAGACATGTTTGGCAACTCATTTTCACAGGGGCTTGGATTTGCCATTTACATTTAGCCTTTAAGACCAGCAATCCAAATTTTCTTTTAACAAAGTCACACAGAAGCATCTAACCAAATAATGCATGCCCTCTGCTTCAAACAGCAGAGGAGACCGTGGCAGCTGTTGAAGGAAATTCTATTATGTTGACTGGGAAAGTGATGAAAAAGGTGTATGTGTTCCTTCAAGATTCATTGTAATAATGAGGAAAATACCTGCTGTTTTCCATCATCTTTCTGTTTACTTCTCTTATATTTAAATATCATGTTTCAGATGTATGTAAAAGCCAATGAAGCCAAAAGCCGATGAAGATTAAACAACTTTTCATTTATTGTAAAATCCATTGTCGAAACTGACATCTTTTTCTTCACACTTTCCCATAACAATCAACAGAAAACTAGACAAAAAATAAATGGATGGAAAGAAACAGACTGTATTGTGAATTATATATATTATTGTAGTGACACCTACAAATCTTCCCTTTCCCTTTCCCTTTCCCTTTCCCT
>RSEF01000001.1:213979485-214025640 GCA_003993805.1 Himantopus leucocephalus | reverse complement strand
GGGAAATGGTGTCAAAAGCTTTGCTAAAATCCAGGTAGATAACCTGGAAAACATTATGATACCACTGCCTTCCCACATAATATATTTGAGCTATGAACAAATTCAAAAATACGTCAGACATATATGTATTTACTATGATGAAAAAATGTGATAAATACCAGCAGGTCCAGAAGAGGACCACCAAGATGGTTAAAAGCTGGAGAACTTGATAGATGGAGAAAAGTTGAAAGGATTGGGTTTATTCATCCTAGAGAAGAGAAAGCTCAGGGGGACCTAATCAGTGTCTTCTAGCACCTAAAAGATCATTACAGAGAATACTTCAATGCTCTCATCACAGAAATCCGTGTGAAGGGACAAGGGGCACAATCTGCTTCAGGGGAAATTCCATTTGTGCACAAGAAGAGTATTCTTCATTGTGATACTGAATAAAGATTGGAATAGTTAAACCCAAAGAGAACTGGTGGAATTTCCCTCACAGTAAGTCTTGGCTTGACAGGTGCTTTTTATTTGCAAATAAAAAGCCACCAATAATATTGTTTTAATATTTTTTTATTTAAAAAAAAAGATATTTTTATGTTTTATGTTCTTAATTTCTGAAGTGGTTAAATGAAATACAATTATGTGTCAATAATTTCCCCAATGATGTGTGTGTTTGTATCTGCTGTTTAAGAAACAAGATAATCTTTTGGCATTACAATGCTTTTTTTATTAACACACATATGTTTTCTGAGATATAAAAAGCCACATAAATGCTTGCTGCCTTACTCTTGTGAGTAATTTTACTGTATCTGATAGCAAAATGTATGACTTGATGCAGAAATTATGAACACAAAGATTTGTCCTATAGGTACCCAGAGATGATACAAGGTGACCATAAAAATGAAACACAATTAAGGCTTAAAGGCTACACTATTACCAAGCGAATTCAAATAGTGGAAGAGTTTAAGCCTGTTTTTCCCATCTGAAGCACCACTTTCAACTTGCATATCTCTGAAGATCTAAAATTTCCTCTTTTTTTTCCTGAAAAGATACGTGGTTTTGCTTTCTTCAGACAGCGTATTTGCCAATACTCTTCTAATTACCTCTTCGCCAATTTCAGCCACATCAGAAGAAAAAAAAAAAAAAAAAATGGAAGTCACAAAGACGCTAAGTGTTCCCAAAAACTCCACGAAACAAAAATCAGTGTCAGGGTAGAGGAGAGTTGCCCAAATCCCTGCCTCTGCCGAGGGGAAGGGAGGCAGAGCTCAGCCCTTTTCTGCTGTGTTCTGCAGCACCTGCTCATAACACTCCACGTGCTGCCTCTTGCCTGCATAGGGGAACCGGCTGACACTTGATTGGGTACCAAACCAGGGCTAGTGAGACGGAGGAGTTAAGGGAAAACCAAAAATCTGTAGAGGAAATCAGACCTTTTTATTTCCAGGGCTCACAGAGCAACTTTGATTACAATCTCAAAGTTGCAAGGAAAGAAAAACAACTAAATAAACCAAAAGACAAACCTTTGATGACTCCACTTTGTCCCGCAAACACTCCCCAGAACCGTAGATTTCACCACTCCCATTTTCAGGTGGGAAGTAGGGAAAGTTTCGCTAGCCCGGCCTCTTCCTCAGGTTCACCATTCTCCTCCACTACTGCTAAATGCAGAGGCCTCACACAATCTAGCCTGTGAAATGCTCACTGTCTTAAATCCTCCTGACTTGGTATGTTCATACTTTCGTGAAGCCTTACACAAGTGTAGTGAAGACCTGAAAAAACTTCCATGTCATATTTATTATGTTAGACACCGTGGTCAAGAATTTCACAAGTTCAAGCTAAAGGCTGAATATCTGTACAGAGAAGCAACAGTCAGAATGATCATACTTTACAGAAACCTGAAGGTATAAAATCAAATAGAGATATATCTGATGAACCGACAGACAGAAAGGATTTTGGGGTCACCCCAATTCTTTCAGGGCATGCTTCAGGACATGAACCACTCGCTGCACCTTTCCACCCTTGTCTTTGCGTGCATACTGTAGCTGAGTACACCTTGGCATCAGATGATTTCTAGCACTTAGAAACCAGAGGAAGACCAATGAGGTTACAGATTATCCAACCGTAGGCTTCCCCTGAAACTTGAGCTGTGAGATGTGATCTGACCTGACATCCTGGGACAAAAAGACCTTCATTTACATGCTGTGAGGCTATTTCTGTTCCTCTAGGCATCTCATTAGGACTGGTATTTTTTAACTGCTGTTGCTAAAAGTTGGCCATTTTGCAGACTGGCTAATTCAGTCTTAACAAGGAGTAATATTTTACTCAATGCCTTGAAAATCATTAGTGAATTAAGATGTTACGTGAGCACGGGTGGTAGAAGTCAGCCTAGACTCTCCTCCCCCTCCAATTCACAAATTCCCTGGATGTCGCATATATGAATCAATATCAAACTCCTCGTTTCCATGGAGACAAAGCAGGGAATTAGGTGGGATGAAGCTTAAAATCATAATAAATGAAAACAGGTCCATGCCCTTCCCAGCACAGGATCCTGTAAACAGTATGCTGCTGGTTTTAAGTTCTTCTCCTCAGGCCGACAGTAGATTGTGTTTAAGTAAGAGCAAATGGAAAGTATATTGGTCCTGAACATTTCTGTCACTAATCTTTCCTATCTAGTGTGTCCCAGGTTCGTAAGATTAGATTTTTAAAGCACTGGTTAAATTTTTTATTATTCTGCTATTTTAACCCGGTTTTATGAAGAAAAAGAATGTGTATGTTCTTTTTCAGCCAAATATGATTGTTTTGGTGGTGCTTAGCCAGAGACAGGTGTATGTCAAAGCTCCCAAGTCCTGGATCACACGAAGTAAGTGATTTGGGTTTGAACGGAGTGTAAGTGTGTGTTTAGGAGCCACTGACTGTGAAAGAGAAGGCAGGAGCGTGTCACAGACTGCCCTGAGTAATTTTTGGCTCAGAATCCCAGATTTCAAAAGCTTAAATGATGTAAAGAGATCACTTGCAGAAAAGAAATAAATAAATAAAATAAAGGGGTCAGTCTCTATTTTCAGCAGGTTCCTCAAGTACTGACTGCTGAGTAATTGCTCCCTGGCATCACAGCATAATAAAATCAGGTTGGTATCAGTAAAAGGCAAGCCTCTCCCTGAGAAAGATTAATTCCTTCTTCAATATGTCTTTTATGAAGGTGAAATCTATGATATTGGCAAGAACACCTCCCTCTTCTTTAGGCTGATAGCCAAGTTGAACAGAAATCCAAACTGGAAACCTTCACAAAGTTGGTTCAGGAGAAGCCAAATTGAAGCACATTTTACAGACAAGGGTTTCTTCTAGCTATAAAGAACAGCACGTTAACTGCGAGAGCCAGATTTTGATATCACTCGTACTCATGTAAATCTAAAGCACATTTTCTGCATTGATTAGAGGAGCTCTGTATTTACACCAAGCTATCAGGACGCATCCATCAGTTGGGACGATTGTAGCCTGAGATTGAGACAAACAATGTACAAAGAGAGACAATAAATAGAAACCTCTATGAAGAGCGAGGTCACGGTGCCCTATTCTTTTCATAGAAGAATGTCTCCATGGAGACAGACACATTGAGATTGGAAGCAAGACAACTTTTAACAGCAAGAGTAATTAACTGTTGCAACATAATTAAAGGATGTAGCTGATTAATCATCTCCTGGAGGCCTTACATTTAGACCAAATGTCTTTCAATAAGATACATACTGGTTTAGTCACAAGTTCTTGGGCTTGATAACACTTGCATTAGAGGAAAGAATGATTTCTTCCACTGCTTGGTTTACTGGGTAAAATTCTGTGACCTGTGTTATGCAGAAGGTCTGAGTCTGTAAGCAGAAGGATTTCTTCTGGCATTTACATCTATGGAGCGATATGAAAACTTACAATACACGAGCCTGCCTTAGGGTGAGCACGTAAAGAAAGTGTATGTCTTCAGCAATACGCAGAAAACGATCTTTAACATATTCTCTATGTTGTTCATTTGAGCTGAGAGTCTGCTCATGGGTGGGATGAAATTTGGCCTTGTGCTTTCCTTCACACTAGCAGTCGATAACTTAAGAAAGAGGAAACTCTGCCCCCATGTTTGTAAAACTGGACAGTAAGAGCAGATGAAGGAGAGGAAAAATAGACAGAACATACATCCTTACTTCCTCCTCACTTCCTTTTCCTTATATACATTTATCTTCTTTTGCATATTTTCATTTGGATATAATAAATAGTCCATGTAATTTCTTTGAGCTTTGGAATAGACCCTAAAAATTTCACATAATAAATATTTGAATATTTATTTATTTATTAATATAAACTTGTGAATATGTGGGGCCCATAAAAAACATGTGCCACACTTCTTACTCGTAAGAGTCAATTAGTTTGCAGCTACTGGATTATTTAAATCTACTCATCATAGATAAATCCAAATACATCTTTGCTTTTCTGTGAACAGCACTTATTCAAGCTAGAATCCACTTTAGATCTCTTGACACAGTGAAATATTGCTTGCTGTCTGACTGCATTTGTCAGGGGAAAAAAAAATCAAATCACCAGCACTGAATCATTGCAACATACACAAAGGTGGCAGAAATCTTCAGTACAGCTCCTGGTACAACCACTGATAACATTGCCTTTCATCTAAGAACATGGACCTTGAGTGACCACACAGTCATTCCACATAGCTGGAGAGTTAGGTTACACACACGTGAACGAGTACACAATCACGTTGTACAGATTTCCAGATGGACATGCAGTAGTCCTGATATGAAAACCTTCTGTATTGCTGCAATGTCCATAAAAGCGCTAGTTTGTTTTCCTGAGAGGGTGAGGGTGGAACCATCCCACTCTGCACCAGTTTGATCACGTTGTCTGTAAACAAACAACATAAGTCAGATTCTCATAACACAAATCTATTTAAAATCAACAGTTAAAAGTACACGTCTTTTTTTACTTCAACTTTAATTTCCAGTGTTAGAGAAGATAATCAAAGGTTAATTTTTCAAAAATACTTAGCAACATATTGGCATCACATATCATCCCACAGCCAATATGCTTACTTCCCATCTTGAAGTTCTTTTTAGCCTTTAAAACTATTGTTTGATACCTAGGGAAGCTACCATAGGCCTACTAAACTCAGCACTGTTTATATTCACATTCTCAGCTCTAAAGGAACATGTTCTCTTTCTTGACAAGAAACAAGGAACATAAACTTCATTTTCCTCCACCTACCTACTTCAAGTTGCCCAGAGCACACTGTGAGGAGAGCTTTCTGGATCTGCTGCAGAAAGTCCATATTATGCCCGAATTAACTCAGACACAGTTCAGTGGGAAAGATACGGACTTGCAGCCTTACCCCTCTCTGGCATAGTTCATGGCCATTCCCATCCCACAATGTCATCAGTGAGATCAGGACTCCACCTGTTTCTGGTTTCTATTAGTTGTAGTTATATTCTACTGCCTGAAAAAAAAGGGCTGACCCAGACGTAGTTTGGGATTCAGAAGTCCTGCTCCACCAGCATGATTTAGAAATATCCAATGACCACTGCCTCATCCTGTGTCCCTCCATCCCGCAAAAAGAGGGATCGCAGTCTCTTGTAAGACTGCTGAGAGATTATTATGATATCTGAAATGCTACACCAGAAGAAGAGAGGAATAAGATTAAGATGGGTCAAAAAGCACTTTGTGTCTGTCTCCTTGCTTTCCCCCCCGTACAACAATTAATCCAGAGATTAGAACGAAGTTGGAAGAAGCTTCTGGAGGTCACTTGGTCCATCCCCTTGCTCCAAGGAGGGGCACCTTAGATCAGGTTACTCAGGGCCTTTTCCAGTCAAGTTTTGACTACCTCCAAGGATGAAGACTTTTCAACCTCTCTGGGGAATTTGTTGCAAGGTTTACCATCCTCTTGGTAAAAAATCTCAAATATGTAAGAGTAATTCCCCTTGGTAACACTTGTGATCCCGTCTGGATAAGAGAACAAATGAACAAGAAAGGATTCAGGTATCCAGCTATCCAGTTACCCCAGCCTAGAATTAGCCATCTAGACTTCTGCAGTGCAAGGAAGAGCCCACCCACAGCCCTCAAAATCAACATCCTGCTTTGACGTTTACCCCAACTAGACAGTATAAAATACTATAAAGGTCTATAAGGATGAGGGTGACTGATTTATCTATATCAAAACCCTTCCCCCTGCTTAAGAGTTGCACCTACAACCTTTACCTGCTCACTTCAGCAGGATCAGTCCTTTCTCACACGTGATTCAGGCATTATAACCCCCGTGTGAGAAGCGAGCTTCCATTTCCTTCTGTGCTTGAGCTGAAGCAGAGACTGCAGATCTCCTAGCAGTGGGAACTGTAAGGTGTGATGGTGTGCATTTCTTTCAGTGTCTCCAGTCAAAATTTTCATTTTGTACAAATTACTCAAACTTTCAGTGAGCCCAGGGAAGAGCAAGAATACAGCTTTCAGGAAAGCACTCACCTTGGGCAATGAGATTCCAGTTTCTGAGGCAGTCAATACTGAGGATTTTATAAGAAGATAGTTGCAAAACATCCAGTCTCTAGCCATTTAGGAATACAATGAGATATCTCTCAGATGTGTGGGGTTTGTTTCTTTCTTTCTCTCTTTGTGTACTCAGTCCTGAATTGGAGTCTCTACCTGTACTGAGAAAACTTTATTGATCAATTGATTTTTCCTCCAATTTGTAATTAGCATACTAGGCAGCCCAAAATCCATTAAATGACTCCTTTAAAATTTGCAAATTCCCCCTATGTACAAAACTACATTCCATTCAATCCTGATTTCTTTTTTTAATGCAGAGTGGAATTCAAAAAGAGAAGGAGACAGGAGAATGAAGAACAAGCCACAGGAATTACCTCTGCTTAAGCTAACTTCATTGAATATCAGGCCATTTTTCATGCCTCCTTATCTAACTCAAACATGGCATAACCATTTGTTTATTTGAATGATGGTCTGCATTTTAACAACAGGCTGTATACCTTCAGTTCCATTTATCAGGTTGTATTGCAGCCAGTTTATAAGTTGCTGTTCTTCCCCTATTTGCAGCCATGTAGCTCAGCTCATTTCAATGATCATTAATGCCAGCGTTTTTTCTGGGGAGTGAAATTAAGCTAACCTGAAAATTCACTATGTCTTACTGTCTTCATCAAGATTAAACATGCCAATGTTCTTATAAGCATTTTCTTCTCCTTGCTGTTACTTTCAAAGATTCTGGAGGTATGCTTTCAGATGCACTTCAATTCAGATTTTTCTTCCAAAATACATATACACATACTGCTGAAGATCATGCGTGCACTGTAACTCAAAACCAGCTGCAGTCTGGAAAAACTTCAACAAGACATTTATTTATTGTGAGGCTATTCTAGAGCCACATTCACCTAATAGTTGGAAATCCTTCTACTACTCAGCCTACACTTATTAGCGTTTTTGTTTCAGCTATCATTACCATTCAATGTGCTGTATTTAAAAACACTAATGATATTATTCAGGCTTCATTTTGCTCCACTAAACAAAGACAAATCTTCTGGGATCCTGTTTCATGATAGGCTCTTCAGATTACACTAATAACCCTTCTCCGCAGCTGTCCCCACTTTGATTCTCTCTTACCCAGACATCAATGACTACCAGTCTGCCACAGTCAGATAATGATTTAAAGAATCCTGTACAGCAGGACAAACACTCTTCTATTTTTCCTGAAAACACCTCTCCAAGATCCCATTTGCCTTTTTCATATCTTTATCATATTCATTTCTTTTTTCTCCCGCACGCTCTCTTCCTAAGTGCTGAGCTCTCGGGGAACTACAAAAATGAACATTAATCAGTAAGGAAAAAGGAGCATTTGTGGCAGGCAAGATAGGAACTTCATCATTCTGAGCTTCACGCTTAGTCAATAGAGATCATTACACACTTCAGAACTACTCTGGAAGCTTAAAAACTTGAGTCTCCCTTGGCAGTTGTTAGAATTTCTTACTGATTTACAGACAAAGCTTAGGATGACCATGCTCCTGGATTGGACTATTTAGGTTAGATACCTAAAGACAGGGAAGATTTCAAGTGCCTGGTACAATCTTTTTTTTCAGCCTAATCTCCAAACCCATCTTATTATTCTTGTACAATTACTCTTTTTCTCCTTTCTACTGGTTAATATTTTCCCATTATTAAAAAATCCCAGGGGTTAAACTAGTTACATTTGCATCACTTACTTACAAAAGCATGACATGACTCCCAGTGTTGATATCTGTGAAGAACCTCATGCAATGTCATGCCTTCTTTTTCCATGTCACCCAGTTTCCTGCCCACCTCAGTTTCATGGCAGCATTTTCCAACTACTAGGAAACCCAATCTCTGACTCTAATTTCATCTGTAGCACTATATCAGCACTTAACAAGCCTGAACAGAGGAAAGCCAAACTACATTTTCTCTCTTTAGGGAGAAAAAATAAAATAAAATCAATAATCCCATGAAAAAAAAAGATGAAAAAGATCTAAGATCTTACATTTATTTCCATGTCCTTTTCTTCAAAGTGTGTTTGAAAGCAAACGTACTACAGAGACATGTTCTGTGGATAATTAGATCATTCCACCCACACAAATACGCATTAAAGCTAAACATTGTGTATGCTATTCTCCAGTATTACACTGCCACCCCGAAACTATGTTTTCTTTAAAGAACCCTCAAAAGATGGTCTAAATGTCCCTCTAAAAATGACCTTCCTGCCAAGTTTATGATTTCACAGCTAACTGGTCGTCTGGGACTAAAAATATCTAACACCCCTTTTAATTTTACTGAAGAGTTTTTCTTCCACTTCAGTTGTGGTCCTTTCCACTTCCATATCCTCCTTCCTGCAATCAACTTGCCTTTGCCTTCATATTCCACAGTCTTCGTCTTTATGAAGAGTGTTATTCAGCACACGTAATTTTAAATACTGATCTAAAGTGCTGGAGTTGGGAAGGCAGTAATCCAAGGTCAGTGATGAAGAGGTTCAATAAAATGGAGGGCTCAGTCACCCCTTGGAAGTTACTCTCCATTGAGTGGATAGGGTCTCTGGGACAATCTATTTAGCACCTTGGAGAAAAATGAAATAGGGCCATCTTTTCCACCACTTCTATGCCAAGAAATGTTTGTTTTGGTTTATGGCCAAAATGGAATTACTTTTAATGTTGACTGTTCTTGCTCTTCTTCATAACTTCGCACGCAGCAATGGCAGGCTTTAGCGATCTGTTTTTATTTACTTTGTGAGATTTAACTCATCTTGACTTTCACAATTTTTATTTTATTATTATTTTGGGTATTCATGATATGTTATCTAAATAAAATTTCTGAGGGATTTTAGAGCTCTTCCTTCCATTCCTAATGGGAAAATCCATTCCCAGCGAATCCCAATTCAATAGATACCTTAACTGGGATGAAAACTTTGGATAGGAAAGCCAGCTTTGCCTGAGCACCTGTTCTGCTTTATATTTGACTTTCTGATCCTGAGCAATTTAATTTCTATAATTCATTATCATTCTTAATTTCTTAAATACCTGTTCTTTTGAAATTAACCCTCTTAATAAACTGTAATATTTATACAAAATATATTCATTTAATGAAAACCGAGTGAGCTCACAGCTAGCATTTGATAGTGTCTCATTATCCATTCCAATAAAACAAAACACATTTAATAATAATACTTTTTTAGCTACTAAATACCTCAACAAGCTTCAGAGAGCTGCAAAGAAATTAAGATCCTTGGAAAACAAAGAAGACTATGCAAAGATTCAAGTGGAGTTAAAATCTACGTGTTTGTGCTTGTATTCATAACCGTTTTCTTTAATACATGCCTGCAGGTTAAGAAAGATATTTATCAGGAAACAAAGGTAATATTTATACTAGTATATTAAAGCAGCACCAGAAAACATTCCCTAGTACTGAAACATGATTCTCTATGGCATTAAATTGCTGCAATCGTCCCTGGAATAATTTTTGCCTGGACCATATATGACTGTCCCAAGTAATTCCTAGGCACAGTAGGAGACAGTATGAATCATGAAATATTCAAAATAGTCAGGTCTGGTATGATCAGATTGTACCGTCTTTTCAAGAACAAGCATATTAAGATTCTTCAGGTATAGCAACTGAAAATTCAGAATTACATGACATTTACTACTGTAAAGCTCACAAGGAGGATGCTGCCTCTTTATGTTCACACAAGGGCTTCTGCACAATGGGAGACTGGACAGAGTATAGGACATGGACAAGTAACATAGATTGTTCTGCATCCACTGCTTAGGTTCAGGCCTCATTACAGCAGATTTGCCTCATATAGCGATCATTGCAGTGGTCCAGAAGAGAAGCAGGGTGTGAGTTAACAGAAAGTGCAGTGCTTAAGCTCAGCCCTTCATCTTCTTTATTTATTCATCACATGCCCAGGGAGAGTTCATTCTCTGTCCCAAACAGCTTCAGGTTAATCTATTTCAAAAAGACTAGAATTACTCTTAGAAATATGACACATAGAAGGTCTTGACACCAGAACTGGACCAGTGTCTGAAGTTCCATGTGGGTGCTCATAATTTTCAGATACAATTTTGATGTACCAGCATATTACAAGTACCATTTTTCATATCAACAATACAAATATGTAGAACCAGCATCTTGCTATCCATCAGTAATCTCCAACAGTAAGTTTACTCCAAGGTGCTGGTTTTACAGAACTGACAATAATATAGCTGTTTCTGCTTCAGTCAAGTCCGAAGAGTCAAGGGGCTTTACTCAGAGAAAAGTATTGCAAGGAAGAAAATGAATAAACTGATTGCCACACACAGTAAGAGTCCTTGATGAAACATGTAATTAAGGCAAGCAGCCAATTCCTTCATCAGCATTGTTCTTGTTCTAGCAGATAATACTAAAAACTTGTCCAAGGCATTCAGAAGTCTATTGTCTATCAGCAAAGGATACTTTTTGATTTGCTGCTTCTTAGCCAGCTGAACTGTATAGAGTAGAAATAGCAAAAGGGTTCAGAGCACTTGCTGAACCAGAACCCTGCAGAGTACGTGATGGATTGAAACTGCCATCTCTTTTTGTCCAATTCCATTGTACTCTCTCGACTAAAGAAATAAAATAGTCTATGAAAGAAAAGGACTCAAGCTTTAACAGTAAAGTAAGTCAAGACTGCATGTGCTACTATTATGAAATGGAAATTTTTTCATAAATTATGTTTCATTACATATATGGGCACCAGCTAAGGTGAGGGTACTTTGATGCTAGCTGCTATTCAAATGCATAACAAGAAAGAGGAAAAGCTTTCAGTGCAAATAAATAGACAACAGAATTACAGTGATACACAAAGAAATACACAGTGGTAGAAAAAAAAAATACGTCTTGGCTTGTGAGAGAAATCCTCACGTTCCTGTTGAACAAACTGGCAATGCCTGTGCACTTTTAATGACACTGTGCAGAAGTACATGATAGGATGACATACAAGCACAGCATTGAGCCAGGGCTATGTAGCTCAGAAGAAGAACTGGTCTGAGCACCCAAGGGGTGCTTTTTCTACAACCGGTTTATCCACAGATAGGTCAGGTATCTCTGCTTGATACTGAATTCCTGAATAACTCAGGAGATTGCTCAACCGCAGGACTCGGTGCTTCACTACTACTGACTTTCTATAAGAAAGGTTAGGCACCTAATTAATACGTAGTTTTTAATTAATTGGTAAACACTTATTAATTATTCATAAACTATTCATAACATTAAAGCAATGTGTGATTGGAAAGAAGGCAGTAAATATAATTTCTTACTATAAAATCCTTCCTATCAGAAAGTGACACTCTAACTTTATGGAGACTTTTCAGTTGCAAAGATTATACTGAGTCAAAAATCTCACTATGGACTTTAGAACAGTACAATATTTTATAGATTAAAACATTTCAGTCAAAGCCCATAAATAGACAATATTCACAATCTGACCAACTCTCTGAAATATGTAATCACTTGGTACGTTGCCTCAAATACTTTTTAGATTATATTTAAAGCCAAAGCAATCAGTCTCATTATTTATTCAGTAAATTCTGCATGCCAGGCAAAATGCTGATCTTTGAAGTCAGAGCATCTTCTCACACACACATACAGATTAACAAAATAGTTTCACTCCAGATGTCACCATCACTGTTTTTAAAGGACAGCAAAAATAGCTATTGGGCATATGAAGTCTAACCCATGGCTTTCCAGAGGTTTGGTGGGTAGAGGATAAAACTATAATGAATTCCACCAACAGAAAATCACAATGCACAAGGCCCTACTTGAGCCATTTTGAAAAGCATTTTTCATTTAAAAAAACCCAACCAACCCTTCCTCTTTTCTTATAAAATGTTTATCTATTTTTTATAGAGAAAACTGAACGAAAACATTGTAAAAATATTTTTCACACTAATGCAGAGAAGAAACACACAAAAAACCTCTCAAATGTTGTCATATTTCTACTTATGATTTTTTTTTACGAACTCCTCTACAAAATTGTGAAGTAATTACTCATTTCTTGCTTATGTAATGAAGCTAGTAGCACCTCTGGCATGATCATATCAAAATGACATATTTATAGCCAGAGAGAAACCATCATATGAGAAGTTACTAACATGATTGATTTGAAGAGCCATTTTCTAAAGAAAAATTTAGTCATTTCTACTTGACATATTTAGGACAAATCAACTGCTTATAAATGCAAACACAGTTTTGAGTTATTGCTATATTCCATAGTTTGCTTTTGCTTGAAATTTAGCAATGTCTGCAGAAATATTTATTCCCTTGAGATCGTGTCGCTGTGTTCTCACTTCTGATCTGAGGAACAACTTCAGGCCTTGTGCTCCCCACTGAATTTACACAAACAATGGTGGAAGGTAACGGGTTAATGAACATCAACCATGAAAGTACAAGGGAGACCAGAGGTCTGGGAACTAACATAGGTGCCATGGTTGACCTCCAGCAGAGTATGCCAGCTTTGAGTCTTTTGGTTCCCTGGTAATAAAATTATATTTAATTTGTGAAGTATTTCAGGGCCTGTGGATGGCATGTTCTGAATAGGATCCAGGGTGTATGAAATACTCAGATCTAGAAATCGTATCAATGAAACAGTTCATCTTAAGCACCATTGCTATTTCTGCACTTGGTTTCTATCAATCTTGTACTCTCGTTTTTCTCCTTCACTTAGACCTTTGATATTCTGCTTCCTCCCCTCTTGCTAAGAGTCCTCTTGGCATTCATATCTGATCTGCACAGAGTTCACTCACCTTTCTACAGCTCACCTGATAAAATAATCTGTGATGAAACTGCTGCAAGTGGCATTATGTCTTTGAACCGACATCGCAGCCAGGCAGACAGGGCAGGGAGAGCACTGCCAAATCTGGGCCGCTTTGTTCCAGCTTGTCTGTAGACAGAGGATGGCAATGCTCCACTGTTTTAAGGCTACCTTCAGTCAATTTTCTTCGTGGACATGACCACAATTTGACAATTTGCTGAAACGCTACTTTCTGGGAAGACCTAGACAATTATTTTCATTTATCAGTACACACACACTGACACCGCCCCTTCCCCCCTCAGACCTTCCATCATGTGAGTGAAAACTCACCTTTCATTTCAGTTATATACTAAAGCTTAGGCTCTACACATCTCAATGAATCCATGCATGTTGCAAATGTCAAATGAACTCCCTGATTTGTGTAGGCAAACTTACTGTAAGGTTCTATAGGGCCCATGCACATATAGTGAATGGATCCTTTGGGACTTGCACCTGTATTTTAGCTGGCAGCATAATTAGGTCCCATATGGTTAATGAAATGTAACATGTCAGTATTTTGTAGGCTGAGATTTGTCACACGGAGGTGTTGGATGTAACACCCACTCTACCAACTGTTCAAGAGTAGAAAAAACAAAATCAGTTAAAAGCTTATGTGTAAAAGAGAAATAGGAATCAGCCTTCAAGCTTTCAGTTTTTCAGGCTTCCAGTGTCCTCTGTCTTTCTGCCTTCCTAGAGGAGGTATGCCAATCAAGGTACTTTTTTTCAGTAATGTTTCAGAGTACCTTCTCTAAGGGCACAAACCCATGCATGATCGGTAACAGAAGATGTACACAAACTATATGTCCATAAGCTTCTCTGCCCTACATTACCAGTAGTGTCTGAGTGTCCCTTACTCTCAAAAGTATTGATCCTCACAACACTTCTACCACACATTTGAAATGTGGGTGTTTGGAGCAAATGCTTCAAAGACACCCATGTGTGCCAATTCTCAGCCTACAAAATGCCAAACCATCATAAAATCATTAAGAAGGCCCCCTTACAGATGGCTGGAGGCATGTCCACAGCAGGCTGTGGAAGGGGCTGCAGGCACACCCAATGTAGCTCCAATCTAGTCGGCTGTGCTGAGCCACTAGCTGAGATCATTAACTCCACAGCGTCACGTCCCATGTCCCATCCCAATGGACTGATCAACTTGAGCACTGCACTGTAATGGAACAACCTGATACAACCTTGGTGTATCTGACACAGTTTCTCCATCATAAGGCATTGGCCTGATCTCTATAATTTCATCAGGGCCACACGGGTAGTCCAGGAGAGCACAGAACTGTGTCTCTCGCTTCCATGTAAACCATCCCAAACTCCCTGCTCCAGTAGCCACTGTACTGTCCTGCTTTCCACACCCAACATTCTCAGGCCAAATTTTCTAGTTCTGGTGATTTAATTTGACTCTCACTCCTGACTGGAGCAGTTGAATGGGGCTAGAAGAAGAGATAGCACTATGTTTCCAGCCCACAGAGACATAAACTAACCAAAGAGCAAAGGCAGATCCACAGCACAGAGCTGTGGACACAATAGTCTTCACTGTGGCTTAGTGTGACGCACACACCATCACATCCACATGGAGAAGCTTCAGCATTAGCCTGACTTGGTCATAAGCCACCATGGGTTACTGAGAGGCTTCTGAGCATGTTACCTCCTGGGTAAGCACCATTTACATGTCACTCCTCCCACAGGGTGGTGCCTAAAGGCACCGTCTAGCCCTGCCAGAACAGCCTGCGAACAGCTTACGTAGCAGAATCTGTCTGCATAAAATGTTGGTTGAATACACATGAATAATGCATACAGCGGTAATAAAATCAGCTTGGGAGCAGGGAAGGGAAAGAAACGAACGATGTTAGCCTAGATGATTCAGACAGTCCTAGTTAACAAGCAAGAGGCCGGAGAGAGAGGGAGGGGCAGGAAGGTCGCACAATTGAAGAAAGAGCCAAATAGGGAACGGCAGAGGAAAAGTGAAATTGGTAAGTTCCCAGGTCAAATAACCTTCGCTTTTTCAATAAAACTCTGTAGCAGGTTGTTGTTATAACTATAAAGCTTACACTCCTTCGTTGAATCTTACGTAGCTTACCAGAAGGAACTACATTCCAAGCCTGTCTCAGTCATTGCACAAGCCTGACTTTTGTACAAAATCCATAAGGTTGAGATCCCTGAATGCATTCTGTACCAGATGCTTTATTTTGAGCTACTTAGGCATGCTGATATTTATGCTTTTGCATATATTTTGGGATTTGGGAGAAAAAAAAATGAAAATTTCTCCATAGAAATTCTGAGTGAACAAAACCTTCAGCCCCATATCCAGTAAGACATAAAGCATCTACATATCCCTTTCTTTTCAGTAGGCATGGAGGTGCCAAAAAAGAAGTTGAGTGTCTAAATACCCTGTGCAGTGAGCTTTCAAGAGAAAGATGCAAGTCGGAGAAAGAGAGCATCTGATCCAACTTCAACATTTTTAGACCCCTTAAATTGGAGCTAGTCTCATACTTTCCCTTTAGGGAAAGAAATAGGTCAGACAAATTGCCTGTCTTTTTGCATATGCATGAAAATGAGCAAGGTAACTTCACATCCCACAGCACTGCTGGAAAGGAAAACACAAAGAAGCCCTTTATATATATAACCGTGACTGAAGACATATGAGAAGCTTATATTGGATAGATAATATACACTCTCTCATATTACCATTTTGGGCACATAGCCTAATCTTTTTGAAAGTTTCTGTTAATGCAAGAGGATTTGGATCCTGTATTTTTGTGTGGTAAAGATGAAAGAAAAATGCAGAAATGCTTACCTGTCAAATGCAACCATAAGTTCTGTTCTACTCATAAAACCAAATGAGCAGCACCTGCATATTTTTACTGATTTTCGCCCCCGGATTTCTTTGGAAACCTACAACAAAATTATTCTTTGAGCTGCAAAGCTGGCAGGCTTTGGGAAAAAAGGGAAAGGAGATGAACCTCACTGCTTCTCCTACATCAGTAGAAGGTATAATATCCCTTTCCAAACTTTTTGCTTTTACTCCTTTTCCATGCCTAAATAGTTTCACTCACTTGTTGTCAGAATGCGTCTATGCTGCTTGTTCGGCACAGCTCTGAGATCACAGCCATCTATGATACTTTCTGCGAGCCAGGGAACACCCTCAAGAGCATGTCAGCATGTTCCCCAACTGCTCACTCATCTTCCTTAGTAAGATTGTCTCTGAGGCAACCTGGTGGAGAGAAGGTGGATGGGACATGGTTTGGGGCTCTTTAAGTGCAACAGATATTTTGGTCAAGTTCCGACGTACATCCTATTCTGATGTAATTGAGAATGAAGTTGGGTGTGAAGATTGTTGAAGCTGATGAAGGTGAAATAAAGGAAGAATTTCAGCTTATTTTTCACCTTCAAGGTTTTGCTTGCAAATGAAATAATGTCCTTTTTTTCACTAAATGCTAAATCTGCAAATTCAACAACTATGATTTTTTTTATGTTTAAGACAAAATAAATGTAGAACTGCTGAATAACATACCTAGTTAGAATAATATTTTTTTAATGAGAATCTGGACTTTAAATCCTCAACTTTAAAAGGCATTTGGACTAAGTCTGGTTTCTCCAGAAGAAAGAACTTAAAAAATAGTGTGCAGCTTTGATGGCCTTTATTTTAGTGAGGGCTCAGTCTGTATTGGTTGACAATCATGATCACATAAACCAAAAGTTTTAGAAATTTCCAAATCAGTGCATCCTATCTTATTCATACAATTACCTACCTGAAATTTTTTTATAATCTTATTTGGACCAAGGAGGGCTAAGAGGGGGGAAAAAAAGTTAAATCTAACTTGGGGAAAGAAGCACAGAGTTAATGTAACCAGAAAAAGAGATGGTAGGAAGAGAAAAAAACCCATCAAACATTGAGGTGAGATAGTAAACCAGATCGGCAGAAGACGAGTTATGACAAGATGGAGGCAGATAACTGTAAAAGGGAAAAAAAAACCAGTACATGTTTATAGGCCACCACTGCATTGGTTTGCTAATAAGGTAAGAAACAGCAGCTTGTATGCCGATTTATGGAAAACAATTTCCTGCCTGACTGCAAGTTGAAGTAAATGGAGTACAAATCCCCCCAAAAAGGAGCAAAAAAAAAAAAAAAGGATACATGGCTTAAAAAAGGATTTGACAAAACTGGAAAGGTTTATACAAGATCTATAAGAATAACTTAGCATCTGGAAAACCCACTTTATAGAAGCCCCTGGAGAACTAAAGCTCTTTGGTTTAGCCAAAAGAAAGATTAGAACGATGCCTGGGAAGAGAAGCTCTAAGAACATATCAAGATAAAGAGGCTATAGGTTGGAGCAACACAGTCAGTCATTTCATTTGAAGAAAGGATAATTCACAGTCTGAACAGACTACCCAAAGGTGAAATCAACTTTGTCTTTACATGAAGTCCTTAAATGAATACACTCTGTGTGTATCTTCATAAACACTGTTTTAGTCTAAGCAATAACTACCAATGACTAGTTGTCATTTTATTACCTATCTTACATACCAAAATTAAGATATGGAGAATAGACTTCTGTAATTTCAAATCAGGGAAAGGTGAATATGTGCTGTGACTCTGCCATGCTACATCAACTGTAGTTTATATATACTTGCCTAAAGTTTTATGCACTCCAAAATAGCAAAGTTGGACAACTGGTTCACCTGCTGTATCTTGTTCACAAAAACGCTTAGCACTGAGGTAAGGTAATTTCCCAGACCCTAGATCCTGATCATAGTTCTCTCACTACAGTTTTGCACCTTTCTTTTGGCAGTACCTCTATTCATTTTCCTCTGAATGCCTGTAACATCATCTAGAAGTTAGAAGAAATCAATATCAGAAGGAAAAGGAAAAAAAAAAATCAAACCTGAGGTAAGGACAAATAAGTATTTGACTAGATCACAACAGACTGAGGAACAGATAATTTTCCTCATCTTTACACTGTTCTCAGCAGTTAGGTTGAATTTTGGTGGTGGGATTCTTCTGGTGAGCTGGTTTACCAACCACCCCAGATATTCTTTCCAAGTTGTCTAATATATATTCCTCTTCTAGCAATAGCCATTCCTAGCACATTTTTTGTCTGCCCTTTGACAATGTAATTGATTTTATATGGAGGTTTCCAGATATATCACCTGGATCATGTATCTGGCCAGCCATAAATGCTGCCAGACACTTCCAGAAAAAAAAAAGTCAAACCCCTCAATTAGAGGAAATCTTAAATGTGGTTTTCTCCAGTCAGCGTATTTAGAATGATGAGTTAAATTATGTTAGTTTAAAATAAGGCTGTGATTTATGAATGGGATTGTCTCAAAATTTGGTTGCCAAGGTGGATGGTAACTGTTCTGTTAATAACCTTCCCAATCACTTCTTTAATGTATACACATACAATATATTTATGTGTAATACTCTGCATTGCAGCATGGTATATCTCCACATCCTCAGGAGCCTGAAATCAGGTATTAGTAAAATGGATGCAATGTTTTTCCCTGTCCAGTGGTTTCCAAATTAAATTAAAGCAAAGTCTATAATTTTTGGTTCACCTCCAAGATCACTGTCTCCTGCATGATTCAAAAAACATGCAGGCCTTTTGCCTTTATTAACTTTCAGAGAAATCACAAGTTAGCTCTTGTAAATACAGAAAGTGGTCTTTCATGAACAGATTCAACAAGGCCAAGTGTGGGTCCTGCACTTGGGTCACAACAATGACATGAAGCGCTACAGGCTTGGGGAAGAGTGGCTGGAGAGCCACCCTGCAGAAAAGTACCTGGGTGTGTTGGTCAACAGCCAGCTGAATATGAGCCAGCAGTGTGCCCAGGTGGCCAAGAAGGCCAATACCATCCTGGCTTGTATCAGAAATAGCGTGGTGAGCAGGACGAGCGCAGTGATCGTCCCTCTGTACTCGGCACTGGTGAGACCCCACCTCAAATACTATGTTCAGTTCTGGGTCCCTCACTACAAGAAAGACATAGAGGTGCTGGAGCATGTCCAGAGAAGGGCTACGAAGCTGGTGAGGGGTCTGGAGGACAAGTCTTATGAGGAACAATTGAGGGAACTGGGGTTGTTTAGCCTGGAGAAAAGGAGGCTGAGGGGAGACCTTATTGCTCTCTACAACTACCTGAAAGGAGGTTGTAGCGAGATGGGGGGTCAGTCTTTTCTCCCAAGTAACACGTGATAGGACAAGAGGAAATGGCCTCAAATTGTGCTAGGGAGGTTTAGGATGGATATTAGGAAAAATTAAAATTTTTTCACTGAAAGGATTGTCAAGCACTGGACCAGGCTGCCCAGGGAAGTGGTTGAGTCACCATCCCTGGAGGTATTTAAAAGACAGGTAGACGTGGTGCTTAGGGACGTGATTTAATGGTGGACTTGGCAGTGCTCGGTTAATGGTTGGACTCGATGATCTTAGAGGTCTTTTCCAACCCAAATGATTCTATGATTCTATGACCAATGCAAAAGTCTGTTCTCCTCCTTAATTATACAGGAACTTTCTGATTTGGAAACAACTTTGATTTAACTCCTGCACTATTAAGCTACATAAAATATGGTTTTGATGCATAAAGATACTGACAAGTGCAGGACACCTTCATTTTCCTTGTTTAGATAGGAAATTAAATTCTTGTGTCTGGTGAAGTCTTTTCATAGCTGGGGTCTTAAACTAGCACTATGGAAAAGTGAGTTCTCCTCTTAGTCCTTCCAGTGATGTAGGGTAGCTTTCTTCTGTCTCTGTCCCCTTCTTCCTAGCTCCCATCACAACAGGGCCCTGATCTACCCTGAATTCTCTATAACAGAATTGATGTCAAGGAATATGAAATAATGCGTTGGGATTTTTTTTTTCTCTTATCAAGGTGTAGAAACTGCGCTTCTGAGTGTTAAATCTAAGAAAAATTATAACTTCACAAATTCATGATTTAAATTTCTTGTCACTAGGTAGCGTGCATGGAAAATGAAAACTCTATGGTTTCAAGAATAAGAAAGAAGATAATACAACAGATGTAGAAATACCACAAATCATCACAAATAATGAATAACGGGACCTGGTTCATCAGCCCCTGCTTAACCATTGGCTTAATGAGATGTCAGTGTGTCAAAAAATGCTTAATTTGTTCACAGGACTGGTGGTAGAGAAGACATGCCACATAAATTGGGATAGGGGAGAAACTTCCATCTCTTCCCTGAGTAAAACACCTTTTATCAAAACTGTTAAAGAACATTCATATTTGTGCAAAAACTTTAAAAACTGACAGCTTTTTGAATGAAGTTTCCATTTGACTTATAAAATTACCTTTTATCAACTATTTTAATATAACCACAAGACAAGCAGTTTATTTTGTTTGTCTTCTGAATGTTATCATGGGTTTAATTTGCTACAAAATATTGTTATGTTGGCTTTCAATTCTGACTTGAGATAAAAAATACTTCAGGAACCTTTTTTTTTTTTAAGGTGTATGGAATATCTGTTTTCCAACCACATCTATAGCATGTATTCTTTCATCTCAAAGATAAAATATGAATATGGGATACATAAAAGTGACCCACTGTCACTACCCATGGTCATCTGATAGCATATATTAGAAGGACCATCTTTCATAAAACTGATGTGACCCAGCAGGCACTGTGCAGTGAAACCTTGTTTCCTGAAAGATTTCCAAATCTCATCAACTTGATAGATCCCTCCCTGATTGAAGAGGTGCACCCTGGGGATAGGGACAAGAACTGTGCCATTTCCAGGCTTAAGGCAAAAAAAAATATTAAGATGAAGCTGGACTCCCGCTGTCTCTTGTCAATGAAAGCAAGTTTCATGACACTGCAACTTTCATTGAGTAGCTATAGAGTCTAAGTGAGGGAAAAAGTGACATTCAAACACTTAGCCCCTAAAGAAGCAAAGTGCCATTTTGAAGAACCAAATGTCCTGTTTTTAGCTAAGTACACCTTATAACATTCCTTTCAAAGTGATTTTTTAAAAAACTTTAGAATAGTACACCTTCTTGCTCACCATCCCTTTGCTGTCTCATGGTATTTTCCCTAACAGTCTTAATCTCCATTACACTCCAGAGCGTACACCTCTTTTTGTATTTTTCTGTCAGTCAAGATACTTCCCAGTGGGCACGTCTGGCCTGAGCAGTCTGCCAGCAATGTTAAAGTGCTGTCTGGTTAGTCAGTCACCGCAGAACAAAGTAAACATTAACTTGATGCTCCTTCAGTTTTCTGTCTCGATACTCCCAGCTGATTGAGAGCATTTGCTCACTTTTCACAATTGTGATGCTAGGATAAATATTTGAAATTAGGCAAAAAAAAAGCCACCTCTGTTATAGATGTCAACATTCAATAAAAATGAGCAAACACCTCAACAGGGTAGGACTGGAACTGGGTTTTCCATTTCCCATATGTTCTTTCAGATGAGAGATATTTTTTATTTTTGCTACAAGATCACTGTGATTGAGAGCATATCAAATTTTGATCATCCTGATCTCAACATTTATGTTTGAAACAGTTCAAAACTCTCAAAAATAAAAAATAAAAGTAATTTTAAAAATAAAAACCCCCAAATAATTATTTTTTGCAAAGGGAAAAGTGAAACTTTGCTGAAATGGAACATTCTCCAGTCTTTAAAAAGGACGTTCTTCAACTTTCAGAAATAGATTTTTAGAAATAAATTTTCTTTGAAATTGAAAATATTTTCATGGACTAGCAATAACCTTTTTTGGTACATTATTTATATTGGGTTTTTTTTCTGCATACAAACCATGAAAAAATATCACCTATGCTTAAAATAAAATGAATCTAATTTTCAATCTTATTATTTTGTGAAAAGCAAGTAGTATTTCTGACCATGATATAGTTTTTGTATCTAAAGGAGAAAAATCTAGAGTCTCAAAGAAAGTCTCCACAACGTTGTATAAGTACAATTTGTTCAAAGTAGCAGGTTTAAAGTCAACTTGTTGCAGCTCTCATTCATTTCTCCATCCTATTCTCACAGTCTATGTCTAATTTTCATTTTGCTCTTTACTTGGTAGCAAAGGATGTAGGCAAAAATAGTCTTGTAACCAGGCACATTCAAAAAAATATGAAAAGAAATGTGTGAAATAACCCTTATCTGCAGGGAAAAAAGAAGTTCTTCTTTTGTTAAGCTTGCCTGGGTACATCCTAAAAAAATGAACGTGAACCACCACTTTATATGCACTTAGGATAAATTTAAATGAAGGAAAGTGATACTAAACAGAGAGAACTTTGAGGATGAGTTTGATCCAATGTTTACCTGCAGAGCTCTCGAAAGAAAATGTTAGCAAAGTGGCTTCTTTCTTAAGGCTGTGTTCAAAAGTAAATCACACCTTTTACATAATGGAGTGAAATTTATCCCTTGCCACCCCCAATAAATTTGGCCTACTGTGTTTCAATTGTACCTCTGTGCAGTTCTATTATTCCAGCATACATCACCTCTTCACTCGGTTCAAAAGTTGTGAAATAAATGGTTTCCAATGGCAATGAAAATTGCCTTTCAAATTATTAATTCATTTGGCTCCAGGCAAATTTTAAGCATGGACTCTCAGGGATTGACCTTGTTTCTGGCTAGGAAGGCCTGATCCAAATGTCAGTCTAGTCAACGGGGGAGTATTGACTTCAAATGGGCTTTCAATGAGGCCTTCAAACCGTAATGATGGGAGAAGAGAAAATTGTATATATTTTTCTCTGATCTTTCAAAAAGACCAGGGAATGCTTTCATATGGGAAATGAGGTAAACAGACAGTTCTTTGTCTCTTGCAGCAGACAGCCAGCTTCTCCCCGGTTTCCCAGACCATTTCCGATTAGTTGTGGTGCTGAGTGGTTAAGCAAGAGAAGGCCGAGACAAAAGGCCAGGGGTGCTTGAGCTGCATGGCCTATCTGCGTGCCAACCATCACCACTCAAAATACAGATAAAGGCACAAATTTTCCTCTCTACACCCTTCTACACATTTCCATAGGTGGACAAACAGTTACATGAGCTAAAAGGATTCCCTAATGTGCTCTGAGAAATTGGGGCACTAAACCAGGGGACTTCTCTCTTCTGAGCTACTTTGCCTCAGAGAGAGGCACAGATTGAGTTCTCGGCTGCATTATTGACTGTCTGTGTGTCTGCAAAGTTGGTTTAAGAAGTGAAAGTTGGTTTAAGTTTAAGGAAAGTTTGTTTAAGCTCTGCTCCTATCACAGTGGTGGAAAAAACATCTGTAAGGCCAGCTGAAAGAATTAGATCAGTATGCAAACTTCAAATAAAATGGTCTCCAGCACACCCTGCATGCCTGTTGTAGCAATCCATAAAGTTGAAGGCACTTGCTTCAGGCTATCAGATGATAGGTCCCATCAGTTTCCCTCTTTGCCTACCTCCCTGCCATGCAGTGACCTGCACTTCAGAATTGCTGAGATTTTTTTAAAAAATGCTCTGATAGCGGGTGAAAAAGGGTTATTTTAAAGCCAGATTAGTGCAGAGTAGAGCCCCACAAATCATTAAATGCAAGAAAGAGTTGGAGAGTGGGGAAAGAAAGTGATGCCAGTGGCGCGTATCATTCCTGACAGAGCGAGCACGGGGAGTTACAACCTAAAACTATGTAAGGTTTGCAAAGATTTCTGATTGGCATATGTAAAATACACTGCAGTAAGCAGAGATGACTGTTGCTTTATGAGAAATATACTTAATACGTTACTCATATTTCGTATTAATTGGATTGCATAGACTACCTCCTCAAAATTACAAGAACTCCACTGACAATAGTGTTTGATATCTTCCCATTGTTAGGAAAAAAATTTACTCTTAGTGGTTACTTGGACACCTGGAAGCATCACCTAGATTAAACCATGGTACTAAATGTCAAAGGAGCAAAGCTTACAAGAACCTCTCAGAATTTTTGCGTATTCTAAATCTGTAAGTCTTGAATAAGAATTTAACAACACAACTTCAGATCAACCTCCCAAAATATTAATCTGCTGCAGACACGGATAATTAGTAAGTGCAGAAGGAAAGATTCAAACAAGAAGCTTTTTATTGTGAAGATATTGACTTATGCCAGGCTTTTCTTATACTAGACCAAAAAAGAGACCTATGCCTTTACCTGCTGATGGAACTACCAAAGCAATGAAACAACCAAGCTTTTTCTGCCTCTTCTTGTCTCCCAGTACAGCTTTGAAAGAGAGGAGCCTCCCTCTCCTTGGAAATCCTTCCCAGAAACCAAAGATCATATTTCAGAAGAGTCTGGCTAATGCATGAAGATTAGGTAAATATAATGAATGTAGATGGACAGAATTGTTAGAGGCGCTGAAAGGAGGACTACTCTTAATGGGTGGGCAAGATCCTAAGTCGAAAAAAATTGCAAGGAATGGGATTCAACAACTTTTTTTTTTTCTATGTTGAGATATTACTTATGAATGTACAACACTGAGTAGAGGGGCATATTCAGAATGTTTACAAGTAAAAAGATACTACATTAAAATGAAAATAATTACAAAAATAAAAATAATACCAATAAATAATATCTCTTGCTTATGTACTCAATTCCTTTCCTTTAGCATTCATCTATAGGTTTTTTTGTGGTGTTCTTTGAAAAAATCATTCTTTTACTGGAAGGGATAACGTCTGCTGTCCTCTTTGGAAAGTGCCTAGAACATCAGACATTGGCACATTTTGAAGAAATACCTTGACCAGTTTGTATTTTTCTATCCCATTATAAATGCCATCTGTTTTATTGTTAGAAAATATTTGTGTGACGTTTTTTAACTGGAGAGCACACTCATCATCATGACCAGACTATGCAAATAGATTACAGGATGATAAGTTTCCTAGAAGCCAGGTTTAATGCTTTTGTTCACTGATGTCCAGAGTTATGTTGCCGTAAATATACCATGAATGATATGAGGCCTCAGGTATTAACAACCTACCGCCTATCTTGTCCTCTTTAATACTGGCAGAAGAAAGCACATGTTGTACTAGATATATCATTCATCATTTCTCCTTCTTCACACTCAGCTCCTCTGTCATTTTCTACTCTTGTCTTGCCCGTAGTAGCTATCTCCAGTTTCAGCCCTTGTGTCCCTATTCCCTTCTTTCCAATGCGCAGTGCAAAGTTCCTCTGCCATAAGATTAACATGCCATATGTTACCATCTGCTCCAAACAGAGTGTCCACGGGAAGTGGTAAAAGTAAGTATTCTCACTCTGCACAGAATCAGACCTTGATATAAGCTTGACAATTCCCACACTGAATATATAAGCATCCTCTCTCAATAAACAGAGATGTAATAGCTGATCATAGCAAAAATTAGACGAGTCATCAAAAGTAGTCAGGATATACAATTTTTTGTTAATGTGATGCATCAGTGGCATTATTTTTGACCATGATGTTATTCATACATATTTGTGAAGCGAAGGCTGCACACCAAGCCATGCCAAAGGCATCAGCTGGCACAGAATACTTACACTACATGATGTGACGTAGAGTGATTTATACACTGTTATATTAAACTGCTAATATATTCATGCATCCCCGTACAAAAGAGGCTGCAGTTATTTACCGGCTTTTATTACCATGATGGAAACATGATTGCAACAATCTGCATGCAAGTTCTAACTTTTTTTTTTAATGCTGCAGAACGAGCTGTCTACATATCTGTAGGAGGGAAAAGATCTCTACATACTAGAATTGGACCAGCATCTCCCCAAAAAGGGCTTTGAATAGTATAAAGTCTGCCAGAGAAACATACTCAGTGTGTGGGAAGGACAATCTGCTTTCTATTGGTTGTAATAAAGCCAGCAGCATCTGCTGCTGTTCGGCAATGCCACCACCACTACTCAATCTCTTAATAACATTTTTCATTCCCAGATCATATTCTGAGCCTTCCGTTTGGAGTTTGTCTGTTTGAACAGAGGCGACCTGGTGAGATCCTAAAATTCATCACAGAGCCCCATTCCAGAAAACTCATTAAATGGTGGCATCATTAGACAGGGGCTGGTGAAACCTCCTGCTAAGGTAATATGAGATTCTAGTCACTTAAAGGAAGATGAACCCACTCAACTCGGTTAAGAATGAAATCCAGTGAGTTTTTCCATAGCATTTCCCTTTAATCATATACTCCTCTGAAGACTGTGTAAAAAGCTTAAGCTCTAATTAAAATTAATAAGAAGAGGAAAGCAATTTAGCACACAGTTCTGATTTTCTGGACACCTGATGGAATGTAAATGTGTGAAGAAGATTCAAGGAGACTTCCTTTGCTCACTCCCAAATCCAATGGCCAGATGCAGAGCAAGAAGTGGGTGCAATACTCCATGGAGTACCATAAAAAGAATAGAAACAGTTCTGGTCTCGAGGTTCTGGGACACTTTGCATTCAAATATTAGCCAGAATTACGTATTTTCTAGTATTCGTGCCTCTGTGGCTCAGATATTAAGCAGGAACACATTCTGACTCAGCTATAGTTTCAAATGATGATTTAGCTCCCTTCTGCATTAGGAAGACCAGACGCTTTCTCATTACCCATTGATACTAATATAGTCAAAATGATTATTCTGCATAAATACACTAATTGGTAGATAAAGAAAAATAAATAAATGTCAACTAAATTAAATTAAGGTCACTTAGGAGACTCCAGAGTAAGCACTTTTAGCAACAGGCAGCCCTAGAGCACACACAATCCTGTATTTCAAAATTTGTTTTCATCCATCGACAACATGATGCTACTTCAGCCCCATAGAGAATGTGAAGCTATTATTAAGTAAAGTAAAAGTCTATACTGTTGACAACTGACTGGAAAAAAAAAAAACAACAACTTCAAACTACCATCATCTATCTATTTGACCCAACAAAGTAGTTCAAAGGCATTCTTACATGGAAAAAAAACACTTCTTACCTTCAGTATGTACAGCAGAAACATAGGTCCAGTTATAGCGCTTGACAATGTCCACCATAGCCCGTGCTTGCTGCGCATCAGATGGCACAACTCTCATAAAATACTTGAACAGAGTTTTGTCGCTTAGGTCCATGCTTGTGGCAGAATAAGCAATCTGAGGTATATTGAAAAGCTGCAATAAGTTCTGGACCTGGATAGCAACTGAGCTAGAGCCAGGTCCAATGACACCAACAATGGGTTTCTTGGAGCGGAAAGACGATGAAGATCCATCCACACATTTCACCATCCCTTCCTCTTCTTCTGACGAAATAAGAGAGTCCCTTATAAACTCAATGCTCTGCTCCAGAGCCACAGCAGAATGCCAGCAGGAGTCCCTTATTTCACATCCTAGTGTTATATTTGGCAACAGTGTGGGATCCAAATTAATTCTGTCAAGGGTATGCAGCATTGCCTCCACTCTCTGAATGCCATACTGCTCTCTTACCTCTCCACATTTCCTCTCATGAACCTTGTCAACAGTTGGTTGATGGTGGACAGAGAACAGAGCTCCAATAATAATATCACCAGGCATGTGTGCAACCACCCTTCTTTCATTGGCCTGTGCAGAAACCAAAAGCCCAAAGTTCCCACAGACATCTTCCTTCAATAACAGGATTGCAAGGAACAGCAAAAGGATCATTTTAGGAAATGGTTTAGGCTGGTAGAGACAACATGATGGAACAAAACTGGAGACCTGGTGAAAAGCAGTTATCAAATCTTTTGGATAAAAGGAGCACAACGCTGATCGTTAACCAGGAGTTTGCGTATATTCTCTAAGGAGTCACCATCATCTCCAAGTGGACAGCTATGCAGAGCTGCACATGTGATCATAATCCTCATAACCTTAAAAAATGAAAAAATAAGAGAAAAAGCTTTAAAATTAGTTATAAATTCTGCTTTGTAATCTGTTCTAAAATTGCACCTATTCCTACTGCTGTGAACGGCTGTAATGCATTGTCTCCTATACACACTTGCTTCCATCATGTCTCAAGCTGGAAAACTTTGTTGTACTTAGTGTTCCACAATCTTAGGCTTGTACTTCTGCTGGTATAAATCAGTGTCTTTCTCTTTGACACTGTTGTTTAAAAACTCTTTTGGGAAATGTTTTCAAAAGCACAAAAGACAGACAAGTATTTAATTTCAAAGAAGAAAGATGTTGCCATTTCTAATGTGTGTCTTCAAAACCAACTCCTTTTACTTTCAGACACTTTCTATATCACAAATGCATACGTCACAGTAATGTACCTTGGACTGTACTATGTTATCAGTTACAGCACTAGGGATCTGCTGTTGACAAACAGAGCTGTTCTTGAATTTTTCTAAGCAATGCAGGGTCTGGTTCTTAAAATCTGTAAATCTGTTTTTTCTTTGTGAGCCACAACATGAAACAAATTAACTTTTAAAATAAGTTAGGATTAAGAAAACTGATTTTGTTACTTATATTTGTTTTAAGCAGTGAATATTTCAGCAGAGGAAAAACAATTCTAAAATGGCAGAGCAGTGAAATTCTTTTCATCTTTTTTATATCCTTAAATCAAACATCACCAATAAGCAATTCCACAAATCCTGGTACCATGGACAACTATACAGACTTCACTGATAGAAGTCAACATAGAGACTATCCAGATGCGCTACTGCCTAAAATATGTGATCTGCTATGTTTTCTAACAGTCTGCAATGCAATCTGCACTCAGCTTTAGTGTTGATGAAGGATCAAAAAAAAAAAGAGAGAAAAAGAATCAACAAAGAATTCATATCTTGGGTTGTGGCTGATGGAACTTGAAAATGTACTTGCAAATATTCTGTACCTAGCAGTGGATTTGCAGAAGGATGCTTTTGGTTTTAAATATAGTGCTTAAACAGTAGTTTGTCCAGGTCTTGATCCCTGAGCACATTAAAGTATCATCTGTTGCTCTACACCTGCCAGTGGATCCATTCCTAGTACAGAAAGTTAAGCACGCTATTAAATCTAGGAAGATGCTGAACTACATAGTGAACCACATGCCCAGTTTCACTACTGACAAAGCAAACGTAAAATTCTGGGACCCAGCCTGATCTCAGTTTTACTAACATAAATCTTTTGAGTGGTAGAACAGAATATAGAAACTTCCATANTACATAGTGAACCACATGCCCAGTTTCACTACTGACAAAGCAAACATAAAATTCTGGGACCCAGCCTGATCTCAGTTTTACTACCATAAATCTTTTGAGTGGTAGAACAGAATATAGAAACTTCCATACATTTCAGACCCACCAGTCATTTCTAATCCATTGACAATCATTAATAATGCTCAGATGTTGTAAAGTGAAAGAAACCCTTGCCATAGGAAATCTAAGCCGGTTTCTTCCAGGTTCAAAATCTAGCAGTATTTTGATCTTGAATTTACCCCTCACAGCTAGGTCATTCAGTACATTACCCTGGTGAAAATCTTCCTGATTCTGAAGATGAGACAGTCAAACCTGAAAACACTTTTCTGCTTGATGTTAGCCTTGTTTAGTTATTATTTTACCTAGACGTCTATAAATTGTAAACTATTTACACAGAGGAAATCATGCAATAGTCTTACTGAATAATCCCAAATGAAATCCATATCTTTAAAAAGAGAAAACATTGCATAGAAATGGGTTTGTAATATTAATTGCAATATTAATAGGTTCATGTAATATTAATTTCTAGTAATAGAAAGTGTTAATAATGAAATAAGTTTCAGACAACTGTAGAACACTTCAAGAAGTTGTTTTTCTAGTCTGTGAAGTGTTATCTTATCAATACTGCAACCCTTTGCCACTAAGGAATAACAGCAGTTCAATTCAGGTTAATTAGTCTCTAATTACAGAATATCACTCTGCTTATGTCTTCCAATAGTTTGTTCCGTGACTCTGAAGACAGTACTGTATAATTTGTAAACAGTCCGAAGGATGAATGACAGGGGATATCTTTCTGCAGTATCACTGCTATTAAATTCCTATACCTCCAATTAATTTAACATATTATCACTTAAAAAAATCTTTAATTATTTACTAACTTATTAACATTTGAAAAGAAATAGTACTGTGTTATTTAAAAGCATGGATGCTTATTTTCTGAGCTTTTCAAATTAAGGCTACATGTACAGAGGACAAGTATATCTAGACAAATGCCAGCTCTGCTTCAGACTGTAACTGGATATGCAATTAGATGCCTTTTTATAACATAGCTGCCTGTGCAGCTGCATATGTACCAATAGAGAAAGTTCAGAGGATCAGCGTGAGCTTGTGTAACAAAAAAAAAAAAAGTCCAATCCACATCCACCATTTTAATTCTCCAACACACATCGACCAGGTTTCTGGTCAAGTTTAGTAATACTGTTCTTGGTCTTGTGTCTATGGATTAAACAATTTCCATACAGGATATATCGTAAAGAGAGGGCAGCAAGGCCTTTTTTATCTTCTTCACTCCAAAGAACATCTGTTTGCTCTTCTCTGTCTACAGTTGTATCTATCAGTATAAAATTACAGAGTAAAGAATGAAGTAAAGCTGAAGGTCTCCTTTATGTTTCTCTTTCCATAATAATAGCAGATCTCATACCTAGAGGGTTCCTATGGCCCAAAATCAAGTTCGGAAAACAATCAAATCCTTCCACTCCTTCACATTCAAGGGAAAAGTAGGGGCCAGATGCAGAATGCAGTTGCTCCAGAAGTAACAAACTTTCTTTATGTACTCCACTGTACTAAAGTGAAAGTCAATTTATTTGAGACTTACAAAGCTCTTACTAATTACACCAAGAAAACTGCTTGTGTTTTATAGTATTAGGCTTAGGACTCATCTCCAAAGCATCTGAAGTCAATGCTTTCTGTGGGCTTTCATGATGCAGTGAAACAACCTGGAATTTATATTGACATGGCTAAGTGAGCCTGCTAAATTTCAACGGATTTGGATTTGTGTAATAGCAGTCTGGTTCTATGGGCTTGCTCTTGCTCTCACAAACCTAAAAATCACAGAATGGTTGAGGTGGGAAGGCACCCCAGGAAGTTTTCTCGTCCATCCACCCTTCTTAAAGTAAGTTCAACTAAAGCAGGTTTCTCAGCTTCAAGTCCAGTCAGGTTTTTAATATTTCTGAGGATGGGGACTCCACAACCTTTCTGGGCAACCTGTTCCAGTGCTTGACCACAATGACAGTAAACAGGGTTCTTTTTTATGTTTACACAGAATTTCCTGTGTTTCAGTTTGTGCTTATTGCCTGTCATCCTTCCACTGATACAGCTGGTTAAGCCATGTTAGTATATCCCATTTTAGGCCAAAACGGCTGAGCAGAGAGCTGATAGACTAAGCACACTAATTACATTTCCTGGAGAACATCTTCCTGAAGAGAAGGCGGCCAAGGGAACTGTTCAAATAAACAATTTTCCTGCTTTTCTGTCCCGAGAGAATCACATACAAGTCACTCCACATTTTGATTACCATTCTTTCTTACAACAGGAAGCTTATTATTACAAGCAGCATGAGTACTAAAATAAAATTAAGCAAAATTACATAAGCTTAAATATAACTCCTGTTTAAATCGTTAGGGATAACCCTAAAGGGAGTTTGATATGCTATAGCCTTCAGACTGGGAACAGAGGTATCAACAGCATCAAAGACAGTGTACTCTTGAATGCGTGCATAAAGTAATGGGAATTGTTTCCTAATTAATAATTTATCTGCATTTACTTGTTTTCATTGATGGACAAGCAAATCAACATGCACAGCACAGGGTCAAATTTACTTTTCACACTGTTCAATTTCTTCAGCATCAAGGGAGTTATTCCTAATTTACTACAACATAGGAAAAATGGCATCAGGCACTTAATTAGTGGTGTATCAAGGTTCCTAGCTTATTTCAGCTGTGGATCTAACTATAAATTAATCCTGAAGTCACATGCTTTAACAATAGATGACAGACACTTCAGTCTCAGTCTTCTGGTGCACTAACTTCACACTTGGAACAACTGTAGTAAGGCAGAAAGACAATTCTGCCTATCTGTCCTTTGCTCAGTCTTGCCCTAGACAAAAATTTAAGGGCTACACAGATGACTGAAAACATAGATCTGATGAAGCGCTGGACATACTCCTATAACCTTTGCTCTCTCTGGTAGTAAAAACTTTATACCAGTCTCTGCCAGGACAAATTCTCAGCTGTTCCTTTAGGGCAGAGTTCCAGATACTTCATGTTGAGGTTTAACCGAGTAGAAAATGTGCATCTGTAATATTCCATGAAACATCATGCAATTCTTAAAATTATTTATTTCAACCTCAAATGCAAGTCCATCTATCCTTACACTCTGTACAGACCAAAAGAAACAAAAAGAGCCCTAATACCTAGTGTCATTAATTAAATCTTGACCAAAAAATCAAACTATGAACAGTAGTTCACAAAGGGCTGATTTTCCACTACGTATGTGGTTGAGCATTTATACATGGGGCACGTCTGACTTTTCTTAAGGGCTTCTACTGCAGCAGGTGTAACTGCGTTTAAACCTTAAGAATGAAACCCTTTCCCGCTGTGACTTACATTATTATAGCAGCGCCCACTAGTGACCCCACAGTGAAGGACCTGTCTTTTTTGCAGTCTGAATTCTCTTGGCTGTGTAGCTTCTAATAGGTAAAACACAAACCCAGCAAACGCAAGTTTTTCGTTTAGTCTATTTTGTATGAGGGAAAAAAATAAAAAAGAGAGAAAGAGCAATTCTTTTGTTCAGGTTTCTCCTTTGTTATAATTTTGTAAGTTTGCAGCCTGTTTGTTCATAGTCTCTAAGTCTTCAGCCAGATTTAAATAATAAAAATAAAATGCCAGATTACTGAATCACAGAACAGTGCTGCCATGGAGTGAGAATTTATGGTCCAGTCCAGGAAAGCACTTAGGAATACGCTCAGTGTCAAGCACATGAAGAATGCTATTGGTCAAAAACCTGTAAAGACTTATCCAAAGCTTATTATCTCTTTAAAGGATTTTCCAGATGAGAGCAATCACAAAAAAAAATTGACCCCCAAAATCCATTGATTTGTAGTGACAAATTTTGCTTACATGTTATATTTGCATAGCCTACAGCCACGTACCTGCTGATTAAATGCTTTCCAGGCATTAATTTATGGTACATACTGCAATTAATTCAATGCCATCAGATATGAGATGATATATGTCGACACAGATATGGATCAAATCAGTATATCCCAAGGAACTATCCCAGGTTTCATCATTAGAGAAGACAAAACCTTTGCAAGCAGCAACAGAACTACTGGTCCAGAGTCTGTGCTGCCACTTATCGCATAGTGAAGAGCTTTGGATAGCAAAAGATGGAACTGCCTTAGAAAAACAGTTCCAGAATAAGAGATACCTCACGGCTCATCTTGATGGGGACCAATGTGAAGAAGTGTACCTTCAGGATGCTAAGCCTTTGCTCAGTTCTGCTGGCTATTGGCATTGCAAATGCTAAACATCGGGTTCAAGCTATTCTGACAATCTAGCTCCCAATGCTATAGAGAGGCTCAGTTTGCAGGAGGTCCCACACACCCACTCCTTGGGAGTAATTCGGTTTGATCACACAGAACCTGATGCCCTCAAATGGTCTTTAGTTGAAAAACATGAATATAAGCACACTGTTCTGTTTTGAGATTTCTACTGCATTTAAATTTTCCATTCACAAAAAAAAAAAAAAAAGCTTAAAAAGATCAAACAACCATTAGTCATTGCATTATCAGCTCTGTGAATTCCAGCAGGCTTTGGATCAAGCCCTTTGACAAAGGAAACGGCATTATACAACTGGAGAGACTAGGAAGCAGCTTCCTGTAATTCCACTTAGAAATAGAAGGAAACTAAGCAGCGCAGAATTTTAACCATTTGGCCAGAACAGCCACTGAAAATAACAGACTAGTGTGCTTATCTCATGCCTTCATAGATAATAAACATAGAATGCTATAATTATCAGCAAATCTTTAGCAATCCCAGGAAGTTCTTCCCCATATGATGCCCCCCTCCCGCACACAGACTTTCTGGTTGATGAAACAATTTTGATTTTAATATGTAGGTGCTTAACTTCCCAGCAAAACTTGTGATGATCTCTTCAATTCTGCTAAATATACTACTTATTGCTGCTGTTACCAAAAACCTGTTATACCATATGATGCAGGAACTAATAGCTCTGGTGTGATTTCAGCTGTAATCCTAGACACTTTATTAACAAAATTATGATCTGGAGGAGGTGAACAAGAAAAAGCAATAGCAATTCCAAAAAACATCTTCTAGCAAGTTGCAACAAGAGTGCTGTTACAGTGGCATTCCAGTACTACCACTATACCAAAAAAGCTGTAAACATGTTGGCAAATAAAATGACAAAGAACCCTACAGAGAGCCCTAAAATAGTCTCTGATAATTTTGAAATAGAATAACCTTGGCATCATGTAGCTGAAATATTAACATGTAGTTAAAGTGTCTGAGAATGCGCAAAATATTAGTATGGGATAGAAATGTTTAGGAATACAGTAATAAAAAAAGACTCATAGAGAATGAAAAAAGCCTGGCAGTTAACTCCTCTATACATCTTTCTCTTTCAGGATTGTTTAGAGTGGTGTATTTTCAAGATGTTCCTCTGCCACTCTGCTTTCAACATGACCCCCCCACTTCGTCGTCAAGACTAGAAGAAAGAAATGACCGGCATCTCCCTGCACCTAGTCACCCCCACCACCGCCAGAAAGCCCTTCATGGGGAGGACGTCGAATGGAAGTGGGGTTACCGTGGCGGTGGAGCGCCGGGGTGCGGGACAGCGGACAGCGGGACAGCGGGACAGCGGGACAGCGGACAGCGGGACAAGGGGCAGCGGCGGGGCAGGCGCTGTCCCTGGTGCTGAGCACCGCCCGCCACCAGCGTTCACCTCTCCGGCAGGCTTAGGGAAGGGGAAAAAAAATAAAAATAATCTAAAAATCAGCCAGTAGTAAAAATTGCCTTGGTGGTCACATTAGCCGTGCAGGACCACATTTTTTACAAATAAATTAAATACATAGAGCTGAGTCTTAGAGGAAACTGCTGGGCAAGGTTAACTCCCAGCATAGCTACCTGCGCTGCTACAACTAAGTGGCTGTGCATACAGACGTGTGTGTGTGCATACACACTGGTCCTTAGGTCTCTGTCTCCCTGCTTGGCTAGTGGTATCGCTGGCCCTCTCAACCCTTAATGAATCATTTTTGCACGCGGAGACATTACCTCCGATTATTAAATAAGGAACAGACGGGACTCGCTGAGCAGAGCCAAAGTGATTTGTCCCAAGGTCACACAGAAAAGTCTATGGCTGAGCTAAGCCTGGCTGTCTCTGGAAAATAAATACATCCCCCTTTCCATTATCCCTTCCTGGCAAGACAAATCCTCACTGGTGAATGGAAGGNGTTTCCATTAGCCCTTCCTGGCAAGACAAATCCTCACTGGTGAACGGAAGGGCTATATCACACACCCCACTAAGCCCAGGTATTGCAGTACCCCAGTCTCCCCCAGACCCACACATATCCTGTTCTTGGGGAGGGGTCAGTGCCCGCTGCTTTCCAGTGCACTAACCCATTGATGCCTCAGCAGATCCTGGAGGTGCACCCCTCCGGTTGGCTTGCTGCCCCCCCAGGACCTGTGCTTCTCCTCCAGCAACCAGGGCACGGAGCAAAAGCAGGAGGGAGGGAGGGGAAACTGTTCCTCCTGCATCCACAGGGTTTCTGTCTGCAACCCAGGGCACATAAATCCCCGCTCCCACTCCGCAGCATTACCTTGTCAGTGGCAGCGACTTCTTCTTCCTACGGTGGCAGCAAAGTGGTCCTTTTGGTGGCAATAATCAAGATGGGTAGCGGTAGGGACCTCCTATTTTCAGCCACGGCAGAGATAGCATTCCTCGCACAGACCTTCTGGAGCTGAATAATCCTCAAATGCCTCTGCAAAGATCACCAGCAGGTGAGCCCCACTCGGCTAGCATTGTCACTCCTCCAGCTATGGGCACATCCTGTTTTCTTCTGATCACAGGCAAATGCTAAGGACCGAGTATCCTACCCCCGCGACTGCATGCACATACACACACGCCATGCAACACGCTGTTCTCTCAGCATCGCCCAAGTCTCATTTGCAAGAGGCGTGAATGGTCCCTGGATTTAAGGGGGGGGCGGCGGGGGGGAGAGAGGCGTGAGGAGGAGGAATAAACAAACAAACAACGAAACAACAGATGGGTCTTTGCTCTTTGCCACCGCAGCCTTGGTCTTCCTAAATACTTGCTGCAGCCTGACCCACCTGCTTAAACACCTCCGCCCCTTCTCACATATGCACGGCAGCAACCTCTCTGCATTTATAAGGGGCTAACCCTGCATTCTGACCTGCGAGGAAAGCTCTCCAGATGCTCTGAAGGTTGCAAAGTCTCCCTATTAAACTGACACCTCCCTCCCGCACTACCCTCCTTCAGCAAGTAAGAAAGCGGTGCTCGGTTCAGAACAGCATCATCCGAAGGAAAAAAAAAAAAAAAAGGAAAAAAAAAAAAGCAGTATCTGCTTCGGGAGGGTTTAAAACCGAATCGCGGGGAAGAGTTTACCCCTGCGGTCCCGGCAGCCTTTTGCGAATTGGCTTCGCCAAAGTTTTCCGGTCCCCCCGGCGCTCCGCTCCCGCACCTGCGGGTCGGGGGTTGGGGGGCGAGGGGGCCCTTTGCACCGGGGGAGCGCCGGGCTTCAGCGCAACTTTTTAGTGCCACCAAGTGGCATAGATCCCTCTAGGAAACCAAGCCGCCTGCCAGCTCTGGGCTTTGCCTGCTGCTCCCTGGCAAGGGGAGAGAGGGGGATGCGAGAGCAACGACCACCACCCCCCCCACCCGCTACACATACACGTACAGCGATAATCAAGCAGAAAGGAGGGACTGTTTGCCACTGGAAGGACAGGTTGCCCTCTCCAGCCCTCGCCCCTTCCCTTGGCTGCAGGGCGACAGCACCGGGCACAGCGAGACGAGGAGCGATGCCCCTGCCAAGGGCTGCCCGAGCTGTCACCCCCGCCGGCGGGATGTGTCCCCTGCTCCTCTTCGCCGCGGGCTGTCCCCCTCCTGCGCCGGCCCCCCTCTCCTCCCCACGGCAGGTGCCACCTGCAGCCACCCCCCGCCCTTCCCGCCGATCTCCCTCCTCTCTGCTCCCCCTCCGGGCTCCCTGGACCCACAGGCGCTGCAGTTCCCCTCCAGCCCCCTGGCTCCGCAGCCAGCATCCCTGGACCTTTCCTGCAGACCTACGGGCAGGCTGCCCCTTTGCCTACCTTCTGCCCACAAGCTCGGTACCCTCCGGCCCTGCTGCTTCCCCACCCTCCCACAAACCCCAAACACAGCATCTCTCTCCCCTGCTAACTACCTGCTCCCCACACATCTACCTTTCCACGGTTAACCCTTCCCTCCCGCAACCAGCCGAGTCTTTACCTTCTCCTCCTGCATCCCTGCATCCTTCCAAGGCTTCCCCTCTCCCTCTCTCCTCCTCCCTCTCACCGCTCAGCCCTACACACGCAGGCTCCTGCTCTCATTCACACTCAGCCCGTCCCGCTCCTCTCCCACCGGCTGCACCGCACTGTTCCACTGCCCAGGGTGGGCAGAGACCCCCGGGACAGGGCCGGGCACGACGGCTCCGAGAGTGGGGTGTGGGGGTGCGGGTAAGCGTGTGCGGGTGGGAGGGCTCCTAAGTAGCCTGAGCCCCGACAAACTCAACACCTCCCAGCACTCCTACTGCAGCAGCAACAACAAACGGCGACAAACCATCGCACCACAACGCCAGACAGAGATCATCTCTTTATTCAAAGTTATTCTTAGTAAATAAATAAATAAAATAAAATAAATAAATAATAACGCAAAATGCCATTTAAGTAAGAGCTGATCTGGCATTTAAAAGGCTGCTGGGTCCGACCATTTACCAGGCTGTATTTGCAGGGGAGGATTAGCTCTTGCATCCATTTTCGAGAATTAACAGCCATTCTCTGCCACTGCTCCACAGCTTGGCACTCCCTGCTGGTTCCCCCCTCTTTTGTTGCTGCTTAAAATATTATCTTTTTTTTTTTTTTTTAACAACTACTGAATGACCCAAATCCTGGCTGCTACTTGATGTGGCTCCTCCAGGGTGACTGCATTGTCACATCCATCCTGCACTGGGTCCTCCTCCACACCCCTGCCCATCTGAGGTAACTTTGATAAAGTTGTTGGGGAACAGCGGAAGAGGGACAGTCTTGCCACAGCTCCATCCATGCTCCTAATCCCCTGTGATCCCTTCAATGCTGTCTCTCTTCCAGCAGAGTAACTGCTCCTTTCATCCTAAAGGGTGACGGAAAAGGATCCCATATATCCTTACCAGGTGTGGAGCCTGGCCTCCTTCTCCTTCACATCCTCCTTCAGTCCCAGCCTAGGACTGGCTGGGAGCCCATCAGCCAGCACCTGCTTCACATCCTTCCTCAGCTCTCGTGGCTCCTCCAGTCACTGAAGCCCTGGCAGAGGCCTATCCTTAAAGCAGAGGGCACTGTGAGTGTGTGTGCTTGTGGCTCTAACTGTTTGTTCCCTCTACTTGGCTCCAAGGGCCTCTGTGCTGGTGCTTGAAGGGGTGGAGGGGAGAGCCCACTAGTTACCAGGAGCTTCCCAGTTCATGACACTGCCTTGGTGGGGTGATGGGTAAGGAGAAACCTTCCTCTTCCTCCCCACAACCACACTCCCCTCAGACATTGTCTTTCCCATTAACCATAGGCTGTGAAATTACTAGAAGGTCAGGAGGCTGGAGACAGAGAAAAAGAGAGGACAGGTACCTGTAGAGAAAGCATAGATCGGAAGAAGGAGAAGAGGGATGTATCTGTAGAAAGGAAAGGTGAGACTGAAGGTAAAGTGGTATTACTGTGCACAGGGCCCCTGGAAGGCAGCAATGTCAAGGGATCTGGGGAGAGGGGAGGTGCCACTGCTTTGGTGAGCCGTCACAGCAGTTCTCTGCCTGCCCAGGGAGTGTGTGTGCTGTGATGGAGTCAGAAAGCAACCACCTCTCATTGGCAATGGAGACAGCCAGCTGGCTGGCAGGATGGTGGATGGCCCGCAGCAGGTGAGGGAGATGATCCCCGCACAAGCAGGACACACCAAGTTGTGTGGATGCAGCCATGCTGGATGCAAAGCAGCTCCTACACACTCATCCCCAAGGACTCACCAGGAATCAGAGACAGAGTCAGAGTTCACAGTACCAGATGTTTGGAGCAGCTGGATCAAAGATTAAAGGAGGCAAACAGAATGGATGAGGGTGGCCATGGCACTTACATTCCTAATGCCCCTCATTGACCTTTTAAACAGGGTCTCAATAAATACAGATACATAAAATGTTCTTTTGCTTTGCTCTCTTCCTCCTCATTTCTCCCCTCCTCCCTTCTCATCATTCCCAACCATTTTACAGAACTGATAAAATTAGTCACTGTCTTCTCCACTGATGGTAGGTTATTTTTCCCCTACCAGGAAATTTCCCCTCCTATTTTGACAATTTTTAAAGTAAATAAAATAAAAGCTTCCTGTACCTGTTTGCAACAGCATCAGTAAAAAATAAATAAACCGGTACCTGAATAAGGAGACATAATGACTATATTTTATAAGCCCACTATTGGTGACAGTCATTACTTCTGTGGCAATAGCACCTATAGATACCAATGCATTGGGTGAGGCTGAACATGCTTTCTATCTCTACGCTCTGAGGAGCTCATGGATACAGAAAATTGCAGGGGTAAAAAGAATATGGATAAGTCTCCAGGTATAATCAATATCTCCAAAGAGTAGGCTAACCACTTTGCCACTTTAGGACTGAAAATAATGAGGCTGAGGGAATACTAATTTGGTTTCCCCTCAGTTCCAGAATGAATAAATCCGGTGGGACACAGGCAGCGCAATCAAAGACAGAGTGTGCACAAGAAGGTGATACTGTATTGGCTAAGATGAGCAAGGTGCCTGCTTTCTTACAAATAATCTGTAAGACAAGCTCAAAAAAAAAAAAAAAAAAAAAAAGAAGAAAAAATGGAAAAAATGGTATGATGTGCTTGAGTTTATATTTTTGCACATATATTCTAATAAATACAATAATATTTACTCCCTACTAAACCAGATGGCGGAGATGGAGCAAGGCGGGAACAATCTAACATGCTTATAGTTCATGACATAATTAAAATCAAGACAATTATTCTAACTTCCCAAGAAAGTATCCTAATGGCAAGTCTATTATGCAGAAGGACAGTAAAAAGGCGCAAAGTATGCTACACAACATATTTTAAAAGAAAATAGTAGCCTACCAGGGTATAATAAGGGTGCTACTCTCAGGATCCTTAGTTGATGTTGTCCTTCCAACCTTGAGGAATGTCAGGGCCTGACTTTATGCATCTATTTTGTAGGGATTTATATATAAAAACTTCATGTTCTTTTCAGAGTGAATACAGGGAAATTGTCTTTTGTAGGGTGCAATTCCTTTGATCTGTCTTAAACATTTTATTTAGGATGAGAAGGAAAGAGGCATTAAGATGTGAGCACCTCTCTTCATAGATTCCAAAGTGTACCTGTTCCTCATAGGGATATCTATATTATACCAGTGTGCTTTTAAGGAATCTATAACTAATTATTGACTCTTGGTTGTGCATAGGTGTAAAGGAGGCACTGAAATGCCCAACACTTCCAAGACTGTTATAGTTCTGTGTAAGGAAGCGACCCAGATCCTAGTAGCTGACAAAACTTGGAAATCACAGGCTGAACCTAGCTAGGAAACGCCTTCACCATTATGCAGTCCCTGGGTAAGGATTCTTACCTTAGATTTAGGTTTAGAATCTACAACTGGAAGCGTCTATAAGCTCTTGTTTGGTCTGGCCCCTATGTTCATCGGTGGAAAACAGGGCATGAGAGAGGAAGATGGAATACAGAGCTCTGAGGAGGACACTTGCAAGAAAAGTACAAAAGGGGAACACAAACTCATGCGTATCTATGGATATTTATGTGAGTAGTGAGGTGCATCAGATGTGGCTAAAAGTCTGTAGAATACAGATGCTCTCAGGTTTGCCCACAAAAAATTATTTTAGGAGAATGAAACCAGTTTACAGGGCATCTGAACAAAAAACTAACACAAAATGGTTTAATTTACTCTAGGGAATTTTTTTTGGTGTCCTCCCTGTAATTCCTTCTTTGCTCTTTGCAGAGAGTGAATTTCATGTCTAAAGTGGCTATACTTGCCAAAATGGGTAAGTAGAATGTTTGCAGCATTACAGCTCTGATTCATATTAGCAGGAGTATTCAGGGTCAGTAACTCCAACTGAGGAAATTTGACTTACATTTTACTTTTATGTATGAAGGTATTATTCCTATTATTCAAGGTCACAATGATGTTATTTCAATTCTTATAAACATTTTCAATTTTCAATTTTCAAAACAAATCAAAAAGAATGACATTTATGTGATTTCTTCTTGTTCCCTTGGTTATTTCCAATATCTTTAAGTGTATATGCATTTTATGTCTGGCTACCTTCTCTTACACAGTTCCCATCACTGTTTTCCACCAAAGAATTCCAACACACTTGACAAGAGACTCAAAATTGATGTGTGATGATTTTAGTTAAATGCAATCAACGTGCACACATTGAAAGGAGAGCTTGGGATATAGACAGATCTCCCTATTGAAATTTGTAGAATGACTCTACATAAAAAAAAAAAAGAAATTCAGTAATGCTAAGCTTCTCAGGAAACTCCATACCTTCCTAAGACTTTTTTTTCTGTGCTGGGGAAAGTGGTTTAGCACTCTCATATCATTCAAAATCTGACGCTGGTGCTCTTATTTCTACTCAGCGAGTTCCAATCTGAGTGGGGGAGTGCTTCTAATGAAGGTTGAAAGAATGAAACCTCCAATTATGCTGCTGTATGATATACTTTCTCTCTGCAGTGAGAGTAGAGTACTGACTGGGTGAAACTCAACTAGTAGGTTCCCTTTGGGATTTGAACTCACCCCTCCTTACACCTGCACCACAGACTGACGTCTTCTGCTGAACAGCATGAAGGTGACGGGGACGGGATTATTTCTGTTGTAAAGTCCTCAAACCTACCCAAAGCCAGACCAGATCTGTGCCACTGTGATTGATTCATGTGAATACAAGGCAGAGAAGATCCTGGCTCTGAAATGGATTCTTCCATTGGAACTTTACTCATTCCAGGATCCAGATCTTGCTCTAATGAGAAATATTAATATCAGAGGTATAAAAAAATGTTTACAAATCCATTTCATTCCCACTGTGCAGAGCTGGCCTGTGGTTGGAGAGCCACCTTCAGGACTACCCTGCATGGAAACAAACAGAACAGAGTATAAACATGATGAATTTCACCTGAACAAAACTCTGTCCTCCAAATGAAGTGGCAAAATGTCACTGCAATGCTATACACTAGTCACTCTACTGGTGTATTTTCACTGAAATGCTGTTATTTCTAGCTGTTCTTGGCCACCTGATTCCTCCTGCTGACACTGTGATCTGATTCCCATTCCCTCCATGAACAAAGGAGGCTGGCAAAAGACTGGGAAATAGGTAGCACAGAACAACCTTGCTCCAGCAGTAACACAGACTTGGATCCACACGTGGCTGGTTGGCAGTCCACCTACCACAGAAGGTGATTTGGAGCCAACTCTGTCACCTTGCTTGTAGCTCTTTCTCTGAAAAACATCAGCTGGGAAGGAGAACCTGTAACAGTGGCAGGGGTTACAGGCACAGAATATTTTCAATCCCTTCCCTTCCTGTAGGACATCAAAAAGAGAGAAAAAGAGAACTAAGGCCAGCAGTAACCATAAGGTGCTATGTTTGCTATATAGCTTTAAATTATAAATCCCCAATATTGCTTTCCTGGGTAAACAATTACTGTAGTTACCATAGGAACACAGAGTGGACAAAAAAGTCTTTGTATTTTGAAGATGACCAGTTTTTTGGGACCCAACAATGAGAATGGCGATTGTTCACAAATTTGCAGTTCCTGTCAAATTAAGTTTTTGCGTGGCTCATTGAAGAAGCAGGTGCACCTCATATTTTTTTATTGGCATGACTTCAAGCACTGAGCAAGCTCTTGAGTTTGTGAAATGAGGTTTTTTCATTCCAGAAATGGAAAAGGTTGATGAAGAAAATGAGTAGATAAATTACTTTGAACTATAGTTAAATGCTAAACGCAGTTCCCTTCACTTACTTATTGCTCTCTTTTTCCCTTTGGTAAACCTATCTATACAAACAGCCAAAAAGCTTGCTCTGTCAAACTGCACGTTTCTCACAATAGCTTACCTTTCCTTATATAAAAAGTTAGATTTTTTCCCTTTGACTACTAGTGCCCACTAAAAGAAAATACAACTAAATGTAAAGCAGCTTGGTTGTTGGATGCTATATGACACTGCCTTATCAAGACAAAAACACAATTGAACAGTCATATTCATTTATACTTAGGGCTTCCCTAATATCTCTCCTGGCTACTTCCTTCAAGGTCAAAAGAGTTGTGCCATGGTAGTGTGCTGGCTGAATAATCTCTCTGCTGATGGATCAAAATTATTTCCAATAATGTGCAAGCATGAATGGCTAAAGTATTGAGAGTGGGTACACAATGGAACTCTGTTATCAGACATAGACTACTGTAATGTGATATCCACCTGTGGTCTTCTATACTCCCATCATAATCAATGGAGAGGAACTGGTAGTCCGGTGATGCAATTAGTGTCATCCCTAAGGAGGCTTCAAGTGAATTTACTTTAAGATTGACCAATTTATGGAAGTAAGACTAAGTAATTGAGGAGCAGATACCTACATAGTGAACTCTTACAGATAGGTGGGATGGAAACATGACATGGGTTTCATTAAAGAGTAAAAACAGCATTTAAAAAACTGTCAAGTTAAGTAATTGTCAAGAACCAGGTATAAACTTCTTTTTGGAGAGTGAGGGGAACAACTGTCTGTTTTTTTCCCCAGTATGGGCCACTAGCTCAACATGAAGTTTAAATGTTCACTTCTCCATGTTCTCTGTGTTTAAACATTAGACTGTGCACTAAAGCAGCTCAGAGACATGGCGTGCTCAAGAACATTCTGTGCTATTCATTTGTCAAACCTACCCTATTGTACATATTTCTAATGCAGCTACTCCCACAGCATTGAGCTGACAGAAACGCTTATCACACTGCGTCCCCACTGAGATTCCCAATATGAATTCTGACCTTAAGAAGCCATGTGAAAAATCCCACTGTGGCCCCAAGAAGTTCTGGTAGACAATTTCAGACTTAAATAGGGTGAAAAAAAGAAATACATGATAAAAAAATTCCCTCAGAATTCTGTCTCTGAAGAAGGCCTGATGGATGAACACTTGGATCATCTCTGAGGAGAGTAGAAGTAAAAAAAGATTAAGAATGAGTAAGAGAACAATGAAACCCTTCTTGCTCAACTTGTGTTTTGGTAGAAAAAATCTATCTCTTTTTCTCCAGCTAAAAGTACCAGTACAGAGCTACTATGCTGATATTAGAAAACTGCAGTAACTTCTCCATGTTTCTAGCAGTTCTCTAGAGAAGGTCAAATGTTTGCCTTCCCTGCTTCCCACACTTTTCTTAAAGGTGGTGGTTTCTTGCAGAAAAAAAATTTAGAAAGGAAGCAGTCAAAATCTGCCATTTCCTACGTACCTGATGGAAAGCTGGAGTGAGAGGAACACAGGCCTGGTTAAAACCTGGTTAAAATCCAAAGCCTACACTAAGACAGAAAATACTTATTCTTACATAGGTGGGTGGTTTCTTAGTTGGTCCTGAGCCAGTACCCACTGAATAAAGAGCACAAATGAAAACAACGTGAAATAAAAGGCCAGATCTAAGAAAGACAAACAGTTTAATCTGTCCAGTGGCTGAAGGACGTGATATGAAGAAGACCAGTGGTTATATATAAGACCAAAACTGCAGTAACCTCTACACGTATGTTACTGCAAGAAAGGCAAAGAGGTATTGTTTTAAGCAGAGAGAAAATCTTGTGCTATACAGAAAAAAAATCAACCCACAACTCTCGCTCACTAAGTCAAAGTTCATGTGTAAACTGGCCCCAAAACATTGCTTTGTCTCCTGGTCTATTAACCACAATGGAGGGAGAGAAACAAAATTTTCATAATATAGTCAATTAATTTGGTAAGACCATTTTTGAGCAGACAATTCTCTTTGGAGGTGATGCAAATATTTTCCCAGCAAAGAGTTTCAGTTTGTTAGGCTTTTTAGAAATACCGGTACTACTTATCATTTCTTAAGACTGTTCTTTTGTTTACAAATAAAGCAACATGATTTTGCCTACATGGAGTTTAACATTTTTGAAACCAAGGATGTAAAATCTTTCCTGACACAATGAGGGAACCAATTGCACAAGACATTTCAGACTAGATATTTTTTTTTTCCTGTTTTGGACAAAAAGCATTTGCAGCCTGTCTTTGAGATTGACACTACTGACATTATTCTTTCAGCAGCAAGAGGACACCTGTGAATTCTCCAGAAATACCTGTAATAATTTCAGTCAAGAAATTAATCTAAAGAACAGTAGTTAAGTGTGGAGGAAGACTGTAAAGCAACAGCAGAGAGTACAATCAATTTGGTAATGATTTGCTAATTTAAAGAAGATTTAGAGAATTTGCATTGCTATATTTCCTTTGTGATCATATTCAAGAAATTATTTCCAAAGATAACAAGTTTCTTGCTTCTGTTGACTGAAAACAAATTACTCCTGTAGCCAGAAGCAAATTATTCAAAGATTGTTTCTGGAAGAGATAAGAGGTTTAAAATAACATTAGGAAAATCACAAAAAATCACCTTAGCCATCAAAATAATCAAGGCTTTGTTCTTACCATTCATAGAATCATAGAATCGTTAAGGTTGGAAGGGACCTT
>RSEF01000001.1:213918987-213960308 GCA_003993805.1 Himantopus leucocephalus | reverse complement strand
TGGAGTGACATTGGCTTTCCTCTAGTCCTCAGGCACCTCACCTCATCTAGAAGGCAGTAACTAGCCGTGCAGTGGTTGATGGATAACTTTTCTTTTTCTTGGTGCAGATTTGCACTACAATTAAGGAATCCGCTTTAAAGGATTGGTACAAACAGTGGTTATCAAAATGTGACCTGGCTCTGTCAAGTCATTTGATAGCAAAATGGAGTAGGTTGGCTGCAAGCAACTCTAAAGAGCATCACTGGAGCTTAAGAAATCCATTTATCTCTACATTGGCTACACCAGCTATACATGGTCAGATGAACCCCCCACACTGCATTAACTTTGTTGTTCATTACTTGGCCCTGCGCTCAGATTCTGGCACCAGTGAATAGCATCTGCACCGTGTGGAAGTGTTTTGGCAGTTAAGAGCCAATTATATTTGGCTCATTCCCCTGTTCCGTCCTTCTTATGATGTCCAAGGAGAAGGCTCATGACTGAAATATTTAGCATCTATTAAAAAAAAGTGTGTCTCGATTTTGCTGAGTCTCGGGGTCTGTTTTTCTCTGCACTTGAAGGTCCCTTGGAGGATGAAAGTTCAAGGGATATATTGCACCGTAAAACTTGTTCACATAAAAAAATATATCAAAAGTGCTTCTAAATCATGTATGTTTTTATTATCATTGTGTCACTGGTGGTAAAAATACCCTGTGCACTTAAGTGTTTGAACACTGTCATGTGAGGTTAACCAAACTGATGGAATGGAATTAACAAGGAAATAACAGGGCCGGTGCCTTTATCCACAGTCCTCTTTACCCTTTCTTTCACTTGTTTGAACTTGGCAAGAGTTCTCCAATGAGATGTGAAGCTATCACTTACCCTTTTTTAAACTGTGTATGTCGGGTCTGCAGATAAAAGCCGTCAGTTAGACAGATGAAACCGTAAAACAATGAATCTCTAGAAACACTCCTTTGTGTGATGTTATCCTTCCTTTCCTTTCATTTGCTCGTTAAGGAATGTAATCCGTATATTGATGGGATTTATGACCATCATTATAGATGTATCTATGGGCCTCACAGCCTTTTAAAGAGGTCATTGTTGCAATGCTCTTCTCTGTTTGAGAAATCTAACTATTCCTGTGTAACAGGTAGATGGTCTCACACGGTGTCAAACTGACTTGGCCAAGTTCTCCTAAGGAAGGTATGGCAGAGCACGGGTTGGATGCCAGCACGGCACCTGAGCTGCTGCATTCCTCCTTCCTCTTTGTGCTCTTTTTATAAAGGTCCTACTCCAAGGGGGAAAGTACCTTTTGATTAGGGACCTTTGAGTGCTTCCACAATAGATGAAGCAGTAATAACATTAGAAGCATGTGGTGGTGGTTTAGCACATGGTTTATGAATGCAACCATTAGGGAAAACATAAATGCAATTTTCAGAATCTCAGAAAGGAACAACAGGAAAATATTCACTTGTCAGTCCAATTTTTACTTTACAATTTGTTTAAATTACAGTTGTTAAGGGAACCCTTAAGCAGAAAGAAAGTAAACGGTATGTGAAACACCTAAACCACTGATCACAGCTGAGGGATACAGAGTGAGATCTTCAAAAACTGCGGTTTGGTAGATACACAAAACCTAGAGAACTGGGATTTCATCCATCGTGTACTGCCCATGTCTTGGTGTGTTTACTTACAAATATGGGTGCCACAGCAGGATAAACAGTAAAAAGTAGACTTGGTATATATATCCATTTGTATTGACAATGTATCTTTCAGTCCTGCAGAACTAAATCGTGGTATCATGGAATTCAGTGGCATTTTTGCCATTTGATTTTTCCTGGAATCAGATAATTTTTTTTTCCATAGAGAATTTAGCCATGTATTGTCTACATAAGAATACAGCACAGTGTATTAAAAAGAAAAAAATAAAAAATTAAAATGTCAGTGCTGACAGGTGGCAAGCAGCAAATAGATCTTAAGCAGACAGTTTTAAAAGGGGTGAGGTATCAAATATGCAGCAATTCATCTTGGGACTTGTTCTTTTCACTATATCAAGTAATGAATGACAAGGAGGGAGATGTAAACACCAAGTTAATTAAATCCTTGGATGACACTGGGCCAGGGAGGATAGTATATTTCAGAGCAGATGGATTGAAATTTCTGAATGATCTGGCAAATTCAGGAGGTGGGTGGAAGAAAAGGAAGATGAGTTGGAATAGCAGAAATGTCAGACAGTTCACCAAGAGAGAAATTATCATGATCAAAGAAGAAACAGTGACATGGGGCTGGGGGGGGAAATGTTAGGACCATACTTAGCACTTTATAACAGCCTTTTGTCTGCGTGTGTCGGAGTATTAAATGTATTAAATTAAGCATTCCCAATATTGTGAAGGGGTCTGAGAAACTGTTGCTACCTCGTTTCACCAAAAGGATGAGAATAGCTGAGGATGTAAATGACATTCTGGAAATGACAGTGGAGGGAGCATGAGGGAGATGGGATTAAAAGGCAGGGCTTCTCTTCCTCTGACTGATCAAAACTGGCATTTGAGGTCAGACCTGGGGCATAGTCCTGTGATCTGCATTTCACAATGACAATGAACATGACAGGGATCAACTTGACCAGTGTGGGGCTGCAGGAGACTGATATTATGCAGGAAGTGTCACAAGTCAGGATTTCATAGAATCATAGAATGGTTTAGGTTGGAAGGGACCTTAAAGATTATCTAGTTCCAACCCCCCTGCCATGGGCAGGGACATCTTCCATTAGACCAGGTTGCTCAAAGCCCCATCCAGCCTGGCCTTAAGCACTTCCAGGGATGAGGCCTCCACACCTTCTCCGGGCAACCTGTTCCAGAATGACCAGACCAGTCACACACAATGTGGTTTCTCTGTATATACACAGAGCAACTTCATGGGGTCTGGTCAATAGGAACTGGTATTGGATCTACAGGAAGACCCCCTTATGCTTACAGCCTGACTCTGTGCCAGATGTATTCTGCTGCGATGGCCTTCCTCTGTTCTCCTCAGTGCCTTATAGTCACCTTGCCCTACAGCAGTGTTTCTCACACAGTGGGTTGTAACCCTCAGGGTATTTATGAAAAGTAAGGGTGGGAAGGGTTATGAGAGGAATTATGTATCTGAATTACTTAAAACACTAGTCCTCTCTCTCTGTGTCTCTCACCAAGTCACTTGCCCATCTGTCTTGTTCAGGGTCGCCTGTTCTGTCTCAGCTTCTTAAAACTCATAGAGGTGCTAAAAATAAGACTTTCTGTTATCATGGTTACTCTTACAGCACATAGAAAAGTAAGAGCTTGAAGGAATTTAAAAATTCAAGGGATGAAAAATTCTTCATTTTGAATAACCCAAGAGGCCAGAGGGCTGTACAGAGGCATCTTTGTATGTCTAAAAAGGTAGTAATGATGACACTACCACCTATGAATAATGACGCCATTATATAGAGCCTTGGCAGGACTGAAATTGGAACACTGCAGACAATAATGGGCCGTTCACTCTAAAAAAACAGAACTTGAAATAAGAAGTTGCAGCATATTCAGAGAAAAACAATGAAGAGGTCAAGATGGTCAGGGCTGGATTGAGCTCATCTGTGATGTAATGCAGTATATTCTCTGGTAGCTTGATAAGCTTCTGCCTGTGAATCTATACGCAGAGTCATCTATAGGCTTATGTTGACTTCAGAAATCCCTTCTCCAAGTTGGATGATCTCATCCTTAATCTGCCATTTTACTGCAACTATGTGTGGTTTACTCTCGTGTCCAGAGGTGTTCTTTCCATTTTGGCCTTGCTAGTTTTCTATATCCCTTTGCAGATAAGAGGCTGTCTGCCTAAGGAAGTGAGCTTGTCTGACCATCGCTGAACATCTGGAAGCCATTTGAAGTTGCCTTCTCATTATCTTGCAGACATCACTCCTCAACTGTCTGAGCAATTTTTAGAGAATTTCTTTCTAGGCTTCCTGGCAGCTAAGTTCAAGCAAAGGTATTTTACAACTCCCCAAACCAGTAATTGTTTACTTCATGAAGCAAATAATGGGAAATAATAAACAAAAGGGAAATAGAAGCAAATAAAAGGGAACCTACTCCTATAGGCACGTTCACCAGCCTATGTAGGATGTGAGGCTCATGGAAAGCATCTTTCCTTAAAGGAAGTGTAGCTGTGAGAGACATTTCCTTACAAAGAGAGATTTCCAGACAAAAGATGAGCTTGTAACTTGACTAAGTCACTTTGCTTACCCAATGTCTACTCTAAGACAGAAAAGAGTCCACAGTGAGACATGGCAAATTTTTCATGGGCGCTTATTACATTTTAGGTAGCATATTTATACTTAGGTTTACTATATATTGAGGATCCCATGTTATTGCAGGATTGACTACTTCATTCCAACTGCAGAATTTGTTGTGATTTTTCCTTCTTTGTTTTTTCTTCTTATTCTCTTCATTTGGAATTCTTCATCTCTGTTTAATCTAGTCCAAAGAGCCTGAGCGGGCTGCCTTTGGAGAGGATCATGATATGCCTGGCCTTGTCTTCAGGCTGATCTGCTGCCAGCTGCATGTTCCACTGCTCTAGTCAGCTTCTTCTCTCCTCCTCTTTTCTTTCTGCAGATACCTAGCTAGGATTTTAATTTCTGCACTTGTCATTCTTGGGATTTGTCAGCAGGTGCCAACTTTTCTTTCCCCAGCCGTAAGGTGTGTTATCGGAGCTTGACCAGGAAAGCCTACTGGCTGCGTGAGTGTCTAGTTAGAGTTGTCTGCTTTTTCCCCGAGCCGACTCTATCAAAAAGGTATTTTTGCCTTTGGTATAATATGCCCCCTGAATATATTTTGAAGTGCAAAGCAGCTTCCAGGGGGAACACCTAGTACGTCTCATATATGTACTAACCGTCAGGCCATGTAGACTTTTTTCTTTTTTTTTCACTTAACTTGAAAATACCCATATGCTTGCTGAGGGAACTGCATTAGAGCTCCAGTGCTGGTTAATATGTAATAATTAGAGGTGTGAAAAACTTGAATCGACATCTGAAGTCTGCAATCCAGTTGCATCAGTAGGTTTCAGTTGCTTCAGGTAGTCCATAGTACCCTGAGGTACTGAAGCTGCAGGTATTTCCACTGACATGGGGATGTGGGATGTCCTGTCTCAGTGAATATAACTTACCAAGTGAGGAAGAGGGCTCAGCGCTAATATCAGCACTGCTTGTGAGAAGGACCCATGCTGTCTGGTAGATGGCGACTCTGAGATGACCACCAAAGGGAAGACTATAGGCAAGAAAAAGCTTCCTGTAAATATTGAAAGAGACAAAAAGTCAGATATGGAAGTGTATTACACTAAAGCAGAAATACTGTTTGCAGTGAGATGGACAGATAGCCGCTGTGCCAGTGAATATGTTGTGAAATAACATGGCCAACACGCTCAACCTACTTGTTGCTGACCTGCAGTATCTTATCGCTTAATGATGTAACAAAATAAACTTTCAAAAGGCAAGTTATAATAGGTGGTGCAGTCATCACAAATACTCTTCTTTTACTTTATTAGCTAAGGCAAAATCTGTAGGAGACAAGTTTACGGAGAGGCAAGGCACTTCACAAAATAGATACTGTAATTGGTAAGGAAATAAGTGGAAAATTGGATTTCTTGTTATAATAAAATAAATTATGTGTGATATTTAATCAAAGGAATACATTTTGGAAACATTTTATAAAAATGACAGTAAAAAGGCTGCCATGGAGAAGAATTAATACAACATTAATTAAGAATATTGACCCAAGAATTTGGTACAGAAAGTACATGTACTTTCAGAGAACAAAGTTGTCTGAATACATAATTACACTTGATTGTGGTTCTCATAGTGGTTTTACAGACCTTTTTAATGAAGTTAGTGGTCTAAACTGTTGCTTCTCTCTTATGATAGTCAGCAACGAGTAATAAGAAATACGGGCTTTCCATAAATACTTTAGGCAATATTTAGGCAGTTTTATTCAATTCTGAGTAAAATTAACTTCGCCTGAGAAATTACCTTCAGATTGCTCTAGGGGTCACAAGCAAGGAAGAGCCATGCTTACAGGGGTGTCCGTCAGTTGTGCAAGTCTGTTTTCTGTTACCTTCAGTGGAAGTTGTGTATGCTTTTTTGAAATTTTCCATCATAGTTATGAGGTTCTTTTCTCCTCCTCCACTGTCCTCCTCACTCCTCCATTACAAGTCCAGCTCCCCATAGGTAGTGGTACAACTTCTGTTGCTTTCATGTTCCAGCATACTCCAGTGGGGTCTTCTCCTTGAACCTGCACAATGTCTCATAGAAAACCACGGATCTCAGTTCAGGGTTTACAGAAGGAGCCTTATCCATGAAGATGCAGGTGCCTACTCTGCTTTTCCACTTTCCTGCCCTTGTCATCATGCCTTCAACATATTTTCTCTTGCTAAGGATGCTGTAGAAATGGAAATTCTTCTTCAGTCGTCTCTGGGCTCTTGAGAGTAAAGTAAGCTGAGGAACGGGTGATTTCGTTTTGTTTTACCCAGCCAGGGAGAAATAAATGGAACTGAGATGCACTAAAACCAATGGCTTTTCTAGAATTTTAAAAATAATTCTCATTTGGCATGTTTCTATGAGAAGAAAATCTGATGCTAATTGATTCTATAGGGTTTTGAGCTATCTACATTGTTATAATTGGATGTTTCACTAACTGATAAAGGAAGCAACTTCTGTGGAAGAGGGAAGGCAACTTCTACAGGCTCTAGTACATATTGAAAGAGTATGTTCAAAGTTGAAAGGAAAAAAATATGAATAATCAATCAGAAATTAAACTCAAGCTGTTGAAAAAAGGAGAGGATGCCCAATGAAATCCGAATTAGAATCATAACACTGCAATCTTCCGCAAAATAGTATATGAAGTTAATTGGACCCACTGGGTTTTGCAAGCTTACTTGTCTAAGGGGCTGCTGTGTTCTTTAATGAAAACATCATCCTTCACAATGTCAGGAGAACACATGGGAGTCTCTGTTCTCACATGCCAGATGTCACGTTTTGTTACACTTTCAAACCTTGAAAGCCATTGTAGATTCAGAAATCCATACAAACCAAGGATGATGTGCTTTGTTCAGTGGTGGTTCTTCATCTGTAAAGGGCTGTCGGTACTGAAATGCTGTCAATAATCACAAACCCTCTGGAAAATAGTGTCAGAGTGTACACTTACTAATTGAGGTTTAAATAATGACATGAAGTGTCATATGTCGACTCCAAAAGGTGAAGCTGCTGTCTTGACTTCTGTTGCAGAAAATATTTGAAAAATCTTTGATAGTAGTAAGTGCAGCTTCTTTGAAAAATAAAACCATGTAATTTGTTGTAACTAGGTTTTTACTGAAAACTGTGAATTGAGCCTTGGACTCCAAGGTGGTCTTCTGTAGGCAGTTTCACTTTCTGTAAGCCTTCAATATGAAAGATTGCCTCTCATATAGGTCCCAGGTTTGGGTGGTTTCCAGTAATTCTTCATTTCTGTGTATTATCCTAGTGTCCTAAAGAACCAGTCATGCATCAGGAAGCCGTCCTGATACATGCAATCACACAGCAGAGAGCCTGTCCTGACCAAACCAACTTAAACCAGAAGAACAGGAGACACCAGATGGATACAATCAGACAGCAAAATTCAGGGAAACAAAGACAATACTGGGCCAGAATATGACTGACTGAGCTATGGCGAGCACATCAGCAGCCTAACTACTGTCAACTTCTGGTTTATTGGTTTTTTAGATATTAGAGGAAAGAGGAGTCTTAAGGAAGAATTTGAAGGGAGATAATGAAATAGCTCTGCAGATGTTTACAGAGATTTCCTCCCAGGCATGAAGGGCAGTGTGGGAGGAACATGAAGGCACTTGTTTGAATATTTATCACGTGGGGGTGGAGGCTGGTATTGTGGGTTATCAGAGGGAGGTGATGGCATCTCTCTGGTGCGTAAGAGTTACAGCAGCAGAAGAGCGTCAGGAGACTGTTTCAGCCATCAGGCAGTTGGTCCCTTGGAGTTCTCAGGCTGTATCCATCATGGCAGTACTGAGCTATGGTTTTGGTAGGATAAGTTAAAGAAAAGAATGAGTGTAGGTGGAGGGTTGTTTAGTTGATTTTATGGTAATTTTGGCGAACTTTATCCAAAACCTATTGAGGTCAATGACGTGGGCTTTTCATCAGGGGAGAGATACAGCTCCAGCTGAAGACATCTAACTGTAGGTGTCTGTGTGTGAGCTAGGTATCAAAGCTCCAATTATCTCAGTGGATATCCAGGTCTGGCTTCAGGTGCCTCAGGCTAGGTGTCTGGTGCCATTTCAGTTCTGCTTGGCCTCCAGCTGCCTTTCCAGAGGGACACCAATCTCTAAGGTCCTGTTGAACTGAGTCAGTACAGTCAGTAAACAGAACGAGCAATTTGTCACATCCTGCATCTCTCACTAGGCTCCATTAACTGTATCGACTGACTGCATCTCTTCTGACTGGATCAGGGACTTACTCAGCATGCTCACACAAAGATACCTACACCTGGGTCGTAGTAACAAACTGAATGCTGCTCCAAGGATATAAAATCTCATACTGCTGGGTGAAATCCTTACTCTGTTGACCTTGGTAAGAGTTTTGCCACAAACTTCATTCAGATTAGGACTTCACTTTCTGTGCTCTGTGCAGTACTTTGTATCCAAACATTTTGTTCAGCTTGCAATTGCTGATACTTCTTTAATTAAAATTTCTTACAGCCTCTTGAATTAACTCCCCTATCCATCTGTTACTCCACTAATATCCCAGATAATGTCTCACAGTAGCTCCCAAAGAGCCTGGAAAAAAATGTACTATCAGCATTTACAGTTGGGTAGTGAAGTACAATATAAGCATTAAACTTTTCTAAGGGCACCTACAGCCTGAAGTAAAGCATGGCACTGAGGTCCAAGTCTGACAGAGGTGTGAGCAGGTGTCTCCACACATCATTATGCGGTTCCTTATGGTAGATAATAACTTGGGTCTCATAAGCGGTGCAGCTGCCTGTGTTCCTGAGACGGTGTCCCTTGGTTTAGGGACAGCCCCATGTTAGTGCATTTGAATTGCCCAGTGCTGGAACAAGCTGTCTTGATGCTTGCTGGGATATTTCAGTACCACTGTACTGTAGAATGTAAGTGTGCTTTAAATAGAAAATATGTTCACCAGCTATCTGTAAGATGCTTTTTAATAATATGCTCTGCTATTTTTTGTGATACATTCTGTTTTGAGGAGCTTTTCTTCTGTTTGTGAGCTAAGAAATTGTGCCAGAACAACTGAGAGCACTCCGAAGACTGGAAATGAATACATGTGAAAAGAACAAATCGTTATTTGAATAAGTTTGCCTGAAGGGGGAATTTCTAAACTTTTAGTAAAATTCCATTCCCTTCCTTCATGTTAATTAAATTAAAGCTGGGGGCATAGCAGAGCATAGCATGCTAGTGTGATATATCTGGGGCACAACTCAAGAAAGAAAAAGTCATCTTACCCCCCTTGGCTCGTCTGTCATTTCATTGAACGTTGTGAGGTTTCATTTGCAAAAATGAACTGCTTTTATGCAAAACTTTTCAGTACTACCAAATGAAAGGAGGAACATGTTGACAGGAAGCGAAAGTTGCGTAATCTCTGCAAAAGCCCATGACTGAATCGCGGCTCTGTTCATCACTGCACTGTTTGATGCAGCATCACGAGGGGTTTTTTTCTTCCACTGACTTGAATAAAAGAAGGATCAGTTCTGAACTGACCACCTCTATCAGGGCATGAGAGTCACATTTCTTTTAGTTATAAGTTATCCCCATAGTAAAATGAGATTAAATAGTGCATGTCTATGACATCCAACAAAATCTTCCAGTGAGGTCACGTTATCCTTGGAATCAATCTTTTCAGGCAGTCTTGTGGAGTGGGTTAATGCAGTAGCAATATTTCTCCAGCTTTTCCCCCATTTCTCACACTTGGAAGCGGTGACTTCTGGCTGTTCTGTGCTGGGCCACATGCAGGCACAGCAGGAGGCTCTTGGCTCCTCTGACTGCATTTGCTGTCCAAACAACTGCTCCTTACTCCCTCAGAGGAAGACACAGTGGGCAGATAGAAATATTTTGCAGGCCAGATGGGGCTAATGGGCCACAAACTGGAGCAATCTAACCAAAATGCGTATTTAATTGAAGGTTGCTGCTTGAATTTCTGGCATGGAATTATGCACCGTGCTTGACTGGTTTGCAGTGACCAGATCTAGTTTTGCATGTTTCAACTCCTGATCATGTCAGTGGTATTCAGGGCACTCAGACTTCCCAGGAATTGCTTAGTTCCTTCTGAGATCAGACATACATACATATTTCAGGTGTCATCGCTTCGGCTGAAATGAAATTCTGCAAAGTGGCACCCCTACAGCATATGACTACTATCACGTCCGCTGTGGTAATATCTGGAAAAATCTCCTTTGATAGTTTGCTTTTGTTTGATGTGCTTGTTTGTAAAGCCAGAATGTTGGCTTTAAGTCTGTGTACCCAAATGAAAGTTAGTGCTGCTTGTGCGAAATGCAAGGAATGTCCCTCAGGCCTGTGCTTATGCCCTTCATACATTTAGGAGCGGTTCTCCAGATTTCACCAGCTAGGCAGGATCTGATTAGGGTAGCAGATGTATAAGAGGTATGCCAGGAATGACAGTGGACTTCAGTTGCTGGTCTTCGTTATCCAGTAATTTTTTTTTTTCTTTTTGCCCTATGCTGATATCCCAAAATTAGATCTCTGTTGAGATCTACATCTGAGACCCATAGCGTTTGTGGACTTCTGTCTCTTCTCTGGTCCCCTGGACAAGATTCATTTCAGAGTAATGACCTGCTTCTCTACATTTCCCCTGTTGCTTATTTAAATAAGAGATGCTCCTTTACCTCTTCAGTCAAATGATAGTGCAACATTTAGAAGATCTCTTAAAGTAGCTGCTGCTGCACTCTGCACCAGCAGTGGTACTATTGCATTAGTGGAAAATAATGGTGTATAAAGCTTTATGTAACAGGAAAAATTTAATGAGAAGATACTTGAAGTTCTGTTTATATTGTATGCACATGTCAAGTTTTTCTTGGCCCCATTTTGCAAAAGAATGTATCTGTCCTAAGTAAGGAGTGAATTTGTTTTTCTAGTATTCTCACCATGCTGGTACTAACATACCTGACATGGAAAAGCTTTGAGATTCTCCGAGAGAACATTTGTAGAATACTGCAGTGGCTGCAGAATGCGCAGACAGAAATAAGAATAAGCATATTTGGGTTGCAGATTGATTAGATATGAATATCAGTGAGGAATTTTGGTTATTTAAAAATGACTACTGCCAGCAATTCCAATGCTTTCTGATGATGGCTGTGGCTGTCCCAGTGTCTTCTCCCTTTCTCTCCAGGTAGGACACCAAGAACAAAGAAATTAATTTATGAGACAGGGCATAGTTAAGGATCAGCCTGTTTTCCTCCAGATCCATCAGAAAGTAGGTACTTATCTGTGTTTATATAAGACACTGTAGAAGAAGGAGCCTAACATATGAGGCATCAAGATGTCAGCAATAGAAGACGTCTGGAAGAAATTTCCTAGAAAGGACCATATTGGCCAAAGACACCCAGACAAGATGTTGTCCTGACAAGACAAGATGCCAAGGGTCAGACCACAGAAGTAAAAGAAATGAGGTCAGACTGAGATCTTAAGTTATGGCTAAGATCCAGCCCTCAAAAGGAAAGAATCAGATGAGGGTTGGAAGGCTTCGTCTGGGAAAAGAGTTGTCTCCTCTGCCTTTAACTCTCTGGCTGATGGTATAAAGGAGAAGCTTATGCCCTTTTATTAGACAAATAGTATGCCTATCTTGGTTGCATAATAGTACCAGTATATATGTGTGTGTGTGTCTGTGTGTGTGTGTGTATAAAAGTATATACTGGAACTTCTGTGTGGACTCAGGCCAAAGGTTGTTGTCAGTCAGCCTAGCTGCGAGCAAATACCTAGTCACTGAGCTGCTGAACGCAATGCTGGTCCCACCACACTTTGCTGTATTCACCGGTTACCTAAAATGGGGTGATCCAGTGAGCCACTCATGTACAGAACGGGCCTTGACTAAATGTACTGCTCCAGTTCTGTTCATAATAGTTTCTAAAGATGAATCAATTACTGAAGTAAGATAAGCAATTGGTATTCCATAAGTAGAATAGGGGGTATAGAATCATAGAATGGTTTAGGTTGGAAGGGACCTTAAAGATCGTCTAGTTCCAACCCCCCTGCCATGGGCACAGACACCTCCCACTAGACCAGGTTGCTCAAAGCCCCATCCAGCCTGGCCTTGAACACCTCCTGGGATGGGGCCTGCATGTGGATCTTATTGGAGATATTACAGCCAATAAATTTTGAGCTATCTATGGATGACCTTGGTCAGACTTTCAGCATTGTGGGAAAGATTTGGAGGTCAAACTTCTGAAGATGCCTAAAAGCCTGTTTTTAAATTATCGTCAACTGACTTTCCAGCAGCATCTGAAATATTAAAAATGGGTTGCAAATGGGACTCAGTCTCCAAAATGATCTTTAAAAACAGATAAACAAAACTGTTGTAAGAATGAGAGGCATGAGTGGTCTTTCCCCCTCTTCAGGTATCCTGTGTGATTGGGATAGATCACATTCCCAAGGGTCTGGATGTGAAATGAAGGAGTAGATAGATGCTAATTTGTTCCTCTTGCTCACTGCAGGATGGGTATGTGTCACCTCTTCTTTATTCCCTGGAAGCCCATTAAAAGCATTATGAGAAGCCATGAAAAATGTATTTTTGTACCCCTTTGTCCATCTCAGCTGTTTCTGATGTGAACCTCCTAGGCAGGGCTAGCCAAGGTCTCCGCCTGCTTATGACCCACCAAGTTGTTATTGATTCCAGTGCAGGACTTTCTTTGCCCTCTAATACCAGACACAAAGGGCAGTCATAATTTAGTCACCTCCACCTTTGTGATTAAAAAATAGCTTGTCTAATCATGGAATGTGCCAAGAGATTTCATAGAACAGGTTTTCATACCACTTGTACGTTGGTTTCTCTCCACATAAAACTTTCCAGGAAAAAGGTTTTCATATTCTGCATCCCAAGACTAATAAAAAAAAAATAAAACAAATTCTTTGTAGGATGTTAATTCCAGCCTGCTAAAAGTGTTATTTTTGCTTTTTCTGCAGACTGTATGTGGATGGACCTTTTGGAAGTCCCTTTGAGGAATCCCTGAACTATGAGGTCAGCCTCTGTGTGGCAGGAGGTATTGGTGTTACACCATTTGCATCAGTACTCAACACACTGCTGTAAGTGAGCTTAAGCCTTTTAAAGCCATTTCCCACCAATTTACCATGGTAGTGTACATCAGAAAGACTTTCGGAGTATTTAAAAACTTCCATTAGCATAACATAAGTAAATAATTTCTTGGAGAGAGGTAGAGGACTGGGATGTCAAGAAAAAGAAGAGCATAAATCATCTCATACAGGCTTTATAACCCAAAGTCTTGTGGCAGAGTTGTGCCAGTAATGCACCTGAGCTGGGACAGTGTCACTAACCTTTATATCCTGCCACCAGCCTAGCCTTTGAGTAATGCAGTCACGGCCCTCCGGCTAGAATTGTTCCCTTAGTCCCAGCTTAGATGGGGCTATGGACTATGGCAGTGAGTTTCTGAGAGTCAGGAAGTTGTGAGTCTTTCTGCTGGAAATGCAGGGCCAGTTCTCCTGGTCTGTTTGACTTCTGGAAACGTGTACGCTTAAGGTTTTAAAGGAAAGAGATCAACTTGGATTCAGATAGTATTCAGATGTTTAACTCCATGTGAAAAGTTTAAATTTTAGGTATGCCTTTTTCTTTACTGTATTTTTCTTGTTTCTCTCTTTTTTTCTTTATTTTTTCTTTTTTTCTTTTTGTTTTAAATTAAAGCCTGAGACATTCTATTCGGAGCAAACCTTTCACCTCTTGTTTCTTTGTCACATTGGCAACATGGTTCCCACCAAATCTTACGCTGCGTGAAATAGCCCTGCTATTATGATTGCTATTGATTTTTTAATTTTTTTTTTTTTTTTGCTAGATTATTGGCTAAGAGCTCCAGTCACAGGTTAAGCATCCCTGTTTCATAGGCACTGTATAAACAGCCAACCAAAGCAGCAAACCTTCCCTGAAGTGTTGTAAGGCTGGCTGGATTTGGCAGGGTTTTACAATGCGCGACTGAAGCATTTGTTCTAAGAGGAACATGCCAATGGCCAGCTCTAACTCCAAAGTGAAGTTAAAGCCTGGAATTTAGATGCTGTGCACGTTTTTCTGTCCTTGATCTGGGCTGGACCTGACAGCGCTCAGCGCTTCTGAAAATTATCAGCCCCACCTGTCTCATAGTGCTGCAGCCCTCAAAGACGGTCTTGGGCTCCCTCCGTTTCTTTTCTGAGAGTGTATTCATCATCCTCTCAAAAAGAGGGTGCATTTTTGCTGAAAGCCTGGGGCCCAGGTGGGTAAAATGACCATTTTCCTCATGATGGATTATCCTTGACAGTGCTTAGCAAAAATGTCACAGGCAATAATGGTGGGCCAACAGCAGGTAATGAGATGTTTGCCTCTACCAGTGTGTTATTAGAGGCTGTAGGAACTTGCACAGACATTGGCACAGAAGGTTAGTGTCCAAAAGCTTTTGCACTGTCCATTTATCTGGATAAAGCCATAAATGGACTTTCAAGCAGCCAATCCCATAACCTGCCTTTGTAGCCAAGCTTCCCCTTCTGCACTGTAACACTGTGCAGGGGAATCATCTTGTGGTTCTGGGAAAAATGAACAGCCTAAGCCTGCCTTCCTTCCCAGTATTTAAACATCAACAAAGCACTTGTTTAGTGGGTGGCCTGCCCGTTGTCTTTGCCCTGGCTTAGAAGCAGAAATCGGCAGGTGTGGACATGCAAAGTGCCTTACGACGCCAGCACTGCTGAGCAGCGGGGCCAGTCCTGTTGTGTCAAGGACGTGCAGGTCTGGGGGAGAACAGAAGCCTCTGGATGTAGTCCTTTGTTTCCTCCTCGGTTGTATTCCTGTTGTACGTACACCATTTAATTCCTGCTCCTGCCCTTCCCTCCACTTAACTGTTGAACCCTATGCCCTATTTTTAAGAAAATATAACTTACCTTAAGGAGAGCTAGTGGCTTTCATACAGAATGGTCTGTAAATAATAGCTGTTATTGTGGGCAGTGGTAACATAGAAACACACGAGAAGCGTTATATCTATGTGGATCTGGTTGTAATGGGGGATTGCACCTCTATTGCGTAATCTGTCCTGCTGGAGGCAGACCCACGCACGTGCATCTGAGGTGCTATTTTAAATCTATGCCTGACTTGTTTCATGAAGTCTTGCAGCCCAGCCTCTTTGTCCGGCTGCAATGTTTCATCACGGAGAGTGGTGTTTTGTTACTGAGCTAGAGCAGTTCGATACAAAATGCCTTGCATTTTTCTCTTCGTTTACCTTTTTTTTTTTTTACAGTGAAAGGCACTTATTTCCCTTGCTACTGCTTATAGTTATCTCGTCACATCTGACCAGATCGTGACCCTTCCTAAGGGCTTGTCTTAGTATAGGCAGTCAGAAAAAGACGGAGGAAATCCTGCTCTGCAAGTCAACAGTTTACAAATTAAAAAACTGAAATCAGGACTTGAAAGACATTATACTCTCCAGTCTTAAAGCACTTTTTTTCCCTCTGTGGGGAGTTTAAATCAAAGGGGAGTTCTCAGCCCCTACCTGCTGCTGAGAATGTCTCCATCCTTTGTCCTTGGGCTTACAGCGGAGGTTAGGGGTATGGGGAGGTAAGACAGTGGCTGGAGTCATCACTTAGGTAGATCTGTTAATACAATACCCTTGGCGGATAAGCCCATGACCCCAGAATTTGAAATAATGCACAGTGGATATGGTAAGACGTATCATGAAACGTATCATGAAACTTTTCAACTGGCGTTGGCTCCTGGGACTAGCGTTTGATGTTGACAGGCTATGGCCTTCTCTGTCTGAAAATTATTTTAGGAGGAAAAGGAGAAAACAATCTGCACACTGACTATCTCAGTGATCAGAACAACAGAAAACAGCATTGGCTAACTAAGAAGATACTTCATGGATATTTGTGCTTTGTTTGAACTCATTAATCGCCAAGATTTTTTTCACTTCTGTTTTCTTTCCCAGTTCATTCCAGTCCTTCCTTTGTGCTATATTTGTGTTTTATTTGCATTAGATATCTGACACGAGAGTCCTGTTTTTCTAAATGCAGCGTCAGAATCTGCCCATCACTGCACTTTCCCCGCTGGCATTTTGTGAGGACTGTAATATATCACACAGTTCCCAAACACAATGGAGCTCTGATTTGATTGGGTCTTTGTGATTTTGTTAGAGTATTAATTATAATCAACCAGAGCCTTTCACATATAAAGGCAGAATTAAGTCCTGACATTATTGCATTTGTCAATATTTTCCTCTTATGGGTCGCTTTATAAACCTAATAATGATTTGACATAGTACGCTTGAACTTAGAACGTCTACTTTGCTTTGAAATAAAGGTTTGATGATGATGCATGAATCCATATTTGCTGCCCAAATCATCTGTATCGCTGACAACTTCCTAATGCGGAAACAGTATCTGTGAAGGGTGTTAGCTCTGTGCTAGAGATTTAATATTCTCAGGATCATCATAATAGGCTGCATTGGTCATTTCAGTGTCTGATGTGTCACAGGAAGAAAAACAACTTAGCAGTTAGCTTCTAATGGAAATTCACGTTTCCACTAATGAAACTAATGTTTCCTTTTTAAATGATAATTTTTAATTACCCAAACATTTTATGTTCAAGTGACGGCTGGAAATGCTACAAGCTCAGAAGACTCTACTTCATTTGGGTGTGCAGGGACATCGAGTCTTTCCACTGGTTTGCAGATCTGCTCTGTACGTTGCGTAACAAGGTAATGGGGGCTGCTTGGAGGGATACGACAGCGTCATAAGCGCAGGGTATGCCCACACCGCACACGTGGCCTGCTATAGAGAAACGCAGCCTTGCGCAAAACGAGCGAGCTCCAGCAGTACTTCTGCTTGGGCTACCTGACCCAGACTCCATTTATTCTCGGAGCTGCACAAAACAGTCTGAGTATCTGTCACCAGTATTTCATTGCACAGTGTTGCCATGTACCAGTAGTTTGAACGCTTATCCGTGAAATTTATGAGGTGGAAGAAGGACGTGAAGGTTGGGGAGTCTGAGTTGGCCCTTAGCCGTTTGGCTAGTAGACAGATTGAGAAGGGAGGGGGATTTACAATTTCAGGGAGATTTTAAGAGCAGTGTAGCTTCCTAAAATAATACTTTGTACACAGCATGATGTGCAGCATTCTGGAGTGCACGAAGGGGTGCTATGCAAGCGTATCTTCTTCGTTAAAAAGCTCACTTCACTGATGCTGATACCCAAGGCTCTCAGGATAGTAGGCACAAGAGACTTTACGTTTACGTTAAGAAAGGTATATTTGCTCACCAGCCATTTCTGTCATCCTCCCAGCTTTGGCAGGAGAATCGACCAGACTATATCAACATCCAGCTGTATCTCAGTCAAACAGATGGAATACAGGTATGTGGCTAAATGCTGTTTGTAAACCGAGCTAGACCTTGGGGTAGTACACAAGGCAAACTGTCAGTCAATGGCAAAAGGGAATTACTGCAGATGGTAAAAACAGGAAATGAGGCCATAAACTCAAGTGACTGATTCATTACTAGGGCAAGAGAGCAAGCCCATCCCCACAGCATTAAGAGAATCTAGTCTAGAAGCCTCAACTTGATTAGATGTGGGCAAAAATCCATATCTTCCTTTTCTAGGAAAGAGGTCCTTCCAGGCCAGGCCACGGACCAGACAGTTGGCCTTGTTTGATGGGAAATCTGCATCATTTCTGGGCTAAGAATCAAAACAGAATAGTTCTAGGAGCTTGCAAGCTCAAATTTTATTTTCAAATAAATATTTTGAGAGAAACTTGCTGTTTTTAAAAGCTTTGAATTTCTTTGCCTCAAATATAGACAAAAGTTACAAATTTCTTGATGTATGAGAGTGGAAATTATACTGAAATGTGGGTTGTCATGTATTACCAACCCCAAAGCTGGGCTAACTCCCCAACTCTTGGCATCTCCTGTAGCCATTTACGCTTACGATCTTCATTTTATATTATTTAGCACATGAGCCTAGGCCTGATTCTTTACCCTGCTGCATCTGGAGGCTTTCCATCGACTGCAGTGGCTCCAGAACCAAGCCTAACAATTGCTACAAAACATGAAATGTGGTGAGAAACCGTGCCCAAAGGATTTTGATCTGCCTGGTGTCAGGTGGAGATAGCATAACATTCACAGCTCTAGTAGGGACACTGTCCAATAGCCTAAATGATGTGATAGTTACAGTAGTTCTGAACAGTGCTCTACAGATTTAATGCCTGGATGACATATGTTGATTGGAATGGGGTGCTTGAAAATACCTAATTGATGAACCTGGTATGTAATTCCTAAGTTAAAATTAAAACCCAAAGCAGGACTGCAGTGCAGTGACACAGCAACATTGTAATTATAGCCAATTCAAAGCAAGTTTTCTAATATTGTGCACCAAGCAGCTACTGAATTTATTTAAGTCAACTTTGGTTTAATTCTTTATTTAAAGTCACTTTTCTTTTGTGGCTATTGAACAAAGCTGGCATGAACCATAATGCCGCTCATGATTTCTCAAGGGGGAGTTAAACTCAACTCTCCATTGCCATACAGCTTATGTGTTCACTGATGTTAGTCCAAAGTGCTGACTGCTACAAAATTAGGGCAGTTTTGTTTCGTGCTCCCTTTGCTCAGAAGCAGCAAGCCTGTGTGCCAAGAGGGAGCCAAGCCCATCCTTCAGCAAATGCCCCTGGAAAAGGCCAATGGAGGATGAGTTGGCCAAGACTGCATTTGCGTTGGTAGGAGCAATTTCAGGTTGTTCAGCAGTGGAGTGAATGTGGGAGCCTAGATAAGATGTAACTTCCCTCTGCCTTTCCATCGCATTAGAAAACTAAAGAAAGGGAATGCCCTGCAATGGAAGGCATTTGACCTTATCAAAATGCTGGTGAGTTAGCATTGCTGGAATGGGTTGAGATCCACCCAGGGAGCAGTTTTGGCTACTTTCTGCTGGTAAGGCAGCTCAAAACAGCTGGCAAACTACTCTCAGGGAGAAATGTAAGATTTCCCTTGTTACTTTTTCAGACCTAGTCATCTTATTAGTTACTTGTACAAAGTGAAAAAAAAAAGACTTCAGACAGAAATATGATTTTTTGCATCAGCAGTGTTTCTTCCAGCTTAGCATTAAAAGCCAATGAGAGAATGAATAATAGGAGCGTGGTTATTGTTTTATGGCTTAAATAAATTGGTTTAAAAGTAATGGGGAGATTAATGAGCAGCTGCATGAGGAACAATGTATAACGAACACCAAGGAGAACCATTGAAAAGGCAGTGAGCAGAGGTATCGGTGCATGAAATGGCTGCAGTTTTAATCACAACTGTCTGATACTTGTGCGCAGGTTTTACACCTCAGTGATGTGGTAAGTCAGCCAACGTCAGAAATGGGAGCCCTGGGTGATATGAGGCAATTTGAAAATCAGGCAGAATGGAATTTTTTTGTTTCTTGCAGAAAATAATCGGTGAAAAATATCAAGCTTTAAACTCAAGGCTTTTGATTGGACGACCCCGGTGGAAACTCCTTTTTGATGAAATAGCAAAGTGTAACAGGCGGTAAGTACCAGTCTGCTTGAAGGATGCCACAAGTTGAAGGTTGGGGATGTTATCTGTTGCCAGCCATGTTTGTATGAAAATATTTTGGGTTTTATCTTAGAGGGTAATGTTTAAGCTACTGATGTTGAAATGAGCTAATATTTTGCTGTGAGAGATAGCCTGTACAAACGAAATGTTTTATTTTTTTTTAACACTCAGAACAGTTCATCTTTTCAATGCAGCTAGGATGTTCAGTGGCCCAGTAAATAAAAGTAATAGATTTCCATCTCACTGCACAGAGATTGCATATGGTTTTGTCCATGGCACTATTGTGCTTGCAACATATGCTGGTTTTATAAAGTTGCGTTTTTTAAAATTGTTGACTTCTCCTATAATTTTCATGATTTATAGTGCTGGTTTACAAACCGAATGCACGAGGAAGAATCTGACTGTCCTGTATTGTTTTTATTCAGAGGATATATTGTCTTTGGAGATTCCTGGCACTTTTTTATTCTTTGTTAAGACCTGGCAATGCCTTTTTACTGTACTAGGCAAACATATTATAGTCTGAAACAAGACAGTTGTAAACCAGAGTAGACATGTAATTAGACTATGGAATGTCTTTGTCCAGATCCAGCTTTGTTGGTTGAGTATTTTACACCCCACTGGCAGTTTTCTGCCTCAAAAACCAATCTAGTAGAACAGATTGTGTGAATCTTCCCTAATTCACTTCTGGCAAAGTCAGCAGGATGGTAGCAAACACCCTCAGTAAGTTTTGATAGTAATCTGCATGCACCAGGTTGAGTTGCTCTCACATTCCCCTGCAGAACTTTCCCTCAATAACTTTTTGTCCTCTGTTTCACTTACAAAATGAACATCTGCCCATGGCTTATTGACTCTTCTCTTCTGAGGGTGGATGTGACTAGGGGATGCTGAGCCCTGGCTCTTGAGAAATATTGAGTGGTATTACGTATCACTGTTGGCAGTATAAGCTGCTGACAATATGTGGGTTCAGGTTCTACAGGGTGTTGTGGACAGGGTCCCTTACCAGGGTGCCCTAAAATCTGCTACGGAGGGACATTCCTAGTAGGATTCTCACACGATGCAAATGAGCATCACTTAGAGAAGGGTTTTGTAGTAAAGAACCATGGGAAAGAAAGGGAAATAGAGAGGTCAGAGAAGCAAGTTGACTCTCTGGCTCAGAGTCCTCTGCAAAGAGGACTGTTGACATTTTATACTCCATTCTAATGTCTTTTTTATTTAACTGTGTGAATGCAGTTTTAAAAGATGAAAATGGTGAGGTTTCCGCCACTTCCTTGCAAGGCTGGAAGTGCACATAATAGAGATGAAGCTGCTAGTGGTAGTCATACTTTCTTTTTCTTTTGTGCTTTCCATTGCATTACTCCTAATTAGACTTCAAGTACCATTTCCTCTGCATTTTCACGTCAGGTCTTTAAATTGTGCCACCATTTCCAAGCCAGGTGTCTTTTAGTACCTAGATAATGTTCTGACTCTTTTGATTGTCCTGCAGCTTGCTAAGATGTAGGCTTCCTCGCCCTTTGTCACCCCTTTTGCAGGGTTTATGGGTATAGGTTTGTATCTATAGATGTAGTTACATGTAACATGACAGAGAGTAGTGCAACCTGTAACTCAGCTATCCCACAGAAACTTGCCTGCTGTAGGTAAATATTCTCCCTGTTTTCCTGGGTGAGATGGGAACTTCCATTTTTCTCTGTAGTCCAATTTCCTGGTCTCCTACTAACTCCATTTCAGTTCTTATTTCTCATTAACTTTCCACCTAAATGACCCTGCTGCAATACGCAGAAAAAAAAAAAACAAAAAAAAACCAAAAACACCCAACAACAAAAAGAAGGCAGGGCAACCAAGTTATTTCCAACATCTGGTGCCAGTGTTCAGGCTTTCACATGTATTTGCAATCATCCCCTTGGGCTTGTTTATGGGCAGCCAAGATATTTTCTACTTTTTATCTGGTGATTTTAGTAAAAGCTGCACATAAATAAACACGCAGCTGGCAAACCTCTCATCGGTTCAGCCATCTGATTGGTTTGTGGTTTGTGAGTTGTTGCTGTTGTTGCTGTTTGGGTCCCAAATAAGCAAAGTGCATTTGTAAGTGCCTGAGCTTTGCCAGACCTTCAGAGCATGACATGGGACAACCCAGCATCGGGTTCCTAATTCTTTCTTCTGACTAAGAGGAGCAGACGTGTGCCATCTACTGTTGATATTTTATATGACACCTGCAGTCCCGAGGATGTGCGTTGGGACAGTTTATATAATAAATTATTTGTCTTGGTTTTCATGCTTTCTTTTTGAGGACAGAGCAGCAACCTTGTCCCTGTTCAGATGTCTCCTAGATGAAAAGCTCACGTGCCTTGGCTGCCACGCTTTCTGAATTTTGCTTAGTTCAAATGGACGTGTGCTTTTTTCCAGATGGAGGCTGACCTAGAAACAGACATGATACATTTCTTGTGCACTGCAAAGGAGAAATCCCTCTCTAGGAACGAATATGGGATTTAAAACTGGAACATTTCAAGTCCTGACTCTGTCCTCTCTGGGTAGCAAAGTATTTCACCTCTCCCTCACCTCCTGCTGTTCATAAAATAGATATAAGAATACATGCTGACCTGCTCATCCCATAGGAACACTGAGGAGTTTTTTCCTTAGTGCTCTGAATGAGTAAAATCGTATATTAATGTTTATAATTACTACAAAGAATGGCCTATAACACAGTTTCCCCAATTGTAAACGTGTCAGTGGTATTTAAAAGATTTTCAGACATGATGCCCCAGCAGTACCTAGCTGTCTGTTTTCATTTGAGCAACAAGGTCAGCCGTTGTCCCAAACAAGTGATTAGCAATTAATGCCCCTCAGCTCAGGGTGGCAGCGTGCTGCTCCGTGTAGTAGCTGCTTCCAAGCCACCTGCCTGCTCGTGTCCCAGCAAGCGAGCAGAAACCAAGCGAGCAGGGAGGGAAGGAGGGGGGGTAGGCGAGGGAGGATATGGGGGGTAAACTGGGGGAGGTAAGTGGTACGTGGGGGGATGTCCAGAACAGATGCTGATGGTGGGTATCCCGGGAAGGAATTTTGAGAGCCTGTGGCACACTGCATGGGGCAGTGTCTCTGCTGGGTTTCAGGAGACCTTGTTAGCCACAGGTCTCTTGTGTGATCTTAGGCAAATCATTTAACCTTTCTGTGATTCTGTTTACTGGGCAAAAATTCTGCGTCCCTTGGAAGGATGTTGCTGGGATGGGAATACATTAGCAGTATGTGCTGCTTAGCCATGTCCGTGCTTCGGGGGCTATATATATATGTAATGAAAGGGAGAGAGACAGACAAACTCTTTGGGTTTTATTTATCAGCTGTCTGTAGTAATTAGACCAGTGAAAAAACCCAAACAACATTCATTCTCTCAATTAAATACACAGCAGAAGACAGATTCTTGCTGGCAGCTCCTGCACCCTTTTTCTCTGCTGTGCACAGATTAGACGACGTTCAGGTTCTGCAAATGCGGAGGAATCTTAGGTGAGAGCAACGAGCGATAGCGCTCTCATCATTTCCGCAAACGCAGCCACCACCACAACACCCCTTGCCATTAAAAGGAGTACTGCCAGGACAGGAAAGTTTAATAGATACACATAAGGGTGAGAAAAGTACCAGTTATGAATATTTGCCATGGTTTGATATAACACATGACGTAATTGAGGGCAATTAAAGTCAGCGTTGTAAGGTGCCTGCACACGGGCACCGTTGCTGTTACCGGCATGACTTTGTGATGCTTTTTGATGTTTGATCCCTCAGTCGTGCCGTGCCAGTGTTGCTGTGCACTGGTACAGCGTGCACTGCCACGCTATTCCAGCTGCTGCCTGACATGAGGCACACATACTTGACAGCAGGCATCAAAGATTTCTTATGTGTGTTAGTTCCCTTCTCTCACCAGGCACATACACAGGCAGATTATAAAATACTGAAGTAGTCCTGGAGGCAGGGACCAGAACTCAAGTCTCCAGCCTCTTGGTGAGCGCTGTAGATCACAAGAGTTAGAGCCATGTCCCCTCTTGCATGCTCTCTCTCTATCCCAGTAAATCTTTTAAGGTCTTTGTAGTGGCACAGTTTCAGCAGGAAGATGAAGAAACACTTTTTTTTTTTTCATTATATAGAAGAGACAGCGCCACATCCTCTTTCCCTGCTCCTTCCTTTCCCTCCTCATCTTTCAAAAAAAAGGGAGATGATGAATATCATGAGTGCCTCAGTCCCGCTGGTGTGGACGTGCCCCGTTCTGACGCTGGCTACTGTTCTGAGCCCTTAGATGCTGTGTGACTGCGAGTCTGACTTACAGCCTGTGTTTAAGGTGACCAGAGATCAAAGAGCTGTTGTGGGTGGAGTGGTGTGGTGTGAAAAAGTCAGGTTAACTCATGAACAGGGGCTGATGGCTGTGGATGATGAACAAAGATCATATTCTGTGTTTGACTTTTCGTAAGACTTTCCAATACAGCTGCTGAAGGAAAGATTGCATGCTAATGGGAAACTAAAGCGGTAAAATTATTCTGCTGCTGCCAGAAATAATCATGGGTTAGTAGTGCTCTGTTTTCATTAGTGTAACGAATCGCGGTTAGTGACTAGATCTCCTGCCGGTGTAAATCACGAGTTACACTAATGAAGTCATTACAGTGAGGCATATTTTTAACAAAAAAAAAAGTGATTAATCTTGGAAAAAATTAGAGTGGGAAGTAGTAATTTTTCATCACGGTGTCTTGAGACTAAGACGAGGCACTTTTTTCTTAGTCAAATAAGTAATAGGACTTGTTGTGGGCATACTTGGGAGAGATCTGGTGGCTTCAGTAATACTAACTACATGATCTAGTGAGCTGTTCTCACCTTAAAACCTGTGGATAGTTGGCTTATATATAATACAGTCGGGCCAGAATCCAAATCTGTCTGTTGTTAGAAGTTACTGTTTATTNTTTTTTTTTTTTTTGAACAGGAAGACCATTGGAGTTTTCTGTTGTGGACCAAACAAAATCTCTAAGATACTTCATAAACTGAGCAACAGCAGCAACTCTTATGGGACAAGGTTTGAGTATAATAAAGAATCTTTCAGCTGAAAGTCTGTTGGACTAGCAAGACTCTCTAGAAGATTAAAGTGCAATTTTTTGTTTGTACAACTTAAAAGTTCAGCTGTGGTTTAAACAGACAGAAATGTACCAAAGAATAGCACAGATTTTCTTATTTATGATTATTTAAGACTTTGGAAAATGATGGATGTGGCAGTATACCAACAAATGATAAGTGCTTATGCTCAAACCCAAATGCACTCGCACAATATTTGTAGAAGCGGTGATTCTTTGGATTTGTTTCTGTTAATTAAAAAGTACAGAAGCTAGGGAGAAACACCATTGCTTTAAAAGCTGATGGAAGAAGAATCTGTGGAACGTTTGAACTTCTTCCACTTCAGTCCTCTGAAGCTGGATCAGTAAACCAAACCCCAGGTTAATCCAAATGACAAAACATAGTGTATTACAAAGACTATTGCTTTTGTTGGTATACAAATCTCATGGCTTTGGGGTGGAAACACTCCATATTAAAGATTTTATACGTTGCAGAATTGGGATTCTGTATTTAAAATATAGAGTGTTACTCTCGCTAGTCTACTTCTGTAACGGATGTGAATATTCCCACCCTGAATGGAAGAACTGTGCAGCACCTGTGGGCAGACTCTGACGTGATGTAAATCACAGCCTTTTGACAAGCAAACAGCTGTATGTGGAGAAGCCTCTACCTTGCGTCGATTCAGCGTTCAGTGAGTTTGCAAAATAAGTGTGATTTGTGCAGCCAGAAGGATGGAGCAAGAAAAGCGATTAACGGGAGCAGACAGGATATGATGTTTTATTGTACCACGTGCTCAACGTGGAAGTTGCACTCACTCTGCACTCACATGCCCTGAATGTCAAATACTTCAAGAATTCAGATGCTCTTACTGATTATTTTGCAACGCAGCAGGTTGAAATCCAATTTTAGAGGTCCCAGAGTATGCTTGGTTGACTGTGATCCTTTGAGTACCTTCCCTGGGGTCACACTTGTTTGCACTGCTGTCGTTGAAAGCAGGATCAGGCCAGATCTGCAGCAGAGTAAGAATGAAGCCTTCGTTACCGTGGCTCTTCGCATCACGTGTGCAGATAGAAACTTTGCAGGAGCTGCAGTTTGGTTTCAGGAAATTCCACGGGCAAGGAGCTGAAACATCCAAATTTAATCTCCCCTTCCCTTCTCCTCCCCACAGCCATCTTCCACTCTGCTCATAGTTGCCGTGGAAGGGTTAGAGGTCAAAACAGGCACTTTAAAACTTTTTGGTTCTAAGAAGCAACTTTTTTTCCTCCATCTAATCGCCAGTCCAACTTCCTTTATTTCTTCTTTACCCCCTTTACCTTATTTTTCTGAGAAGAAGACATTTAAACGGGAGTCGGGCACTTAGCTGGCAGGAATAGGCATCATTCTACTGCATCTTGATAGAGCAGCGTTGCTTTACACTTGCCAAAAACCTGCTCCTTAACCTCCAGCAGAAGTTTGGGAGCAATACCGCGTAGTGTTTGCAGCGCACACAGACGTTAGATGTCTCGGCATCTCTCACGCTCGTGATTCACCTGTATTTAGTGCAGTGGATTTGATTTGGTTTACAGCTTTCCAACAAATACCTTTTTTATTTTAGTAGGAAAGACACTAATTTTCAGCTCGCAACACGAACTCTGTAAAGGGGTCTACGAGCGTCAGCGTTCAGAGGGAAGCATTTTTCTAGTAGGTGGTGTAGAGGCAAGTTGTATGTGTAACTAGTGAAAATGAGTTTGGTCTTTGCCTTGGCAGCTTCTCCTCAGGAGTTGCCCTGAGTGGAGCAGCAGGATGGAGGTGCAGCAGCGAAGCCACATGGGAATGTGTTCCTCAGTGTTTGGACTTTGCACTGAAGTTTTTACCTCTGGCTCTGCGTGATTTGAAATCCATGGGGGAAGGAAGGAGCCAGAGATGGATGTATTCCTACTGACGAGAATTCTCAAAGTAGCCTAGAGGAGAGAGAAGCCAAAATAGAAATGCAGTGTGCGATGGGAGCCTACATTGCAGCTACTGATTTTAATTACTATTTTATTTGAGGCTGGAAGGATCATTATTTTCCCATTGGATCTCATTCATCTGTCAGTGTAAAACTGGAGGTATGCAGAAAAGGATTGGATCCTTTTAAATCATTAAGATTTATTTCTAATACTGCCTGCATGGATTTTATAATAAACGTAACATTGATGGCAAAATGCACAGATACTGGTATTGCCGATACTGCAGCCTTTTTCGTTTGACGGCAGTTACCTTAAAGCATGATTGAAATCATGACTGCATCTATTAACCGCAACCAGACTGTGATCTTTTTCCTCTTGTTTTAGGATCTAGTATCTAATGGTTTTGAAATACAGTTTAGAGTCATCTAATCACGATGTTGTTTGTGGTTTCACATCTCCGCTCTGATAGACATCGGTTCCATTACCGTATAATGAGCAGCTAGTTTTGTAGATAGCTCTGTGCTAAAACAGATTATATTTTCTGGCTCAGCCTCTAGTTAGCAGTGCTTTATAATTATAACAATACTGGTACTGTGCTCTTGTTCTGCATTGTGGCGGGAGCTGACGCTGCGTGTAGGCATGTTAAGTGCCGGTGGTGAGGTTAGGCGGTGCTGTCAGAGCAAGGTGCACGCAGAGCCAGGGTCTCCTCGTTCTGCCTTTGGCCTGTGCCAGCCTCAGCTGACCCACTTGTAAAACAGGTGTGGGACTGTCTGCCGTTCTGGAGTGGTGTGAGGCTCAATTAATGTTTCGGGATCGCTTCAGTGCACCTGCAGTGAAAAGGTCTGTGTAATTGCTATGCAACTGTATTTGTGGTTTTATTTTGTGTAAAGCTTCGCCTGACCAAACCTCTCTGTTGCTCATCTGAGTAATTCCTAGACCAGGTGAGGGGGAGTTTGGGGAAAGGCTAAAAGCCTCAGTTGCCTTTTTTCCTTTTCCTCAGGCTGTGCTTTTTAGAGGGGCAAAAAGTTTAAGGGTTAGTGACTGTGGCTTGGCTTCAGGAGCGGCAGATGTTCCGATAAACACGGTCTTTCTACAGGCTACGTTGTCCTTGCTGCAACTGAGCGTGTCTCCAGCTTGCAAAACCGAGCTGAGCTCTCTTTTAAACGCCATAGCTTTTTTATCTGTAAGCCAAGTGTACACGACAATGTAACTCTGTGCCAGGCAAGTAAGTGAAGGCTGACAGCACTTAATTCCACGTTTACAGCTCTACCGGATTTACATAATTGAATGTCTCTTTACGCTTTAAACTGAGTCGTGTAAGTGAGTCTGTCATAAGTGTCCTGCTGGCAGGGGAAGGATCCCACCACGTATTCTGCCACTTCTCGCTCAGTCTGTCACAAAACTGCAGACCCCCTCAGTGTTTGCTCAGTGGGATCTTTGTGTTTTATTAAGCATAAATGTTTCGAGACTTTTCTTTAAAATGGCAGTGTTTTCATGCCATGATGGAAACCAGGGCCTTTCTCTGCAGTGGGGATCCAGCCCTGGTGCAGCAGTGTGGGGCTCGGGGCTTTACGCAGTTAACGGCTGGATTACCCAGATTTATCGGAGCAATTCTATTCCCGTAGCTCTGATATTACTCGTGTGAGTAAATGTTCGCTGCTGTAGCAAAGGGCTGCAGAGGTGAGCCCTGGTGGAGTGTGGGAAGGGCAGATGAGGAATGTCCTTCACCTCTGAAGCCTGCAGGACAGCCCGTCCCTCCGTGGTGATTATTCCAGCCCTGCGTTTGAAGCAACGCTTCCCTATTGCAGCATACGGTACTAATAGCGTGTGAGTTCTTCCTTGGTCTGTCATCTGCTCTTCTAGGAGACAGGACTGAAAGGAGTATGAGAGATCACTACATACAACCTTGAACCTGGTCTGGGGAGAGGACACCAGTGCACACCACAGACACCTAGCCGATGACTGCACTGCTTAGGGTAGAAAGTTTAAGCCAAATCCATTTTTATGCAAAATGCTGATTGTTTTCCCACAACAGACTAGAGAACAGTTGCTGTAAAGGGAAAAGAGAGAAACCTCTCTCTGTTTCAGGACTCCTGCCCACACACAAGCCTGATGTGAAGACATGTGTGAAAGCACTGCGCACATTCAGCTTCCACTGCGTCCCGGCGGTGGGCTTACTCCCTCAGCGCTGAATCTTTCTTCATCATTTTCCTTGGTTGCAGATCTTCACCTGTCTTGTTAGCAGATGTGCCCTGCAGGTGAGGGAAATGCTACCTAGGCTTGTGTTCATGCACGGAGTCTGACACAGGCACGAAGCAACTTTGCAGCCAGTGCAAGCAAGCGCAGAGTCATCCCTTTGCTTCTGGTGCTTCCAGCACATAGGTGAGAAAGGGATTTGGAGCTGGCTGAGAAGGGGCAGATAATACGAGTGGCAGATGTTGGAAACAGTAATTCAGCTGTAACAGCCTAACAGAGCAGAGAAGTGATGGTTTGGTAAGAAATTTGCTTTTAGAACAGCTGCCTAAGAGAAAAGCCTCTACTCAACAATAACGTACCAGGTTATAGTTTCAAACTACAAGACGTTGCTTAGAGAAGCGGGCAGGAGGCTAACTCGTCATTGCCTGTGGCAGTTCAAGCCCCAAAAGTCAGAGACGAGGCATCTTTATTAAAATGCAATGTTTACTTGTTCAAAAAAATAAAAGGGCTTCTAGGGAGATTAATTTTCACTTCAGCCTGGCAATCATTTCATAAACACACCAGTGTGATTTAAGACAAGCTGGATCTGTTCTTCTCTGGGTTATGCATCTGATTTGTCTGCAGATTTCCCAGCCCTCACAAATAAAACCAGTTTTTATTGGTTTAACAAAGAGGATTTAACAGCAAGTTTTAATCAAAATGCCACTGGTGCCCGTGCTGAACTGAGCTTTTCTGCAATGAATGTACATTTTTCAGGGATACATAGAATACAGCTGAGGACGGAACTCTGAATGGTGATTTGGGGTTTGCATCGGCTCTGTGGCTGGTGTATTTCATTAAGGCCCCTGTAGTGATGCACTGGTGAAAAGCATGGAGCTGAAATGAGACTCTTCATTCCCATAAAGAGCCTGATTTTAGTGCCTGTACTAAACATAGTAAATTCCAGAAGCTCTGGAATTTCCTTTGTAGGTACAGTAGATTAATTAGCCAGCATCTTTTAGGGTTGAATCCTGAGTCCTCTGCTGGACTGAAATGTATAAGGTTTTGAGCAACAAATGCTGCTCCTTGAAGCGCTGGATGAGTATTTGTGAAGGTTTAGTATCCTGCCAGTGGTATCACCCATGTTGTTAGAGGGATGGGATCTGTTTTGGTACTGTGGAATGCTGAGCACTGCCTCTGAGGTTATGGATATCTCCAAACTTGCAGTGGATGCCCAAGGTTTGCCATGCCTGAAGTGTTATATGCTCTAGAAGGATCATATTTATAAGAGACAGCTGCTGGAGCTACTCTAACAGCAGTGGGTCCCTCCCATTATTACAGAGGCACGGAGAGAAAGCTGGAGAAAGCCACCCATGCCAATTGCCTTTTAACAAAGCCCTTGGATTTTTGAGGATGTCAGACCTTGCAAAAAGTTTTTACATGCTCTCTACTTCTTCCTGGCAAAATCTGTCCATCCCACAGTCCAAAATCTGCACTTTCTTCCTAATGATCTGTACTGTTACACCAGGAGGGGGAAGCCAAGAGCAGCTCCTGAAGCTTCAGGTAAACTGCTGTCAACCTGAGTTTGCTGAGCAAACCGAGGAGGGCGGGAGTGCGTGATGAATGCCAGCAATGAGCAAGATGAAATATTTCGAACCTGGGAGCAAAGGGGAAGGAGTGAGACATTTTTCCTGGCTCCTTAACTCTAGAAATTGCAAGGAAGTCCCATTGCCTGGATGTGGATACTAAGTCTCCCCGGGGTTTGAGAACAAAAATATGCAAAGTCATTGCCTCTTTATGCACAACTTGGAGCTAAAGTGCATAAGAAAACCAGTATATTTCAGTAAACACCTTGGAAATAAGCAAATTGCTTGAAATAAATCCACCATTGACTCTTTCCAGTTAGCCTCTTTCAAAAAACCGTCGACTTGTTTTGCAGCTTTGGGGTTGGGAATGGCTTCACCTGTTAACTCCTCTTCACCAACATACTGGAGCGTGTAGTGCTCAGCGCTAGCTGTAAGTAGCTTTGACAGTTGACTACATAAATTCTGTGTTCGTTGCTGCTGACCCTCGGTGAGGACAGCCTTGAGGATGAGAAGCGGTGTTACATAAATGTCTAGTGTACATAGCAACGCCGAGAAGAGCGACGCTGCTGCATTGCTTTTGGTGCACCAGTCACACATTAAAATTCTGTCATTGCAAGGTCGCGTTGCTCATCTCATACTCCACAACCCCGGGGAAGAAATTCGGATGAGAGGTGGGGGAGGAAAAGCGAAAACTTCCTCGTGCTGTAACCAAGACTATATTCATCGACAGCAGGGCATTTCGTTTGATTTCGAAAGAGCATGTCATTTCTTTTTCAGGGATAACGGCTCCTCTCCTGGTGCTGTGTAGTGGTGTTTGCATGTTAGAAGTGTAACACAGTGATAACGGGTTGCTTCTGAATTGAATAAATAACGCCTCTGAGCCTTTTCTTCTCCCTTTAATACTCTGAGAGAAATGCAAAATACCAGAGAGCATATAGAGTGGACTGTGTCCTGAGCTGCACTCAGCGCAGCCTGGTTAGGAATGCTGCACAGAAACTCGGCAAGCTGCTGGGAAGAGGAGAGGTTTAAGGCAAAGAGGAAAACAACTGTTTTAAGGAGAAACACAGCAGTGATACATGACCTGTAGTCAGAAGCAGGCCGTGTCACAACAGTGGCCATCACATCTTCGAATGGTGCTGAGTCAGAGCCTGTCCTAAAGGTACTCTTTGGCATCAGGGAAAGTGGAGGACTCGGACTGAGTCTGCAATGTGAGGTGAAAGCAGGTTGAAATGCAGCCGGGTGAGCCACCTGTGTGCACTTTCCAGTTTGGAGCTCAGACCTGTCATACCTGAGGGTGGATTGTGTAGGCAATGAGTTGGTCTGACCCTTGAGTGCAGTCTCAGTTGTGTGGTGAGCTGAGGGTGTGGACATACCCGTTGTGTTTCTGTAGCTTTGTAGAAGCACTTTGTTCAGGGACTGGGGAGCAGAGTATGTTATTGTGCCTCATTAGGTGTTAGATGCTTGAAAGCATGTGTTGTCCAGAACAGATGAGGATGGTGAATGCCAACTTCCACTGACAGCTGAATATACCCTGCCGTATTTGCACTAGTGTTCATGAGGAATAAGTGGCAAAATCTCTGCAGAGAAGATGCAAGTGCTGTGCTTTTCCTTTGTTGTGTCAGAACAACATAAATAACTGTTAAAAACCATCTGATAAGAATGTGAAGATTCACCTGTGGCATTATTCTTTTTGATTGCTTAAGCACTTGTAACTTTGATATATGCTTTTTGAGAAAAAACATGATGTCCTCAATCAGAGCTTAAAAACGTGGCTGAGATGCAACTTGGCAAAAGGTCTCCACTGATAGCAAAGTATCATTGTCTGTTGGAGCTGGATGCATTGGTGCTTTCATTAATCTCAGTCTACTCCCTCTCCATGGAAGATTAGTGGGAGCAGAGCTTTCTGATCCATCTCTTCCTCTCTGCATACCCTCAGCCTTCATCCAGAGATGTGCCCTAACCTTTGGATCACCAGAAACAGCCTCATCCATGTGTCACGTAGTCCTCCTTTTCTGCTCTCTCTCCCTCCATAACACATGTTGTGTCAAGAGGCTTCTCCCACCCTCTGCTTACCTTAACTCAGGAAAATGCCACTTTGGGAAATGCAGAGGGCCTCAATTTTAGTCATAGCATACACCAGCCTTTGTAATGCTCCTAATGTACACAAACCAATGGAGGTCTTGAGGTCACTTTAATTAGCTTTAGGAAAGTGATGGATTGCAGCTTCCTAGTCCTGGAGATGCTTTTTTAGAATAAGAGGAGGGGCAGTGCCACAAGGATAGCTGTGTAGAAAATGGGAAAAACTCATAATAGCAAAGATTATGTCATCTTCTGGATAAGAATCAGGGATTCGGTTCTGTGAAAGTCAGATTGCTTGTGGCCATCACTGAAATTGTCATATTTCTGCATTCACACAGAGGCGTTTCAGGACAGCGGGGCAGTGATGGAAAGGGTTGCTTTTTTCAATTACATTCTCTATTTCCATACAGCCCCTAGTTTATCAACTACATATAAATTCCTCCTTTCACTGATTAAATATTTCCTTGCCTGGTTTCTTTGCTTCGGGGAGCTCGAGAGCTCATTGTTTATAAAGGGAAAGAAGAAGGATTGTGCTGTTAAGCAGACAACTCCCAACACATATGTTCTGCTCTGCATCTTTGAGGAGGCACTGATGCTGCTGCAAGTGCAGGATGGCAGAGCTTTCACTGTGAATCAGATGTGACCAAGAGCCCCTTCCAGGATTCATATGACGATGAAGCTCTGGGCTTATTAATTAGTTTTTTCTGAAACAAGAAGCCTTAGCCCATACATGCCAGGTTGTGAAACCCATAATCCCACCGAGTTTTTCTCTCCCTGTGTTCCTTCTGATCACTTGCAAGAGCAAATTTGATGAAGCACATTTGAGTAAGAAATGGTTTCCTTGGTCTGTGATACTTTAGGAGAAAAGTCATAACTGTGACATTTTCTCAAGCTGATGTCCAAAAAAGATGTTTTGACTGGGCCAGCTATATTAGTTCCATCATGTGCATACGGAAAGGTTTTTTTTTCAGATTCTATGGTTTTACATTGTTTATAGAAATATATTTTCATTGCAGAACAAAAAAGCAGAACAAAAAAACCCAAACATTTTTTTTACTTGGGAAATGTTAGCATGTCCAAAACATATCTTCAAAGATGCTTAGGAGAGCGGAAACCAGCTGGGGAAAAAAACCCACTATTATTTTCTAATGGCAAAGAATTCTTTAGGGTATTTTTTCTTTCCAGCCTTCACTGTTCAAACTAAGGAATACTACCACAATCTGAGCTTCGACAAGTGAATATCTTCCTTTTAAAGCAAAGCATCTCTCTAGGGTTGTGTCTGCACTGTGATCTGAACCTTCAAGGCAATGTCTGCGACAGGTCTAGGCTTCGGTTGCTCCGTAACTTGAGCTCAGAGGCTGAGCCGGCCACTGGGGGCTCGATGGACTCCTGGGCACACAGCAGCCCTCCCATGAGAGAGCTGCGTGTATTGAGGGCAGGGAGCGTGTTGGGCATTCAGCCTTCTTTAGCCACAGCTTATGGTATCTCATAATGGTTTCTGCGGTGATGAGGATATATAGAGTTAGGAATTATCTCAGAAAGGAAGAAGACAAATGATGCGTTTTTATCTCACTTTGGATAGTTATTTGGGGCTCATAAGCCATGTGAGAGTTTGACATGGTAAATGTCCAAGAACTGGGCACACTGGTACGAGCGTGAGTATCCTGAAAAGACCTTAGCTTGTGTTCTCTCTAGTCAAAGGACTTCTTTGAACGAGAGCACTACGCAGACAGAAAATAATTAATCAAAATCCAGTCTCAGGAAGGAAGATATGGACCCCAGATGAAATTATTGCCATCCCTAAAATTCAGAAAAAGCAATAAACTAAGTTCAGCTTTACAATTTTTCTTTTAAGACGTAAACCATGGAAGTAGTTATTTCCAGTTGACATGTATAATGGGATAGAAAAAATGAATTCCCCGTCTTTTGTGTAGTTGCAGGTCTTGACTTTTTCACTACTGACCACGTTCTTCCCTCACTCTTTCCTGTCCCAACAGAAAGAGGCCAGAAAATTTGTTCTGAATTTCCAATTCTGTAATTATATATTTTTTCCACTAAGGCTGAAATAAAAATAATGTATTAAAATAGAAGGCAGCATTTACTTATTTATCTCTATACAATGTGCAAGATAACCATTTTGGAAAGTACTAGCATAAATGTCCACAATTTGAGCACTCAATGTTCTTTTCAGAGATGCCTGTTTACGTTAATGTAATTTCAATCTGTTCTTATGTTTTTATAGATCAGGATGTGGTACAATTCTTTGAAGAGAAATCTCTGCTTAGTTTCCAAGTGGAACAGAAAGCAAAATTCGGTCCTGAACTTTCATTTTTAATTTTTTCCCCCAGGCTTGGCTTTAAGAACAAGAATAGTAATTAGTGGGTTCCTGCCCATAACAAGTCATACTCTTGTCATATGAAACAGCCCATTTTGTAGCTTCAGCTTGCTGCCCCCCAACACAACAGAGGAACTATGTTTCCCTAGCTGGAAGGATTTAAATAGGTCACTATTGTAACTGCATGCCTCGTAAACCTTCAAAGAGTAAGCAATAAGCTTTTCAACTCTGTTAGTTCCCATCAAATGAAGCAAAGTTATTGCCAGTTAGCTGTATAATAAGGCAGAGCTAGAAAATTGATCATAAAAAAACTTTCGGTTTTGGGGTTTTTTTTCTTCTCTCTCTTTTTCCTGAGTACTTTGGAGTTTTTTCCTTATTCTCTTTTTCCTGAGTCACGTGCAGAAATCTTTTCCCGTAGTGTCCCTTTCTTAATTATACAGTGTTGTGAGGGTAGGTGCAAACCATTGGCTAAAAAGGGGATCAGATAGGGAGAAATCCTGGGCTTTATCCCATGGTCTTACAGAGTTTCCTTACAAACCAGTCACTCTGCTTAGGATTTTCAGAGTAACGTGACAAATTCAAGTTCACTGAGGTTTTGATACCCGTCTGCATTGAGCTTCTTTCTAAAATCCCACTTTCTTTTTGCCTGTCTGTAAAATGAGTACAGTTTGGGTACACACCTGAAAAGAGTTTTATGGGTTTGCCTGGCAAATAGTCCTTCATTTCAAATTTGTTTAGTTAAATTGCAAAATCCTGGTTGCAGTATGGAAAGGAAGCTTCTTTCTAAGAACACTAGGCTGAATTAGCCATTTTATCTTAATGTCAATCCTGACAAGTAAAGTATTTGGCTGCTGAGTTCTGTTGCTGTTCAGATGTTATTTTTACATTCTGTTGTATTAGCAGGACACCCTAACATGAGCTTATGTCTCTTATTGTATTTGACAAAGCACTGTACATTTATTCATCATGTAATTATGGCACTGTACTCTCAAGGTATTTACTTTACAGGAAGCTTCATGACTTTGGAATAAACAACCATTCCAAGACTGAGCAAAACACGGTTGAGTTGCTGTTTGTGACCTGGTTTTAATTAATGACATACTGCTTTAGTCGTGGAAGCATTGTGTATGTGCATATGTGCACACATATTACTGCTGGCAGGGGAGGCTGGGATTTCACTGCTTAAACAGAAGCTCTAATACTGTTTGCGATGCCCTAAAGTAGCTGAAGCATCCACACAGGGTTGGCAGGTGTGCTACAGGAAACCCAGGATCCTCTGGAATGACAGCGGGAAGATCAGTAGGATACCTGAAGTACCAAAATTGTGCTAGGCACCCTTGTTTAGCCACCCAGAGTAATTTTCTGACTTAAAACAATAGGCACATGCTTACTTCACATGCCACCTCTTGAAATTTCTGATAAATACAGACCATTCGAAATGAAGGACTGTGCCAAATATATTCTTTTTGTACCTGAGACTATGAGACCATCTCAGAAGTAGAATATATTATCTCATTCTCATACACAGTCATCCCACCACTGGAACTTAGAACATCAGTCCTTTGCATTCTACGTGTCTTTGTTTAGAGCCCAGTGGAAACAGAAAACAGCACCTGCCTGACCCTAACCCACCAAAATAAGTGATGAACAAAGTTCCTTCCCATACCAGAACTGTGTAGAAGTCCTTCCCACTTAAGGTGAGCGCTTGAGAGCCTGACTGAGTGAAACAAAATCTGGGCATTTGCTTCAGTCTGCTTGGTCTGGTGAAGTATTTCACAATGTTTTATCTGAAGTACCTGCTCAGACCATACTGCCTTTGATAGATCTTAATGGAGAGATGATATTTTATTATGATCTTCAACACTTTGCTGATTCTACAGCAAATCTGAAACAATTGTTTTAAAACTCATAATCCATTTCCCAGTAATGTGGTTAGGGGTCTTTCCGGAGCACTGTGGATTAAAGGCCCTCCTCAATCTTTCTGCAAGATGTTGAATGTCCTGGTACCCATCCACCTAATCGTTTCTGCATTTGCCGGGATTGTGATATTTCTTAGGAAAACTACATGTGAAACATGGATTAACACAAGTGTGCAGACTTCAATGAGATTTTTTAGAATTGCTCTCAAAAGTTCTGGGTTATTACTTATTTTTGAGAAGTAAGGATACGCAATTAAACTGCATATATAAATCTTGGGGTTGTATTTTTTGCTTTCTCATTCCAGAGCGGTGCTGATATAATTATGGCAAAATGTACCATCCCTCCAGGATGAGGAGTTTAACTACAGTAAGATGAAAAAAAAAAACCAAACAAACGAAAAACCCAAAAACCTGTATATTCCTTATCATTTATTTTTAGTTGTTCGGTTAAAAACATGTAGAGAAAATTAACATCTACACTTCAGAGAATTCCTGAGCTGTGGAAATGCAAAAGGTGTTTATTTATACTTAACACACAGTCCATGGCACACTGGGCAGAGCTATCAGAGGAAAAATTGATATTTTCAAAAATTATTGTGGTGTTTTTCATTAAAGGGAATATCCTTTCCCACTCACCTTCCCCTGGCCAAGTCATGAGGCTTCGCAAAATGTGTTTTGGCTCATGAGCTTTGATTTACTGTCTGATATTTGGAGAGCTTTTATGGGAAATGGTACATTTCACAAATGCATTTGATCAAGAAGGAAATCTTGTTCACACAAGAAGAGTAGGGGAAGGGGAGCACAAAAATGGCAGGGGGGAGGGGAGCTATTTATTTTGACAAAACCTGGATAAAAATGCTGAAGCAAATAAGAAACTCCTTACACTGGGCAGCAAGCAAAGCACTGCAGTCTGCTGTTTTCCTAGCAGAAGAGAAGAACTCTTCTTCATCCTCCCCACTTCAGCACTCTATAGGCATCATTGATCATGATAAATTATTGATAACAAGGTGAGCAGAAGGGTGGGCAATGGCAGGCAAAGCCTGCTCCTGTTAATAGATGAAACTTTCTAGAGAGAAAAACAGCAGCCGTGGGCTAAGCAGCAGCTGTCTGCCCGATCCAGGCACCAACCTCTCATGAATTTCAGTTATTTGATGAACCAAATCTCCTAAAGTAAATGAACACCTTTCTCACATAATCAGTGGGGAGATGTGAAAGCCTTTGAAGACCTCCAGGGAGTTTTGACTCACCTGACTTGGATTTTTACATTTCAGCATACAAAATCTTTTTTGAAAGCTCCTTTTCCCCTCCATTGATGTTATAAGGAACATATTTATTTGGAGAACACACCATGTTGTGGGCTGCAAATGCGGGTGCTGGTTAGGTGTGAACTGGCTCCCCTGTCCTAGAATCTCTCAGCTGGAGAACCACCTGAAAAAGCAGTGTGTGTTACAAAATTGAGACCATCTGAGGAGCACACATAGGTGGTTCCTTACCTGATTCTGAATTCTGAGGTAAAAGGGGTAGGTATCCCATTGCTGGTCCCACCAGCCTCCTGAGTGCTGGGGAGCAGCTGTGCAATCCAGTTAGAGCTTTGTTCACTGCAGGGAACCTGATGCTTAACCTTAAGTGTGCCCTAAAGCACATTACAGCGACGTGGCTGTTACAGGAAGGCTGCAAAGTGGCACACTGGAATAATTTCTAATCAATGCAACTCGGATTGTTTCTCCTGAAAACGCATCATCATTTTTGTATGCGAGATGACTTAAAATAATCTGCAGTTCTCATCCATTTCCCTTTTCCAACTCCTCCCAAATTTAATTCTCAAGAATTTAATGGCTCCATGATTTATCATTGCTCTTTCTGGTGTCTTGTTTAGCATATGCGTAAGCATTAGGCTGAGCTTAATAACAGTGCACTTTCTAATCTGAAATTGTGCATTGTGGACTGATGACTGATGGTTTGAATAACCATCAACTTGTCCTGTCTCCCTCCCCCAAACCGTTCTTCTGGTTTTCCTGAAAATTAATTTTGTTAACCCAAAGTTTCTGATCTCTCTACAGATTAATTTTCCAAATGAGCCTTCCTGTAACTTTTTACAGTAGTATGTCTCCTTGTAGGAGAATGTCACCTTAATTATGATAACCACAGTAATTCCTTTGTCTATGATCTGTATCCAGACCTCTAAACACAATTTTTTTGACAGCCTCCCTGCAGACATCCCTGTGCGGTGCTCCAGAGTGCCATGGCTCCTAGGATGAGAAAAGAGGCCATAATTTTTAAATCCTGGTATCTAGACTTGAGGATTTAGAATTGTAGATCGTCTAGGTTGGAAGGGACCTTTAAGACCATCAAGTCCAACCATTAACCTGCTACTGCCAAAACCACCACTAAACCATGTCACTCTGCACCACATCTACACGTCTTTTAAATACCTCCAGAGATGGCAATTCCACCACTTCCCTGGGCAGCCTGGTTCCAATGTTTGATAACCCTTTCTGTGAAGGAATTTCTCCTAATATCCATCCTAAACCTCCCCTGGAGCAACCTGAGGCCAGTTAAGGGTATTTGTTCCACTGAAAGGGAAAAGTCTTTCTGACTGGAAGTGATCTGAATTTCTGAAGGGACAAGCACCTTTTCTGGTAGCAGTAGGGAAGACAGAAATGCCTCCTTTTCGTTTAGGCTCTTAAATGAGAATTGTCAAGAGCCTGGTTCTCCCTGAATGGTAATAGGAGGTTAGTGCTTTGAAAGTCAACCCTCTGGATTAAATAATTGGGACCACAGGCTATAGAATTAAAAGTCTAAAATGAATTTTAAAGTAGCATCTCAAGTTCATGATGGTGTAAAAGAGGACATGGACCCTGGATTCNATGGTGTAAAAGAGGACACGGACCCTGGATTTTCTGGTGGTCTGTATCTTCCATGGTCACTGTGGCATTAATTGACAAGATCAAAGTTAAAACAAATTGCTGATGTTCTGACTTACAAATCATGTATTTGGTTACTTGTGATGTAAATGTCTGTAATGTCATCCAAATGAAAGGCAAGCAGGAAAAAGAGTCTTTATAGGGCTTGTTGACACACATATACATATGTTGTGCAACTTTTACTACTATAGTATAAGAATACAGTTATATAGCACCTCTCTGTTCCCATGAGTTTATGTATTTTGCTATCAGCTAATGGCCATAGCTCTGTCACTCTGGGATGTGTTGTGCTTCAGTTAAAAAAAAATAATCACATTTTCTCATAATTACACCAATAAATAATTCTGTATACAGATACTGTCATGATCCTGGTTATTTGATATTTTTCCAGGTATCTAACCATGTATATATTTCATTCTATACAGCCAGGTCATCTGACAATGAAATCAGTCCACCGTAAATTTAGCAGAGCACCATTAATGAACCAGTATTTTCCACCCTGCCAATCTCCCAGTAAATTTATGAGAGGACAGTTCAGGCCTTATTAGCAGACCTTCCTGGCACATTCAGCTCTGTGACAAAATAGCCAGTGCATTTTTGCAGTGTTCTTGTCTTTGCATGAGGGGGTCACATGCGAAGAACATAAGCTTTTAGCACTTCTCCCAGAAATATATTTCCTTCTGGGGTGTGTGTGGACTATTTATTTGCAATAGCTTGCACATAAGAATGAAGGTGAGTAATGACATTAATGCTGCAAAAAAGCTCATCAGCATCAGTCACTGGTGGAGAAAAACAGAGTCTGATTACAAGGAGGGTTGTATTGGTATGCAAGGCAAGGAAAGCCTGGTGCGTGACTCTGCCCTAAGAGTTAAGAGGCTCCGCAGACTACTTTCCTTTATTCATATTTATGGCACTGTTGTCAGATGTGCTTGGAAAGATGTACAGCAGTTTGAAAACGTAGCACAGTGAAATGGTTGTGCTTAAATTTTTCAAGAAGCAGCTCAAACCGGGAATGTTTTAACATTGTTATGATTGCAGAAAAAAGTGTGACAATTTGTCCACAATATGTAGTCGACCTGAAAATACCTTATTTGCTTATTATTGCCTAAGCACGTTTCTTTTACTAGAAAACAACGAGGAAAATCAGGGAGGTGGTTTTATACATCCAAGTTCCTTTAAAATCTGTATGAGACACTCGGAAAGCAACGGTGTAGGTACCACCCCTGTGGGCTGTTTTGCACTGCCGTCACTATACCAGCCTCAATAGTGTGGGACAATCCCACTACTGAGCCCTCAAGCATCCCTTTTTCTTATGGATAAAACAGTGCAGTGTGGGGTGACAGGAGAGGGAAGTCATGTAAGGCTGAATCATGTTGCATGAAGGGAGATGATCCGAAGTGCCACAGGTAGGGCCCAGAATTAATGTTTATTGCTGAGTTCTTGTTTCAAGGGGGATTTTGTCTCTATGCAGGGAGACAACTCGTTTCTCCACATATTTTACTAAACCAGCAGATTTCCACAACTTTTTGGCACC